>RQTK01000584.1:210151-256696 GCA_003991915.1 Elysia chlorotica | reverse complement strand
AGGATATGAGGGGGGGGGGGGCAATCGAAAGAAAGAAAGAGACAAAATGTAATACAGAGGTTTATAGATCTTTTAAAGCCTTTGAAACTTCATGTTTTCATTGCTTTTTTGTTGTTTTTCTAAATTTCTCGACTCGTGTCTAACGCGAACACTTCAACAACAAAATACATGTGCATGTAATTGTTTTTTAATTTGGATCATTTTTGCTCCGAATGGGATATCGTTCTCTGTAGTTGTTTTTGTTTTTGAATAATTTGTTTGTGTGTCACTTTGAGAGTAAAATCACAGGCGAAAAAAATATATGAAAAGTGTGTGACTGTTAGATAAACAGAGAGAGAGAGAGAGAGAGAGAGAGAGAGAGAGAGAGAGAGAGAGAGAAAGAGAGAGAAAGAGTGTCTCTTTCTATGAAGCAACATTTCTACGAATGCCGGTGAAGAATGGGAGAAAACAAAAGAAAACTTTCAATTAAACACTACTCAAGCGTGCACAGGGTGGATTCTAAGGAAAAAATAAATAAATAAAAACAGATTAAGAAATATCTCGTAGTCACCTTTGATTTGCCCTGTCAAAAATTGTTTCTTTCTGCTTTGTTTTCAAATCCTAATTTGTATGCCTGTTTGGATTCGTAGTTAGTGAGCAAGTTGACCTGTTATATGTGTAACAGTTGCTCCATCCAGAGCAGGAACATCGCATGTCCTTTTCACGTGGTAGCTTCTTATCGGTCCCGTCACAAATAACAGGATTGTAGGGTCGGACAACGTTACTCTCTGATCAGTTGATAACGCTTTGGGCCGACAGGCAGTCGGCTACATCTATACGCAGAATTAGTTTAACCATCATTATTATCATATCGACCTCTTTGAAGGACTTTGAGATAACGTTCAATGACAAACTTCTACGGTTTAGATCTACCCACATCGCATCTCGTTCGAGCGTCCATCTGTAGGTGTTATCAGGGTGCTTTTATCTAGAGAGGAGGAGAGACACTAGGACAGACAGATACGACTGGCGATGGAGATAGACGGATTATCTCGCAGTAACAGGGACCAACTTGTCTACCTTATCATGCCTTTATCGCCCAGAGAAATACGCTTTTCTATAGTCAAACTAAGTCGGTAAGGGAGTGTAGTCATGAAAGCAACTAGAACTAATACGTTTGCAAGATACATTTATGGAAAACCACACTGAAGGAAAATATATGTTCAACTTTAAGTGGTACGATGCCATGGACCAATACGAGCCAGCATTGCCGCACACAGCAGGGGTGTGTACAAGATGAATTCACTGGGCATTGCCTCAACATACCGCAGCATGTAATGAGCTCTCAAAGTGCGAAATTTTACAGTTTTGACTTTATTATTTTTACCTCTGTTACCTGGGTCCCCTCGGCTTGCCGCGCTGGGCTGCCTCAATAACGTAGAGCGCACAGATAAAGCCAGATAATCTCCGGCGTGTTCAAGCTTTTTGACAGGCTCAAGAGCTCTTCAGTCACAATTATTTTCATTTTTTTTTCAAATTTTGATAAAAGGATACTAGACCTGGGAATAGCTGCGAAAATACGTTCGGAGTAAAATATTACAACATCTTCATATCTGTCTTTTTGTGTCTGAATACGTCTGTCTCCACCCCCCCCCCCCCCCCCCTCTCTCTCTCTCTCTCTCTCTCTCTCTCTCTCTCTCTCTCTCTCTCTCTCTCTCTCTCTCTCTTCTTTTTCAAATATTCAAATATTCACCATTTCCTATTAACCATACAGTCCTAATATAGTATAAGTTATTCCCAGCATAGCCATCCTCATAACTCGGATCCCTCTTTAACCATTCTAGAGTTTCTCTGTTTCAGAGTCGCATTAGCACTAAGTTGCATTTTGATCAAGGCAAAACAGTTTTTTTTCAGTTTGAAGTCTTCTGGGTCTTAAGAAAGTTCCTACACGGCGACTGGACCCCAGAGCGAGACACCCGGGACTTGGCTGGTCACATTATGCTTAAGCCGTCCTTCCAAGGAAAATGTGGTGGCCAGGGCGGACCTTGAACCCGGAACTTGCAATATATTTTCCTTCAGTGTGGTTTTCCATAAATGTATCTTGCAAACGTATTAGTTCTAGTTGCTTTCATGACTACACTCCCTTACCGACTTAGTTTGACTATAGAAAAGCGTATTTCTCTGGGCGATAAAGGCATGATAAGGTAGACAAGTTGGTCCCTGTTACTGTGAGAGCCGTCCTTCCAAGGAAAATGTGGTGGCCAGGGCGGACCTTGAACCCGGAACTCCTGCATCGGAAGACGACACCCTTACCCCAGCGCTACCACGCTCCCCTTAAGTTACACCCCAGCGTTCTATACTATTCGTTTACAGCAGTTGCTTTTTAGCATCACAATGATCCAGTCTTGGACAGTATCTTCATAGTACAGCTCAAAAAACCCTCACTGGATCCCACTGACTTTCATTTGTCTGTACATTTTACTTTGTAAAAAGAAGCGATGAGTTTTGAAACGAGAAAAAAAAGCCCAACTAAATTAATTATTTCCAAACAGTATGCTGTTTGAAGTAACGTCCGATAACAACGTGTCCATTCGATTTTCAAAGCTCCCAAAGTCCTAAATTGTAATCATTCTAAGCCAAGTCCTTTAATTCTGACACGTGATTATAATTAGCATTTTTAATTTGCAATAAAAACTTTTCACTCCAATACAATTTTGATAAGCTTTTACTTAATGCTTTGGGTTACAGTCTGCCATAAAAAAGCACCAAGTAATCGATCACGCTAGGATACATTCTTGAATCGACAGGCTAAATGTGAAGGACTGATGTCGCCATAAGATAATACATGTACAGTCAAGTAAGACTACTACTACTAACACTATTACTACTACTACTACTACTACTACTACTACTACTACTACTACTACTACTACTACTACTACTACTACTACTACTACTACTACTACTACTACTACTACTACTACTACTACTACTACTACTACTACTACTACTACTACTACTACTACTACTACTACTACTACTACTACTACTACTACTACTACTACTACTACTACCGCCTTTTCTACTACATATTTTACTGAAAAAGTTGATAAGTCGTCTTTCTAACCAGGACTATGATTAAGTATACAGTCGAGGTACCATTCATCGAAGTAAGCTTTCTCTACATTTAGGGCAATTTATAAATGTAAATGTTGCTAATGAAATAACTGGCCTATAAAGATTACTGACTGAGAACTTCTCTGGTTTAAATATTTAAACATGTTAATGAATTAAACCGCTTTCACATTTTATATGCAAAGGTTTGTGACTATACGTTGATCATTATTTGGTCTGTTTTGAGAGCCTACGATAGCAGGCCATGAAGCGGCTGTCCTCACGTAAGCCGTTTGTCATCCCAGAGTTGCTGGGCTCAGATAGAGATAGTAACAGACATTCGGCGACAAAATCAATCGGATGACATTCATGATTGTAAATTTACCGAAGCAACTCTTTTGTTTCTCTTGTGTGCATATATATACACCATTGCTGGCTAAATGTACTAAGGACACCTATAAAATTTGACAATAAATCTATAGGACTCACAAGTTATGTTCTTAAAGATTTGGGGAAAAAAAGGATGTACCATTATCACAAGTGCTAACACCTACCCTGAATCAAGCACTGAGGAAGGACACGATGTCTTAAATTTTGTCGCCATTATTAAAAAAAACAAAAAAAAAAACAAAAAACAACCTCTGGCCCAATTTAACTTTATGTCGCATTTCACATCAAAGCAATGTAATAACGGCTACAAGTTTTCTTTTCCTTTGTTCCCCTCCCTCCCAAGAATAGCATGTTTATTACCCTTTGTGGATGCTGTAAAATATAAGTTGTCAATCATAATCAGAGAGGTTGTTAAATAGGTGTTGATAAGTAAACAAGGTGGTCAAAATGCTAAAAGCTTAATACTACACCTAGATATTAGAATGACACTTTATAAGGTGCACGAATCAAGTCGATATGGATTTCATAGATGATTAACACTCATTGGAAAGTCCTTGCCGTCCTTCATTAAGATTCACCGAGTAATTAAAGCAATTAACGGTATCCTTAACACCACAGAGAGGACCCTCAGAGCGACTCTCCTCACCTAGTGTCAAGGACTTGATACACCGAGTGTGGTTATAGGATCCTTAGCAAGCACTCGTCAAGGTGAATGGTTCAATTCTCCCTGACACGACCTTTACTTACTATAATAGCCTTATCCGTAACAAAATGTGCAGCAGAACACAAGTGCCCACGAGCAGCGAAAAGTTTGAATGAGTGTCGTGGAGAGCTCTACTTGTTCAAAGATAAATCAATCGCGATATTCAAACTGATTCTATGCAATTAGAGATATGAGGAAGAGGAAAGAGAGTAAGGAAAAGAGAGAAAAAATTTTAAGAGAGAACTGAGAGAGAGAGAGAGAGAGAGAGAGAGAGAGAGAGAGAGACAGACAGACAGACAGACAGACAGACAGGCAAAGAAACAGACAGAGACACAGATAGAGACATAGGCAGATAAACACAGAGAAAGTGTTAGAGAAAGAACGAAAGAGAGAGCGAGAGAGATAGACAGAAAGAGAGAGAGCGCGAGATAGAGAGAGTTTTAGGATATAAATAGAATTTGGGAATTTTTGACCAAATGTGTGAGATATAATAAGTATAAACGTTATATTCACAACCATGCTTGGCATGACGAACATTGTGTGCAATAAAATCCTTGGTGAGCAAAGTCGTTCTGGAGAAAAGTACGGTCTCTGCAAAGGAGGGGGAAACAGGTAAATTTAGGGCAATTTTTAGGGACACTTTCTCATCTCTCTGTATAAATAGATAGATAGATAGATAGATAGATAGATAGATAGATAGATAGATAGATAGATAGATAGATAGATAGATAGAGAGAGAGGTAGGTATGTAGGTAAGTGGTATAGGTAGGTGGATAGATATTGAATAAGTAGAGATAGAGGGATAGCAATATCATATTTATAGCTAGATTTTGTCTAAAAAGAAAATTCGGAGGGTGGGATTTTTTTTCCTGATTTTCTGTTTTGATAAATCTGCCTTGGCTCAAAATCGAATTGTTTATTAGTAAACAACCATGTCTTCTTTTCGCATTATTTTCGCATTTTTTTTCTAAACACCGAATCCTGGATATTTCTATATTCATCTAATATTTTAAATATTGCTATAACGGCAATTTAAATTACAAGCAGCTTTGCGGTAGTGTGAAGCGATGTTAATACAAGATTCAATTAGGTGTAACAGTTCTAGGATCTTATGACCGTATTCATGACAGTTTTTTTTTGTCTATGTATAACGTACTGAGTACCTGCAAGAACATAATGATACACCGTATAGTCTATGGGTTTTGTGGAGAGAGAATGACACTGAATAAGCAGAGGGTAAGAAGGGATTATATTACGCTGGCGAGAATGTCGAATACCTAGTCGCCTGGCAGTTGTAATTCATGGTTATCAAGCTCTTTCTCTGAGCACAATACAATGCTCCTTTCGGTTATAAATTTAGTTCCATTGGTCTAAATTCTAAATTTATGTTGAGAGCAATCGAGACGTTATCGAGTTTCATTTTGGCGAGAGTATCGAACCTTCTAGAGTTACATGCTTTGGAACAATTTATCGTGGTCAACACATGCGATTAATCACTTATTGTTAGGGTTTGTTCAGCGCTTCCGTTTCAAAACAAAAGTATGTTCTTCACATGGTTCAGCTCTTTTTCAGTGCTGTACAAAAAGATCACAGCTTTAAATTAGCCAACCATAGCGATATTCACTACCATGACTATTAGTCATAAAACTGAATATTCATTCCTACTACAATCGGCATCATCATCATCATCATCATCATCATCATCATCATCATCATCATCATCATCATCATCATCATCATCATCATCATCATCATCATCATCATCATCATCATCATCATATTCTTCATGGTGACAATTTTTTTTTCTTCTTTTTAAAATCACCTATAGAACAATGTAGTAATAATGTTTATCATAGCATTCCAAGTGGCAATGGCGAAAGATGTTGGACAAGAGTATTGTTGCCAAAAAATAATGTATATTTTACATGACTGTGTTACAACTTAACACAGTAAAGATCTGTCGTAAAGACGCACAGAGTTATACGATCGTGCAGTCATACAGATGAAAAAAAAGTCCTGGCTGCTTTCCACGTCCGTCCCCGTTCGATGTCTCGTATTATCTCACTGGTCGCTAGAAGTAGAAAGTCAGCGGCCATAAAACCACAACCCCGGCAAACTTCAATTGAGCGGATGTTTGTTCTAAGACAAGGTTGTAGTCGCTCACAAAATGGCGCTAGCGCCATAAAACAATGTGCTGATAAGGTCGCACATATAACTGCCGTTATTCCCGAAAGTTCATTTGCTTTAATCGAGAGCAGAACATTAAGGCGAAACCCCAAAACGCTGTTAACGCCGCGTAGGTTTGTGTTTGCTGTGCACGATAACTAGTCGCTCCAGTTACTAAATGGCCGTTTAGAATGCTTTCTCATTCTCTCTTTCTCTCTCCTCTCTCTCTCTCTCTCTCTCTCTCTCTCTCTCTCTCTCTGTATATATATATATATATATATCCTTCTTTCTTCTCCCCTTTCTTATGTCCTCCATATTTATCAACCTATCTACATGTATCAACCTGCCTATTTATTTATCTGGTGAAAGATCAAGTTCACAACTAACCACCCTTTGCACCAACCGACAAACTATTCCACCACCGAACCGGATCAAGTTGGCTAACGACCTTTTACATCAACCACACACCAATCGTTTTCAACTGACGCACACACCAATCGTTTTCAACTGACGCACACACCAATCGTTTTCAACTGACGACCCTTTCCATCCACTGACAAATTGATCCGCCACTGAACATGTTCACAACTGACGACTTTTCCAAGCATCGATGAGTCAATCAACTGACACTCAATGACATCCACTGACATTTCGATCCTATCCACCAAGAACCTACATAATAATAAGTTGAGTGTGATCCTATCCCCCAAGAACCTACATAATAATAAGTTGAGCGGCGACTAAAAGTGTTATAAAAAAAAAGCTCGAATGTTTTAAAGGCACCACTTTAGTCCGTGTCTTTTAGTAAATATGCCCTCTTCTAATCGCTGGTGTGCATATACTCGTATATTAGTCAATACAGTTGTGTTCCCAAGAGGCGGTGGGGTGTCTAAGAATGGAAAGGCGCACAGTTTGGTCTGGATTATAACAATACGGATTTCCAAGCCGGCAGGATGTTTGAGTTTATCGTTATTCTTTGCTATCCACACCAATCGTTGAGTTTTTTATGGTGTTTGAGGTTTGTGTATCAATAATAATGCGTAAGGATAATCCACTTTTTTTTATTACAATACTTTGAATCTCTTTCATGCCATGACGAAAGCTCAACGCCCGTAACCTATTGTTTCTCTGCACAAAATGGATAGGATAGCTGGGATTTAGATTTAATCTAACGGGAACAGCAATTAGAGTCTTAACCATAGCAGCGTCAGTCGACATCCTGGCGTGACCGTGGGAGCTATCGTTCGAGATTATGAACTCACGATTATCAAATGATTTCCCGTATATGCATTGAAACGTTTGCGTAGGGTTCCTTTTTTGTAGCAAATGGCGCATGACCAGCTTAAAAAGACACAGTGGAAGGTTTGTGGTGATTAATTTGTAGAGGCAGATTGAAAGTAAAAGAAAGACGGGGTAAAAGGAAAAAACGAGGTGGAGGATTAAGAGAAATGAAGGAAAGGAAAGGCTGGGAGGAGACAAAAAGCTGGCTTAAATTTCCTTTTTATAAAAAGTGCTTTTTTAAATTTTCTCAAAAAGGCTGTAAGTTTATCTTCAGAACCCAAAATTATGGGGGGAAAAGCTGAACAGTGTGAATCATAAGGTCATTTCTTTAGGAAATGAATGTGCATGTTAGGGTATAGACCACTGGTCATCGAACTCGAGGTTGAGAGTTTGAGTCATGGCTCGCATCTGTACCTAGTGATCAATAACTACATTAAAAGCGAGATAATAATATTAGTGCCTCAACCACATACGAGTAAGTATAGGGAGTGACCAAGTAGCATAGTCGATAGAGCAAACAAACTCTAATCATACGGTCTCGTGTTCAATTTTCGATCATACCTACTCAATTTGTCGATATTTTTTATTTGCCAGCTGAGACAGAACTTCTGGTATTCCCGCTCTGTTACTATGTTATAAAAAAAATACCGAATTGTGAGCTTCTGGTATTCGCGCTTTAATACCGAATTGTGTTAGTTAGTCCAGGAGCCTGCCATTGAATAGCAACGCCCTTGGCAATTTAGAAGACATTAAAGCAAGGTTTCATAGCATTATGATTTTCTTGCTTTCTGTTTTTTTGTTACTCAAACACGAAGTCAATGAAACTTTTGATTTCTGTATAGTTTGAAAGTTCATTGCAAGCCGGGGGCCAGTCCATGAGGATGGGCGAATGAAGAGTATGTTGATGAAGCATAACAGTATTCAAGTTTTTTTCTTTAAACACTTGAACCATACGTTTTTTCGGTGAAAGGAAAAAGTTTTTTTTCCTAATTTGTTTAATTGTTGTTTTTTGTTTTTTGTTTTTTTACATTCTTAACATTTCAATCTTTGAATGTGTTCCTTTCCCACAATTCATTAAGATGTCCGAAAAATCACGATGTCTGGTTTAACGATGCTGTAAAAATGACGAGACATGCAGTGGCATTGACACTGCATGAACTAGCAAACCGATGCAGTGATGGTCCCCACTCCTCTCCATTGCTCATGTGCTTTAGAACAGTGTTCCCATCGCGTTGTCTGCAGGTTCTTTTTATGTATGAGCCACAGATATAATTTAATTATGCACTTAACAATAATCTTGCATAACAGAACAAGGAGCGTTTTTTTTTTCATTTAGCAATGATGTATGTTTCGTAATCTTCCTACAGGTTTTTTTCAATATGTCTCATACGATGACTTTAGGAGGAGAACAACAACTAAGTTTACACACAAAGCGTAAGTAAATTATCTAATCTCTCTGCTCCACAGTCAACATATCTATAAAGTTGGCTCTCTCACACAAATGAAGTGAAGACATGACCTGAAAACATGTATAATGGCACAGTATCTTCGTCAAAGCGTTTTAAGTGCTCTTTATTGATATTGAATGGTTAGTTGTTATTTCTGATTAACTGTTCACGAAACATTTGCGTAAGAATTTGGAAAAAAGCTAGAAAAGGGAAAGGGATCGCAACCTACAGCAACACACCTTTAAACAGTTTCACCTTTCACCCCCACCCCCAACCTTTTCCCCAAAGTTTCGCGACTAATCCAATATAGAGACGTCGACCACATCAAAAAATGTATGAAACTCAAAACCCGAACACCTTTTCGTATATCTTCAGCTGCAACAGACTTAGTAACCTAGCGAGTGAGATAGTTTCGTAACCTTCGACTTCAAACTTCAGCAGCAAGCCTATTATTAGTGTGGACGAGTCCTCATTACTCATTAGACTAACTAACAGTTACATGCTGCCATGAAGAGGCAGTGCGGGGACACCGAGACTCCTGTCTCAGCTGCAGGTCACATTAATTTTTACTGACACCGAACCAAACAGTAAGGGACGAAAAATCGCGGGTGTTGAACTGCGGACCTCCTGATTAGTGGACCAACGCTGTACCACCTGCGTCGGATCTCCCCCCCCCCCCCCGCCCCCCCCCCCCCGCTCCACCGTGCACCCCACCCCCCCCCCCCCCCAACCCCCCTTTGTCAGAGTGGGCTATGATCGCTACCTGTACATGTATTATTTTAATGAATAATTTAATAATGACTAAGACTGGATGTAACGCCGAAGAGAAAACTATTGTAAATATTAATGAAGCTGGAACCTGAAAAAATTCTATAGAGCTTACTTTATAATGAGCGGTAGGCTCATTAATGAGCAACCTGTGCAATCTTGTTTTGTGCAACGATATTTGAGTGGCACTGCTTTCTAGGTCGAATAAAGTTATCAGCGTTGGCGCAAAACGAGCACAACAGCTCTTGAAAAGCAGATAAGAACTAAAACTTAAACTGACGATGCAGTAGTTACTACGAAGTTTCGCAATATATTGAAGATCAGATTGAGTCTTTGCATAACAATTTGGTCACTGTGTCCTACCCTCTCTCTCTCTCTCTCTCTCTCTCTCTCTCTCTCTCTCTCTCTCTCTCTCTCTCTCTCTCTCTCTCTCTCTCTCTCTCTCTCTCTCTCTGCATTCACATATATCTCTTCTTTTCTGTCCCCCTCTCTCCACCTCTTTCTTTCTGTCTCTCTATCTCTTTCTTTCTATCGCTATCTCTATGTATGTATGTATGTATGTATGTATGTATGTATGTATGTATGTATGTATGTATGTATGTATGTATGTATGTATGTATGTATGTATGTATGTATGTATGTAGGCCTATATATGTATCATCTTTAAAACAAGCCGGCGGTTATTTGCCCTTCCTTTTGTCAACCATTTTCCTATATTTCCTTTACTCCAAAATGCCTTTTTGCTTGTACCTGATAATTGTAGTCTCCTCATAATTATTCTAAAACCTTTAACTCCTTCATAAGCTAAAATGTCCCCAAAGGTGTTGCAAAAAATGAGATGAGTGCCTCTTGAGTATTATCTTATGAGCGTCATTGTTTGCTTTTGAGACGAAAATATATATCTCAACAAACATTTTTCTTTCGTTAATCTCTTCTACTCCGCACCCTTGAAATAAAAAACTTCATAATATGCCCATTGGGGTCCTAAAATCCACCCCTGTGTGTCGCCTGATCTCCGCTAACCGCCTTTTGTCTTACGATTCTTATCAAGCTACGTTAGATTAAGCGTTTCCGTTAGCGTTGTTGCTTGTGTTGACACGCCGGCTTTTATCGGCTGGAGTCGAGCGCACCGTGCTCCTTGTGGAAGCCTCTTGTGTGATAACCCAGCGGCGAGCTATCAGTGGGGGACACTGCGATTGTTATCAGCGGCCTGCGCTATCGCTGGGCTGGACTGTCACGGGGGAACAGGTGTGGGAAGATGCGCTCAGCTTGACAGTCCATTTCAAAATTGGTTTAACTGTAACCGTCTCATCGTTATACACGATTCCACTTTCTACACATACGCACACACAATTTCAGAAAAAAAAAATTGTTTTGTTCAATTCCACACTTTCATAGGTGAGGAGGGTGAAAAAAAAGAGGGGCCTAGGTCTAATTTTAACACTGAAACTATTTATTGTTAATCGAAAACAACTGACTATGCCTAATGCATTTCTATATTAATTTTAAGCCATATCTTCGGGTGTGTTTGTTTCAAGAGACGAACTTTGCTGTCTAACTATAAAAAGATGGTGTCCAGGGTTTCAGATTTTCCGGGACTGCAAGATCTTTCCTTTCCGCTTGCTGATCCATTACATTTGATTCTGAACATCAATTCATCAATTCTCAATTCTTCTTAAGGGACAATTTTCTCATTGCCCTCAGCAGTTTTATCGAGCTTCTTCTTACAGATTGCAAAAAGATTAAATGTAACTACTACCACCTAAGGCTTCCGATTCTCATTGTCATTGTTAACATAGATCCAACCCAGCAACACTTGTACAGATTTATGTGAAGTTACTTATCTTTATCTTCTTAATTTAACGCAACATTGATGTTTATGCCTTCCAATGGGTTACATTATCTCAATTTTTTCTGCAAAGATTTAAGTGAATGGTAATAGTTAGACTTTGAAGAATCTTCTTGATGGGTAATGATTTTTTATGTTGCCAACTTTCTATCTGAAAACAGAAAGGATTATGCACTACCAATGATCTGGCTTTGGTAAGAAATATAAATAAAGTATCATTAAATTTTGAGAAACCTAGGAGCGTTTTATACGTATGAATTATTAATCAGTGCACTTTTATCAATCAGTGTATCCGATGTAAGTGTTTTCTTAAAAAAGATAAATTAATACAGCATCATAATAATATCACTGTCTTTGACGTCATTGATCCTAGATCAAAGAAGATTTGCTATCTTATCACAAGGAATCCAAGTGTAACTCAAATTTATTTACTTTAAAACAACTTGACCTCTACGAATAACTTAAGTTAGAAATAATTAGGGTCTATTCAAGTATTTGCTTTCGCTTGGTATTAATTTAGTGCATATATATTAGTTTAAAACTTTTACCAACCCTGGTTGTACAAAAGTGATTCAATGATAGTGAATATTACAATACTTGAAACCTTTCTAATTAAACGTAGAAGTTTTCATCCTCACCTTAACGTAGTGGTATCACGTTAAGTTATAATGAGTGCAATGTTGATTTCAGTGGGGAATAAAAGTACATTCTTTTGAGCATCCAAATGAATGACCCTGTTTTCTGCAGCGTTTATCATGTTTACCTACACAAAAATATTGTTTGTCTCGTAGTTATGTTTGCCTTTGTTTATCTGCACTATAAATGAATGACCCTGTTTTCTGCAGCGTTTATCATGTTTACCTACACAAAAATATTGTTTTTTAGTGTTACGAAAGGATTCGTTTATTTCGTAGTTATGTTTGCCTTTGTTTATCTGCACTATAATCCAGCTAACTCATGTTGGCCTATGTTAACATGAACTATTATCTAGCTAACTAATGTTGTACCTAATCCTAAAAATGTCTTTTAAAACAATTTCAGCTTCCTTAATAAAAAATGCCAAATTGTTTTTATTTCAAGCGAATTTACACTTAATACTTATAAAATAGCTCAATGTCTTAAGGTTACATTTTTACAAAGGTAAAACTGACATTATTTTAGAGTATTAAAGCTCATCAGATACGGACAAAGATATATCAGCAAGAGGTGTCGTGCTGTTGGCGATGGTGACCATTGTTTCTCTGCATCCCTCAGCTTTCCCCAGAGATCACAATCCATCTTCCCAGTCCATCCCAGATCTGTTCTCCCTGTCTGTCTCTCCAGTTGTAATACTGTGTTTGTAATTATATTTCGCATGACCTGGACAACAAACGTTTGTTGTTGTGTTGTTAAGACGTCCATGAGACTTTCAGCACTCATCGTATGAACCACATCTCATTTGCTATAATACGATTCTCTAACTGCTTGTCAAATGTCCAAGTCTTGCATTAAAATTGGGTGTACCTGTGCAGTAGTAAATTATATAGCGCAAAAAAAAGCTTGAATTATCAATGAGGTTTTCACTTTGACACAAAAACTTCCATTCATAAAAATAGAGGGCAGTTTGAAACTATCCTTTAAGAAGTTCCAACAGTTTGCTATCCAACAATTATTTTGAAGCATCACTGCAGTGAAAATACTCCCTCACTCTATCACTTGCGAAAGGCCTTATGGAAAGCTAGTCCAATAACGTCGTAGGGAACACACCGATTTGACTTCAATCTAACTTCGAATATAATATTAATATGTACTTGCAATTTTTAATACATCGTTTCAGTACTGTTAAAATCGTCCAAATCCACATAGATAGAATAGTCAATGGAATTCTTTTGTGAATTGCTTTATCAATATATTAATTCATTAAAGGTGACCTCAAACGTATTGTCACTGTTGACAAGGGAACCATTGCTTGTGGAAAAAAAAAGTAAAACTCTGTAGCCATGGAACTCTCTCCTGCGGTATTGTCAGTAAAGCGTATGATAGCGTCTAGTCTCTCAGGTACAGATCAATTTTATATAGAATAGACGACAGGGATCGCAAGGATAAAATCATGTGGCTTATGAACAGCCTCAAACAAGACTGCCTTCTGTGAATTAAAAATCTTTTTTTCCCCGTTCTGTGTGGGTGGGTCAGCTCTGAAGTCTTTGAACGGACAGATAATTCAACCAGTACGCATGTATAAAACAAATATGGCGTTACTACCTGTTAAAGTATGAATGGTGAAGAAAACGAAAAAGGGATGGGTAGTGGTGAGGCAAAAAAAAAAAGTCTAAATTTAAAAAAAACTCCTGGAAATTTAATTCAATATTTTGACGTTTGCACGGGTTGCTCCGTGCGGACTCCCGTGGTTGACCGGCCAGGTGTGTGCCTGTGTGGGATGGTTCAGGCTGGGCGGTCCACGCGGCCAGAACCGGTGACCTTATCCAGCCTGTTTAAGACATTCTTTTAGTTTTCTGATTGGCGAAGTAAGTGCGATTGCGCGCCGGTCGCGGTGGTCCAAGGGTAGAACATCGGCTTCCGACGCAAACGGTCCCGAGTTCGAATCCTGGCTGTTGCGTTCCCTACTGGTTGGGTCGGCGTCAGTATAATGTGACCGGCTGAGTATCCCCGCCCTGTCTCGTGTGTGGCAGCACATAAAATTGTCAGACGTCCGTCTTGGGGCCCGTCCACAATATAGCCTATATAGTGCTGCTGTTGGACGTTAAACCAACCCAACCCAACCCAACCCAACTCCGATCTTCTTAGCATTCGTCTTGGTTTCTGTTACAGGTTCTATTATCGCAAAGCTTGCAGTGCCAGGAAGGCGGAGGCGGAAGGTTGTTTGGGGACCACCCGACCCGTGCTCTCTGCCGTCAAACAGCGCCCGTGTTTACATGCGGGGCTATGGATACACACAGCCTGATAGCCACATAATAAGCAGGGATCCACCGTGAGACCAACTCATCTGCCCATCTAAGATATTCTTTTTTAATTTCTTAAGTGTTTCTTAAAAACGTTTTCTTTCTTCCTTCCTTCGCATGGACGTCTATATTCCGATATATGTAACTCTGTATCTTTGCCTCTGTCTTCCACATAATCTATCTATCTATCTATCTATCTATCTATCTATCTATCTATCTATCTATCTATCTATCTATCTATCTATCTATCTATCTATCTATCTACATTATGCTTTCTTCACCCCCCCCACCCCCTCTCACTCAGTCTAAGCCCGAGAAATGTATTTCAGTGTGTATGATGTCTCCAATTTCGCGATATGCTATCTAAAAGACTGTAAATCTGTGTTACCCTGTCATCCCTACGATTTTTTAGAATATCGGCCGATGATCGCCTAGCTATCTATCTATCTATCTATCTACATTATGCTTTCTTCACTCCCCCACCCCCTCTCACTCAGTCTAGGCCCGAGAAATGTATTTCAGTGTGTATGCTGTCTCCAATTTCGCGATATGCTATCTAAAAGACTGTAAATCTGTGTTACCCTGTCATCCCTACGATTTTTTAGAATATCGGCCGATGATCGCCCTCCCATTTCTCCTCACTCTTTTCTTAAAAAATTTTCGACATTATAATTACAATCATGTATATCCTTCCTCTGACTATATTTTAAATTTGCCGTTATAGTTGCTCTCATGAATTGAATCTCTTCCCAACGGGAGACCCACAATTTACATGTATTATCACATGGGCGAGAAATGAAACGGGCTCCCTGTGTTTCAAAGGTTTCCCGCTTGCTCCACATCCACTCTGCCTTGGAAAGTCCACCTACTTGAAATCTACTTGACCGCCACACAAAGGTTAGCAATTCTTACTCACGCCTTGCGTGTTTTCATGTCCTCATTTCGCGCTTCACTGTTTGAATTTTTAACCTTTTTAAAGACGTTTCGCAGCTACAACTAAAATGTAGAGAAATGGGAATACTTTTGCCCACCATGATACGTGTGTCAAATGCAAATCCAAACAACATGTTTCAGAAGACAAAATCCTGGTCCATTTCTATAATTTATCATTTATTCCCTTCTCTATGTATTTTTTTTTTGGTGCACGAGATATGTATATTAGAACTGTAAACAGACATGTAAAATTAATATAGCCTTTAGTTAGACGTATCCGATCCAACTCTTATTGCTTGTAGCACTGTGCCTGGATGTCTCACCAAACTGTTCACTGCCAGACAAATATATACGTCTTCTTCCTTCGAGACATTGACGAGTTACTCTCTAAGAGCGACGATTCTAGAAATAGGACATTGCTTAGATTTCACTGTTTGCCAGCATTATAATAAAAAATGGCAGAGATACCAGTACAGTAATCTCGTGCCGTGAACCTGTTTTTGAAATTCTGCTAATATTCACTGTCACTGTTACACTGGCAGTAAGGGGAAAACAGCATGTATCTTTTCCATTTGTTTAGTTGACATAAAAGGCTTTTATGTTAAATAAGTCACTGTTTAGTAACAAAAATGGAGGCCTTCTTTTACTGCAAAGGAAAGGCTACGCAAGAATTGATTTCTTTGTTGAAGGAAAATAAAATTGAGCAGCCCACAAGAATGTCGAACAGACGAAAGAAGAACACAAAGAGTTGAGGTACAAAAACGTCGGTCTAAATATATCGTATCCAACCACAGACCCCAGGCGATGTTACTTCTATCGCTGCTGCTTACATAAAAAACAATGGTAACATGTTGTTGGGGCAAATAGAAAAATCGACAGGTTTCTATACATATATTGGTCTACAGAAACGGTACCTTTGAAAGTGCCACAAGACATGCGACAGTCAGGCGTCTACAGTGTTGTCAATAAACATAAACTTTTGATATTTAAATCGAAGACTCACACAGGGCCTCAAACCTTTAAACCAACATAGCGTATGCACATTGTCGCAACCGACAAGTAGTTTTTCTTTCAAAGATGTTAAATAAATTATATAACTCTGCAAGTGGGACGGGCATGGATTTAGGCGAGAGAGAGAGTTCGAGAGAGAGAGAGAGACACTTAAAAAATATTTTTTGCCGGAAAAGGGACTTACAGAGAGAGAGAAAGAGAGAGAGAGAGAGAGAGAGAGAGAGAGAGAGAGAGAGAGAGAGTTGCAGGATATTGTGTGATAAATGTAGTCAGAAAGACAGAGACTGAAGTATAGTGATGGCAGTTTGACTCTGTGATCTTCCCAGAAATAGAGATACAATTTGCTAATATCGCCAAGCAGTTGACGAGCTCCTCTGAGTGAAACAGTGTGTGGGTGCGTGAGACCTTGTGTGTGCCTAAGGTCTATGTTGTTTGGAGGATGTATCAGCGTGATGCCTGTATGTGTGTGCGTGTGTGATGTGAGAAGACTGGAGTGTGTAGACCTAAGACTTGTAGATCTTTCCAGTGCCCAAGTTTACTGTCATCTTTTCGCCGGCGTCACATAGGAAACTGGCTGGAGACGTGGGTGGTCCCCGAGCGCCATACACTGTGTTGCAAAACATATTTAGAATGCACACAATTTTCAGTTACTTACCTGGTCCGTCCTCGCGGGTTTTCCCAAACTTTGAAATTCAGATTACAGGAGACGACCTGGTCGGTAGCTCCAGCGAAGTTTGCTCATGGCGGACACGTTACCAGACCGCGAAAAAAGAGTGAAAGAAAAGGAAAAATGTCTGAATACGGAATAATAGAGAAGTTAAGTTAAGAAGGTAAAAAAAAATTAGAAAACTTGAAACTCTGATTGAGATCTGAACATCTTTTTTAAACAGACTGTCGAGTTGAGTTGGTTGTTTAACGTCCAACGACAGCAGTGTAGAGGCTATATTTTGGACATGCCTCAATATTATTGTCTGACATTTTAATGTGCTGCCACATACGAATTGACCTGGAAACCTGTTCTAGCCAGTCACATGTTACTGACACCAAGCAAACCAGGTAGGGGACAAAATCCGACCAACAGATTTTCGAACCGGGAACCTCCCGATTGAGAGACCAACGAGAGAGACCCCCCCCCCCCCCTCTTCCCATTTGACAGACCGTCACACTAGAGAGGAGAGCGAAGTCATTACAAGAGGAGCGAGGATCGAATTCCTTCCAGGTGGTCTTGTTTTAGGCTGTTTGATTGGTGTTAGAATAAAGAGACGGCCTGAGATAAAACTACTGTTATCCTCACATTGTCTTTTTGTGACAGCAGGTAAAGATGTCATATGCCAGTCTTAGAGCCCGTCCCCGCGATAATATAGTTGCTGGCGATAAACGTTTGAAAACCAACCAAAAAACATCAGCTGAATAATAAGTCCCATTTTACGATTGTCACCAATAAAAAAAACATCAGCCCACCGGATAGCTGCAGGCGTGTTTGGGGTAAAGACAATAGTATTGGGTTGCGGAGACTGTTAATCCACCTTTAGGCTTGGACCTCATAATGGCATGTTTACATAATAGGCTCACTTCTGAGGGAAACGTTTTTATTGAATTTTGTTGTTCCTAAATTTGGAGAGAAAAAATGTACATTAGCTTTCAAACTAGATTAAAGTAAATCATGTTAATTTCCCCTAGAGTTTACTTATTCTTTTACTTTGTATGCTGAATAATTATTACTAGTGTATATTTATCAATATTAGATGTATGCCCGTAAATAATAGATTATCGATAGTCTATTGTTTTATCCTTAAAACTAAGCCTACTAATGAAAAATTACATTTAAGTCATATTTCCATTATGAACAACATTGATGTGATAATTCCATTACATATATAATGGACATATCACTTTAATGTTTTTTTTTTTTCAGACTTATTTTACAGATAAAACAATAGGCTATCGATAACTTACTATTTACGGACAGAAAGTCTCATATTGGTACATGCGCATATCAATTTATGTATTTCTTGTAACTTAGTGAGGTCTGAAAATTCAACGTTAGAGGCGAGGCTACCAATTTAAAAGCCGCAATAATTCTGTGGCGAAATGTAAACTGTGAAAGCCATAGAAGTGACACTGGTTCGATGTGACACCGCAGAAAACTATCACCCTGGCGCGGAGATTGATCCCAAACAAGAGTACCTTCGGATCGTCCCCTCTTTGTCCACTAAGGATAGGTCAAGTAATTATTGTTCCCTCTTAAGCTTCTTGAAGGAATGACACATGGACTCCATTTTGCGCTGCCCACATTAATATATATCCGAGTATGAGTTATGGCACTGCGAGCTGACCTAGGGTCAGAGTGGGCACTGGTTAAGGCAGGGGAAGAACGTTAGGGCCGCGACAGACACACGCGCCGATCTCTTGGGCAAATAGCAGGACCGACTTGGCAGGGGAAGATCAACGTGCAGTTTGCCTTTTTACTCACAACTGGAACAGCTCAGCCAAGCCTCCCTGCCACACTCCAGGGTTTCTCTTGGAAAAGACCTCAATGTTACAGTAATTGTTGTAAGCACCAGTAATGAACTTGCTAAAATGGAGAGCCAGTGGCCAAATAGGGTATGCTCTTGCCAGATGAGCCAAACGGCTCCGGCTCGAATCTCAGCTCCTGACCCCCGTCTTTTAATAGGATTATCGTTAAACCAAGGGTAATTTGTGTTACTTTTTTAACTAGCTATAACGCAGACTTTTTTTCTAATTTTGAGATTTTTTTTCTTTTAAAGCCTCATTATCAGAATGTCAAACAAACAATTATAGGGGAAATATAACTTTAAATATTTCACCGCCTTTTTATAGCGTGAAATTTTTCTTCATCCAGCCCCAAGGTTTGTTTTTGTTCCTCAGTGATCCTTCTAAAACATCTCCAATCTTTCTACCTGAAACGATTTCCAAAATGTGTCGTTCTTTTCGTCCTCAGGTCATGGTGAATATTCTTCGTATTTTAAAATATAAATAGACTTTAAGTTTGATTATTTGTTGGCAGAAAAGTGTAGCTTACAGTCTTATTGTTGGTTAAATTGGCTGTAATCTCTATTCATTAGAAGGTTATTTATATCTCAATGCTAGACTAACTATAACATTCAACTATAAGTTGATAATAATCTTTGGAGCAATATAATGATGCTTTTTTGTTTTTGTTTTTGTTTTTATTCATTTCTTGTTATCGTTATTTTTAATATGTTGTTAATTACATGCCTCAAAATCATGTTTTGTTTTATTTCGCCAGGTTTTTGGACTGAACAGCGTTATAAAAGGGCAGACTTAGTGGAAATCCCAAGGTTTATTATTGATGTATTATTCAAAACGAGCTGATAATACAGGAACTCGCAGGCTTTTCGTCTGTGGGATATTTCTTTGTTAGATCTAGCTAGGGCCCTAGGATTACTTTGAAGTATTATCAATCCTAACATTTACACATTACAATGTAATTAATTGGAATGATCTCAATAAAACTATTTTTGTTCGGACACATTGCTTTACTCCTTTGCTTTCTTTTCTATTACCCTCATCAATTGTACCTTGTCAGATTGCTGTGGTTTTATCATGGGTCTTTGTTAATGCATTTTATTACCACAAAATGGACAGAATATTTCTTTTATTTGGATTTGTTTGCTGCCAGAGATCGGTCTGATTTGTAGTACACATTAAAAATAAGTGTGGTACATATAAGTATGCCTAGTAATAACCACTATTAATTAATAGGCACGTTTTTGTTGCTTTCTGTCAAGGCCTCCATAAGAACTTTTTGGAAGCCTTGCTTTCTATTCAACTTTTTACAGTTCGTTCTTTTCACTACATGTAGATTACTAGTATATAGTAGCTAAAGACTTTGGTCCGTAAATTGATAGATTAGTTCAAAAGAGGTTCGTTAAATCTCTCTCTCTCTCTCTCTCTCTCTCTCTCTCTCTCTCTCTCTCTCTCTCTCTCTCTCTCTCTCTCTCTCTCTCTCTCTCTCTCTCTCTCTCTCTCTCTCTCGGGTCTCTCTCTCTTGTATCTTTGTACTATCTTTTACAAATTATGGATCCTCTTTTTCCACTTGTACACACTTCCTTTTACTCCATTCTTTCACTGTACAGATCTATAAAAGGTCTCGTTGCATATCACAATAGTCCCTGAAACCGTATAAGGTAGACGAGAGCGACTGAGAGACTAAGCACGGGCAAATAGAAATAGAAACCCTGCAGCAAGTTCCAGTAGCGGACTAATGGCACACTTGAGGGAAGAAGGAGAGAGAAAGAGAGAGAGAGTGAGAGAGAGGGTGAAGGAGAGAGAGAGGGAGTGATAGAGAGGGTAGGGGAGAGATAAATAAAAAGAAAATGGGAATATAGATAATAGATAGATAGATAGATAGATAGATATAGATAGATAGATAGATAGATAGATAGATAGATAGATAGATAGATAGATAGATAGATAGATAGATAGATAGATAGATAGATAGATAGATAGATAGATAGATAGATAGATAGACAGATAGATAGATTGAAAGATAATTAGGCAGACACGCGAAAAAGAGAAGAGTGAAGTTTGCACAGGAAAATACCAAATGGAAGTTATTTATAAATCGATGAGTTTTGTACCATTCTGAACAATTATTTATCAAGAAGGAAAGCTGTATCTGTATTAAATGTTTCATGATACACAACGTTTATGGAATTGTTACAAAAGCTATTAACTGTGGCGCTGAAGTTCCTAATCCAGCACTGTAGGTATGTGAAGGTGAGACCCCTCCCCGCGACTGCCAGCTTACAATGGACATGGCTTGCCCGCTCTGGCAGGGTGGATTACTCTACAAACTAATACGCTCCGCACTCAAAGCAGGTTTCAGGGGCCGCAACCGCACATGTCAAGAAGAGCTTGGATGTCAGTGTTTGACCAACTGGTCGCCTCGCGGCTGACACTGTTTGGTAAGCGCAAAACATCCTTTTTAAATCGGTATCCTCCCTCTCCCCCTCTTCTCCCCCCAAATCCCTAAAAATGTGCGTGTGTGTGTGTGGGGGGGGGGGGGGGGTCCACTTCCTTTCGCCCAATCTCTACATTTTTTTTAATTCTGACAAACATACTCACTGAATGTGGTTTTTCTGATTTTTCTGATTTTTCAAACTATTAATCGTTGATGATAGGTACATTGTAATAAGTGATATATAGTATTAGTCTTTATTAAATATAATTACTATACGCATGTCTTTTTGCTGCTTGAGAGTATAACTTTTTTTTCTAATTAATATTATTGTATTTCCCCCCTCTTAGAATTTTAAACTTAAATGTTTTTGAAACATAGTAAGTGCCTTGACGTAAAGTTACTACAACTATAAATACGAGAAGGGCCATATTAGCGTTTGTGTTAGAGCGTTGATTCCTAGAGTGGGAGGTTCGGATTTGAGCCCTGCTCTGCCGGCCAAGTTTTCTTCCCCTGGTTGGTTCGCTGTCAGTAAAGTGTGATCGACCAAGTCCCGGGTCCCGTCCGCATTATAGATCAATGGATGACGTCAGACATGAAGAAACCAATCTTTACCTTTAGCTCTATAAATATGCTAAAATCGTGCACCCACGACGCAGATGGGAACATTCAGAAAGTACATGTAACAGGCAAAAAAGAGACCATAGAGTTTGAGGAAGGATGGAGGCAGAAAAATGCGTCACAAATTATTCATTCAAATTTTTCAAGATCATTGTGGATCCGAGAGAAACCAGAGACACGAGGACCCAAAATAGCATTCGTTTAAGGAAAATTGAGAGGACTATGAATGGAAGGAGTGGATGAACTATTAATCATGTATTTATGACGTCATGTAAACCTCACCGCCACGATGAACAGTTGTGCAGTTAAAGTAAAATAATTCTGTTGAACCCACAATGAATTTACTTAGCGTAAGAATAATTATATTACACTAAGAAAGGAGGACCAAAATATATGTTGTTCTAGTGAAGAATGAGTTGGTTTTACCTCCCCGCCTTCCCCCATATGATTTGTAAAAAGAAAAAATTAGATAACAGTGTTAAGAAAATGTTTCTTATATGATTGTTTTTCACCTGAAAAAAGACACGTTGAGAAACCCAGCCCTTCTGATTGTACACTATATGGTATCCCGCACTTCAATTTATCAATCTTTTAAAGTCTTGGCCGTCGACGTTGATGACTCTCCAAGAAAACTTGGAGAGATTGAGCAAAGTGAAGTGTGTTTTCACTATAAAGTACCTAACTACATTCCTCGGAAAACTGTTAATATTTTATATGCACACATTTAATAAGACAAATAAAAAAGCGTAACAATAGCAGAGCAAAGTTCAAATAACACAATCTCATTTGGATTGATAGCTTGTGAGACAGAGCATGGAGCCAGGCGCTGGACAGTGCGGTAGCGACGATCAAGTGGGCCGGATCAGGTGTCATCTGGGGGAGCTGGAGGGCGACAGGAGGGCCCTCACTCGGCCACAGGTGAAAAGTTACATCATTATCATAACGATATGTTTGTAGAGACGCAGCTCAGGAAAATCTCTCTATCTGGAAGTGGCCAGCAATTCTGTAGCAAGATTTGTCGGTAATGTCACTTGCTCCCCTCTCCGCAAGGGTTCTCGTCATCTTCTTCAGGCCCGAATCAACACGCCTCGAGTTTCCTGCTTCAAGTTTGGGTATCATTATAGAGGATGCTGATAGAGCTCTCGTTGCTTCAATCAGGAAGCAGTGAGGGAAGCGAGAACTGAGAAAGGCTTAGGGGTTAGGGGAGTGTACAAATAAATAAGGATATTATCTAGAAACATAGTCATTGGAATTTCCGCGGTGGGTTTGTAGAAGGGGAAGAGAAGCTAGAGAACCAGCAGCCAATTTGGACCATTTCCCCTCCTCTCCTCCCCCTTTCTTGAAGTGGCGCAGATTGGGTTAATTCCCAACCTCTGCTTGAGCATGTCCTCCAGGCTGTCCATCCAGATGTCGGACCAATAGGATCCCATTTCCTTCGTCACGTGACTATCTGAAAAGTCATTATGGCTACAACCAATGGTTTACCATAATCGTGACTTTTTCATGGTTAGATTTTTAAAACATTTTGATAGATAATTAGTTGTTTTGGGTTTTGCAGAGTTCTCTTCACTTCCTATATTTTTACTGCTCGCCAATTTCGCCCCTGTATTCTCTCTCCAGTGCCATCAGAGTATATAAAAATACCTAGTATTAGCTGGAGACAAAGCCCTCCTTTTCTCTTTTTCCTTCTTCCTCATTTATTTTCCCTTCACGTCTCTATATTTGTCTTCTTTTCTACCCCGCCCCCTCTCCTTCTTTCCCTCTGCTGTTTTACATTAAGTTTTAGTATCCTTTGCAGACCAAGTTTGATCAAGTTAAAGATCTCCGCTTGGTATACCGAAAGCCGTGATGAAGTCAAGACCCCCGGTACTACTTCTCTCACTGATTAGCTAGTCTGGCCACCTTGCTGCTTCATCAGCCATCGTTTGTTGCTCTCTACGCTGAACCATTGTGCATTGTGGAATAAGGGTCGTTCAGACATCGTGGTGGATGTGTGATTGAAAAACATAATCAGAGCTAGAGCTCTTACTCTCTCACTCAGGCCTATGTGTCTCTCACTATTCCTTTATCTCTCAGAGTCTACCTTTGTCTAATTTTGCTCTTGATTCTCTGGCATTCTGTTTCCTGTTTCTAGAGATTTTTTTTTTGTTTGTTTGTTGTTGGGTTTTTTTGTTGTTGTTTTTGTTTTTTTTGTTTTTTTTTGGTTTTGTGTTTTTTTTTTTTGTTTTTTTTTTTTTTTGTTTGTTTGTTGTTGTTTTTGTTTTGTTTTTTTTTGTTTTTTGGGGGGGGGAGTGTAATGCAATTTTTTTTTNTTTTTTTTTTTTGTTTTTTTTTTTTGTTTTGGGGGGGGGGAATGGGGTGGCTCTGATATTGACTTTATTAAAGATTGTTATCACACATCTATCTATTTATCTATCTCGTCGTATGTCTATCCGTCTGTATGCCTCTCTCTCTCTCTCTCTCTCTCTCTCTCTCTCTCTCTCTCTCTCTCTGTTTCTCTGTCTCTCAACATTCTTGTTCATTCGTCTGCCCCTCCCCTCAATCCCCATTGCTCTCTGCCATGCTCTAAATCTCTATTTCTCTATGCCTTTTCCCCCTCTCATTCTAACCAACAACAAATGTACTTCTTTAAACATCTCTCCGACTTTGTTCACTTTTGTTACAAATCTCTGTCTTTGTTTTCCGCATTCACTCTCTTTTTTTCTTCCTAACTCTTTAAATGCAACGATTCCGACTTCTTACCCTTCTATTCTCAAACCTCTTTATAAAGAGCCTGCTAAATCCTTTAAACAAATCCTTAGCGCCGTTTGTCAATGAAAAACTCATCACATGGTCCGAACAATAATGTTCAGATTGACAGTGCGCTACACTTTCTTTTCATCATCGCGATCATTACCATCATCGACCATTTTTCTGTCCCTCCCAATCGAGAGCCGGGAGGTGGTGGAGTCCTTCACAGATGCCGCCTGTACCCATACCCCAGGCACACCTGCCCGCCTCAGACGGGCTGTCACGGGGGAGGGGTATGGCCTCACCACGGGTAGGGCTACCCAGGGGAGAGTTAGGACTGACTACCACCGCTCTTTTCAACTCTCAAGCACTCTTCAAAATTCTACGGTGCGGAACAAGTTGGTTAGTATGCGGAAGGACAGATTTTTTTTCTTCTTTTTTCTTTTCTTTTTTGATTTGTGATTAAGCAAAAAAGAAAGCCGATTTAAGATTGAACTAGTCTTGTTTAGAGCGCGTAAACTACGAGAGAAACGAGAGAAAGGAAGAATGATAGGTGGTCAGAAAGAAAAGAGGTGGGGAGGTGACAAAATTGCCAAGAGACAAAAATATGCGGAAAGGGGGGGGGGTCTGTTGTTTTTTTGGTTGCTTGTTTGTTGTTGTCGTTATTATTGTTGTTGTTGTTGTTGTTGTTGTTGTTGTTGTTCTTGTTGTTGTTGCTGTTGTTGTTGTTATTGTTGCTGTTGTTGTTTTTAGGGGGTGTTATCCTTAATCATAAAAGACAGCATGACAAAAAGCATAAATCGAGCAAATAGTCTATAAACAGAAAGACAGATGTTTGTGTGGTCCTCGAAGGAGCTTTCAAAATCGCATTAGGCAATGTGTAATGTTTTCTTTAGTGAATTTTAAAATTCCAAAACAACATTTTTCTTCCCATCATGCTCCTCTCCCCAACAAATTTACATAATTCATCATAATAACAACGTGTACTGTGCCATGATATTCTTGACTTTTATTATGAGTTCCTTTATCTAAGGCACGACCAAGACAATTGTACTTAGACAATGGTGTACAGACTTCAATGTCAATGTCAATGTTAGTCTTTTCGTCATTTTGTTTGTTGAGTGTGTTGAGTGTGTATGTTCATGTTTGGACAGTTATATTCTATTTATTCTTATTCAAATGCTATAAGTTTATTTGACTAACCAACGACGTCTTTTAAGCAAGTGCACCGAAGGTTCTCGGTCTATTTTTAAGATAGATATTGTTTGTTTGTTTGTTATAATTATAATTGTAGTCCTTTTAATACACGACACCAGTCTGTACAGTGCAGTAGGCCTATCTCGGAGCGGGACAGATCAGGCACACTATTACACCGTTCATCAGTGCAAGGATGGTGTAAATATGCATCGTCAAAACCATGGACTTACCCTAATGAATGCGGACACTATAACAGATACTTGTATTAAATTTAATGAAAAAGGATTTAAACATGACAACTATAAAACGGAAAAAGCAAGGCATTAATCGAGCTAGGGCGGACAATTTGTCTGTACCTTTTGTTCTTCTCTGGACTTGATCGTTGTTTTGCATCCTAAGAATATTTCAATTTTTAAACATCTATAGCCAAAAAGATGTATATATTCATTCCTAAATATTTTACGTTTCAAATCTTTAAAAAAAAACATACTTTTATTAAAAGTTCTTCTTTGTAACTTTAAACAAGCTGATGAACGTGGCAGGTGTCGGCGTTTTGTGAACTTACAGCGTACCGTGAAAACACAATGTCAGCTCAACCGTGCACTGGGCATGGTGCGACACCGGGAATACACGAACAAGAATGTGCAAGGATGACACCTTCTCAATAAAAGACACGGATAGATGCTTCACGATTGTAACCAAACATTGTAAATAGCAAAAGTTATCAAACCGTAAAATTGTTTCTTTCATTGTGTGATAAAAAAATAAACGAAGAAAACTATATAATAATTATTATGCTATACAGAGATATGCAAACAAGATACAATGCAGAGACAGGCACAGAAAGAGAGAGATGAAGCGATTGTTTGATAGAGACAATCTTGACACGGTGATACATAATAGAACATAGGCGAATGATAAGAGATGTAAAGCCGCGTAGGAAGAAAATAGATGCATATACGAGTATTTCTATAAAAAATAAATCTGGTTAAGACTTTAATGATACATGTAACGATATAAGAAAACAATGCGGTTGTATGCAGTAAGGAGACTTATTGAAATTATCGGACAATTAATTAGAGATACATGTACAATGTACTTGTGTACCTATACTAAGTAATGGAAAACACAGATGAATGAATGATGGAGGACTTTAATATTAGCACACACACATACACAAACCCCAATAGAAGACGTGTAAACCCAAAGGCGGCTTATGATGAGAAGGCATCGAAGTATGGTGGCTATTATAGTTTGGACAGTTTGAGAGTGTTCTCTGGGGGCTTGGAAGCAATCATAAGCCGGGGTTTAACTCCGCTCCACTGAACACGAGAACAAACCCGGGCACGATGGAGCTGGTGAGCCGAACTGGCTCTCGATGCCACGGTATAGAGCGGGCCTGGGATCGGGACAATCGGTCTGGCCTGACCCCCAACTAGCATCCCTGTGGCATCCTGAGGGGGGACAGGACTAACAAAACCAGTTGGTGTTTCTTGCACGATAAAGGGTTTGTTTTCTCAGCGATTTGCTCGCACAATGGATCGCCACCCGAGCAGGTTTAATTGTCTCCGCCCACAGTTTAGCAGGAAAAAATGGAGACCGGGAAACGAAATGTTGGCCCAGTGGGGTCCCCTCTGTTCTGGGCTCTAGATCCCTCCCTGTGTCACATGTTGGTCTTTGGGCTCAGGCTTGTTCCTCGTTTCCGCGTTTTCCCAATTTTAACTTTATCATATCCATGTATCTTGTTTTCCATTTTTTTAACGTACGGTTCTTCGAAAAAATTATTTCCTTCACTTAACATTTAAAATTACAACTGATATTTGACTGGCACCGGGTATTTCCGCTCCTGGTTGTTTATAATTAATGAATATGAAAATGAAATTTTAAAATACTTTTGGCTCCAAGAACAGAATATATTTGTGTTATCGTTCTCGAGTATAATCGCCCAAAACACATGCAATGGAGACTAAGAAACGACATTGGAAGATAGTCATTAATTGGCAACCTTTTATTTCTTTGCAATAGAGAAAATACATAAAACGGAAACTCCAATAATCTTAAAGAAAAGGATCGTTTCAAGCGAAATAGAGCGCATTGGACAAGAAAGCCGAAGATTAAATGGACATTCATTTTTAGAGTGAATTCATACAAATGTTTTTTTCAACATTATAATATACAATTTTTTTTCAACATATAAAAATGTGGATACACGTACTTCTTTCCAATGTTGATCTTTATTCTAAACATTAACTAAAGTTAAATATAATTTAAAATGAACACACATTTTCATCTTAAGAGCAGAGGATCAGTAGCATTGCCATTGCCGAAATGTTGAGTTTTTTTTTTTTTAATTAAATTTAACAAAATTCCTTTGAACTTAGCCATTAGGTCAGAAATTTTAACTTTTTTTTTTATGAATGGTATTTAAGAGCTGCTAGCAATATTGTGCCGGTGTTTGCCGCTTGCAACGATCGCAC
The DNA here is from genome assembly GCA_003991915.1 of Elysia chlorotica. Lineage (NCBI taxonomy): Eukaryota > Metazoa > Mollusca > Gastropoda > Plakobranchidae > Elysia > Elysia chlorotica. The sequence goes on along the minus strand of RQTK01000584.1, from coordinate 228,145 downwards.
TAAATTTGAAGTGGAGACTTCTAAACACTCTGGGCTTTCAGTCAGTTAGAGAGGTAATAAAACAGTCTGATAAGCTAGAATCGTGTGCAGCAGTTCATCATATCCACGCGTCTAAGCGAATGGATCTCTAGTGATGTCCTTTTCCTTATTTTGATTTCTTTCTCCAATAACGAAATTATGTTTGTTTTCATTGTCTTGTCGTATTAGACTATTAGAATTGTCGAGGGCAAAGGTATTTTAAATTCTGTAAGCCAACTAGAGAATCAATTAAGTAAGCTTGAGTATGGTTTCAAAGTATATTAACTATTTTACTTCTAACTGATTGTGATTGCATGTTTAACTAGAAGTCCAAAAGTATAGCAGCATGACATTGGTCCGGATATCATAATAAACAGTACTACTTTAAACATTGGTGAACAAATATGCATTTTATGTTGACTTTGTTGTGTCGTCGTTGGTCTTCCCGCCTCGAGAGACTATCCCCAGAACGAGTCCCATGTACTGCTGCCACACGTTCTAGAAAGGCTGTGTAGGCGGGACTTCGAGAGTTGATTGTCTCTTCGGCTGAGGCTACTCTGGGTTCGCCAGCTTTTTTTGTGTGGAGTTGGCGCTTGTCGTTATCTTTTCCTTGATTTACAGCCCTCCAGGAGAACAGCGTTTCAGCGAAAGTCTCACTCCATTTTAAAATAGCGTGTCCTTTCTTTGTTTAATTTTGTTATTGATGAAAGTTACTCTGCGAACAGTGTTATTAGAGAATCATAGTCGATTTGCATGCATGTGAAGTAAGACCGGAGCTTCTTCGAAGTGAAGATTGACTAGGGGGGGTAATGTCTCCAGCAATGGAGATGAAGGACCTCCTGGCACGTGAAGTGATGAATGCCTAATGGGTTTGCATACATTTTAATACAGATATCCTGCAGCTATAGTTTTTTGTTAAAACTCATTATTTTCCAGGACATATACAATAGACAATAATTTTGTTAACAGACAAACGAAAACAAAAAAGCGTGCCTTGAATTAGCAACGGAACTTGCAATCAGCTTTGATTTTTATTTCCACTGTTCACTTATTCAGGGCATAGTCTTCCCAAAAGCTTCTCTGAATGACAGAAAAGGGAGGAAACTTCGGTTAGCCATTTTCTAATTATATGGATAACGTTTAAAGACTGAAGAACGGTAATATTGCAAAAATTCCTCATGCATAGAAAGAGTGACTAAGAGCATTGTTATCCATAATATTATTACAATGCAGAATGAGAATGACATATTATTTTTTAGGATAGTCATGTCAGGTCGTCTAATTGAGTTTTATCGAACTAATGAACAATCTTTCTTAAGTTTTAACAATATTAGTGCATAGACATAAGAAAAAGGTTCACAACGTTTCTTGGAAAAGCGTCAGGCAGCACAAAACATTATCTACCCCTTGCTCGTACCTGAACTTTCAACTCTGACCCGCGCTCAAGATATGCCGCACTAGCTGTAATGAACTAGCCATGTCACTCAGAAATAATTTTCTGGTCAAAACCAACACTTACCGATGGAGTTTCAGAGAACTACTAAGCCGATGTGTCGTTTAAAAATAAGGTTCCTGCCATAGGGGGCACTTGAGGGGGATTCTAAGAGCAGGACAAAACAGGGCCATTACCGCGCGTGTGTCGAGAACCAATGTACACGAAAGCTAATCCTCTCCTGGAGGACCGTGCAGCGCTTCTGTCCACTCCGCGCAGGCCAGACAGACACGGAGGTTTGGTCAACAGCCCCCTTGACCGGTGCAACGGTCCCCGGGAGGAGGAGACCCGCCGGCCTGGCCTGTGTCACCTGGGCGCAGGTAGGGACAGATAAAACACCAGGTCACATGAAAGAGCCATTAGCCAGCAATGAGCGTTTTTGATTATGAAACCATTGCATTGTCGAATATAACTAATAATTCGTCATTGATAGCAAGCCAAACAAAAAAAATGTAATTCATGTTTAGGCATCATTTACAAATTTAAAAGCAAATGATATAGTTATTCTCAAGCCTAGAATTGAAAGACTGAGCAGACAAAAATGCTCTTAAATTCGACCATATTGTTCATCTTGCAATTCATTTCAAGAAAGCATAGAGCACAAAGCACAATGCACAACTTTTGTGAGTGACGCTTTGGGCTAAAACTGCAGTGGCTGCTGTACTAAGCTACTGGCCAGTCAAGATTCATAGCCCACTTGGCCATTGTCCATTGTAGAGCTGAGCACTGTGGACAGGCATAGTAAGTACAGAGAGAGATTAGATTTAGTCTCCTGACTAAGGATGCATTTATGTGCCATAATCGGGTGTCTAAATGTACTTGCTCCTTGTCCATACGAGCGCTGATGTCAGGTCCCCATGTCCAGGCCAAGCACTCGGTGCCAGGTCCTCAGGTGGCCACTCCAGCCGCCTCCTTCAGCACCGGAAATAGCCTCCCCTTATCTCAACTGGCTGGTGTCGCTAGAAGCCAACGATACACACAGCTCTCAGCTTTCCTCTTTCTTTCTCAGTCGTCTTAGTCAGTAGAGTGGACTTACCAGGGGAATTACAGAGCTATACTCGCCTTCAGGGACTTTGAAAACAAAAACCTGTCATGGTTGACTTTAGATTGTCTGTATTAGCCGTACTTTTGAGATTACAATATCACAACGGGTTTGTTCTGTTTGCCTACACAAAACTTTGAGTGTAATAAAGTTACATTAAGTGAAATTAACAGCACATGTGGAAGTTGCATCATTGGGATCAAGTCGCCTGAAATCAGCTATTCCACTATGATAGTTATCCATTCATTGCTTGGTCCACCTATATAGCTTTCTATTACTTTTTGTTTTGTTTTCGCTGTTGTTATTGTAATTGTTGTTGATGCTGCTGTTATTACTTTGCAGTTTTTGTTGTTGGGGCTTTTGTTATTATTATTGTTGTTGTTGTTGTTGTTGTTGTTGTTATTGTTGTTGTTGTTGTTGTTGGCAGTTCACATTTGTCAGTAAGGTTAAACTTTAACCAAACGAAGAGCGATTTTTTTCAAATTATGAATGTCAGTGATACTGCTACTAAACGTTCACACGAGTACACACAAACATTTGTTTTGTTTACATAAGAAGACCGTATATTTGGGGAGTTGGAGAAATAGTAAGGGGAAGAGAAGGAGGGTTAGTATTAGTCTTCGCTTGTACATGATTGTAAAGTCTTGACCTAAACCAGTCTTTAATCAGGAATGCTTAGCCAGTGGCACCCTATGGAGCCTCTAGTCGAGCATCCTTGTAGATGCCACGCCAGTGAGGAATGGATGGCACCATTTGTTACCGGCCTGGCACGGGGGAAGGATCAACAGGGGACAGATGCTTCCACAGCCCGTAACTGCCATTGTCATTATCGTACCTGTCATCGTTCGTCTCACTTCAGTCGTCGCCAAACCCTAGTCTGTCGTCTTCGCCATTTTCCCTAGTTATTTCAATCTCCCATGTTTATCGCCATTTTCGGTAATTACTTTGACAACCAAGATTGATTTCAATGGCACAAACACAATACGTTTGCCTATAATCTCGGCGCTCCTATTAATGAATCGTGCGGAGATTTACACTAATGTGTTGATGAAGATTGAAAATGAGCGAAACCGAGGCTGAGAAAATGTAATTTTGTTGAATAAATGTATCTGTATCTCCTTGCAATAAGTAGTTTCATTGAATCAGGAACAGCAAGACAGAATGACTTTGTAGTTCTTTGTTTGAGAGAAACTGTCTCCTAGTTTTACGTTTCTTAGGTTCCCAGGAGGATCGTAAACGTCGACGGATCCCAAGACTGACGTCTGACACTTTTACGTGCTGTCATATAAGACGCAGTGCGGTTGTAGGATGACTCCTGTCTCAGCCGATCACATTATACTGACACGGGCCCAGCCAGCAGGGGGTGGAATTTGTCTGATCATGGACCTACCAACTTCCCTTTAGGATGAGGAACGCTCTACCACTTGCGGCACCTCGCCCACTAGGAAGAAAAAACCGAGACCGTGTGAACTGTACAGAAACTGAGGGAAGAGGGGAATGAGGATATATTTACTTTAGACACTAATATAACAGGTGGAAGGGGATGGATTCAAAATAAATAGAAACAAAAACATTCTTCTTAGTTACGCAGCAGATGGGTGTCTGTAATCTGTAAGTCAGTATTTTGGTCTCTATCATGCTTCTAATTGAGTGGAAGGGGCATGAGTAGAGTTGTTTTGCAATAAGTAGTTTCATTGAATCAGGAACAGCAAGACAGTATGACTTTGTAGTTATTTGTTTGAGAGAAACTGACTCATAGTTTTACGTTTCTTAGGTTCCCAGGAGGATCGCATACGTCGACGGACCCCAAGACTGACGTCTGACACTTGTACGTGCTGTCACATAAGACGCAGTGCGGTTGTAGAAGGACTACTGTCTCAGCCGATCACATTATACTGACACGGGCCCAGCCAGTAGGGGACGAAATTTGTCTGATCATCGATTCAACCAGCCGACTTCCCTTTAGGGGGAGCAACGCTCTGCCACTTGCGGCACTTCGCCTTTTAACAAGGAAACATGAGAGCCTGGGAAATTTACAAAAACTGAGGGAAGAGGAGTATGAGGATGTATTTACTTTAGACACTAAAAATAAATATAAAAGATGGAAGGGGATGAATTCAAACGGCAATAGAAACAAAAACATTCTTTTTAGTTACGCAGTAGATGAGTATGTCAGTATTTTGGTCTCTATCATGCTTCTAATTGAGTGGAAGGGGCATGAGTAGAGTTGGAAACAAAGTGATGCAATAAACAAAAACAGCAACAACAACAAAAAAACGAAGAAAATAAAACCTGTAGAATAATAATTGTCAACCGAAGAGTTTAGAATGTGCAAAAGAGTCATTATTGTGTTCGGACTCTCTTGGACTGAGTTCGTGCTTTACTTGTCATCTTTCTTCGATCCCCCCCCCCCCCCCCTTTTTTTCCATTCTTACAAGGGTATTTGCATCCAGCCGACTAACAGTAAAATGGGAAGCCGTGCAGTTTCACTTTTAGTTATACGGAGTTAATATTTCACTCAGCGGAAAGAGCGAAAACGCTGAGCACCTCCCATTTCCTTTACATATCTAGCTCTGTGTGTGTCTGAGCTTTGTCCCGGTGGAGGCGCTCGCCGACCAGGCAATGGTGCTCACTGTGTTTCTGTGTTGTGTGTTTTGTCCACAGTAAAACGCCCAGTATAAAACTAAATGACCAAAACCAGTCCGGTCGAAAAATACAGTAGCTTGTATTTTGATCGAATATCGACTTGATTGTGGTTGGTTGTTTTCTCGAAAAGTTGTGACCCTAGCAACCAATTGCAATTGATTTGAATGATCACAACTTCATGTGTATAATTATTGTTAAATGTGTTTGGCGAGTCAAAACTACTTGTAAATAGTAAGAAACTGGATTTTTTTCTTCTTCTTTTTTGCTGTTTGGAGAAAAGTAGGGAGGGGTATAAAGATAATTGAAAATCGAATATAAAAGGAAGTAAAAACTAATTATCAACAAAAAATAAATAAAAAATAAATACATTGTTTGAAAGGCTTCAGCAAAAATCCGTATAAATGATAAGAAAAAACGTACAAATAATCACACAGCGGGACCATTATGACAAAAGATGTGTAAAACAAGAAGGATAGACATACGAAAGCACCGTATTAAGAAAGATTGTATGTCTAGATCATAAAACTACCAAGCACACAGAGATGGAGAATAATCAACGTGTGAGAGCTGAATGTGCTTTTCTATGTGTCAGGAAATTTTCGATCGAAGGGTGCAATTATTGTAAAGACTTGAGCGAAAGCCGAAGGATGTTGATCAAATTACCGCGTTTCATTCGCACAGGCCGACCGGAAGTAAAACCCATCAGAATCGTTTCCTTCCTGTGGCTGCCGTCACAAGGGACAGAAGCACCAATCAGGAAGCGAGCAGAGGTGGTGATTTTCCCGATTTTAGTGCAGCAATGCTAGTACAAGCAGGTGTGAAAAACAGGAAATATTACAGTGAAAGGAAATAAAAGCGAAATCTAAAGACAAACATCCATAGTTAGGGCTGTTTTTTTTTTTTTTTTTAACAAAATAAAGAGTATTTGAATAATAACAGTACTTTGGAATAGTCCCTTGTGGTGTGTTTTTTATTCCCCTTAACCCTACCTCGTACCTCCTATTGTCGTTTCAGTGGAAGAAGAGTTGATAACGTACTTGTATAATAATACATTTAGCTATGTGTTGCATACGTTTAATTGCTGTTCCTAAAATTTATTTCGCTTTTAATTGAGTAGCTCACACTTTGGAAAAAAAACCAACTCTATTAACAACATTAACAGATACAAAAAACTACCTTTCAAGCGCTAAGTCTATTTCATAGGACCGGCTTACCATTGAAATGCATTTATTTCACCGTTGAAGTTCACTACTACATGTACATTATTACACCACTAACACCTCTAGACCAAAAGAGAACCAATCGAGCACTATAGCTGTGTAACACACATTATCATTACATCAGTGAAATTTGCACAAACATCTTTTAATCCACCACAAGGAATTTCTCATAAAGGTTATCAGTTCACAGTTGAGATTCTCTCAAACAGGTCATCAACGCCCATATAATTTAGTCATACCAGCGACCAGTTCCTCATTGGAATCCATTCACCCAAATCATCACTTGAACACTGAAACTCAGTCATATAGGATATTATTTATACTGAAAATCCCTTACGCAATCATGTTCTTACTAAGCCACTGACATTCACCTACGCCAAGCATCTACTCTGATTAATGCTCGTTGATTGATGAAAACAAAGCTCTCTCACAGTTTTAAGTATCCAAGGCTACCAAGGGAGGCCCGGTGTTAACAAGAAACACACATTATGCATATTTTCAATACACCGAGCGATTTTAGTTTTACATAAAAGTATCTTTAATATACAACTTAAATGTTTTATTGAATTCTTGAAGGCAATATTGAAACTAGCTTATTGTAACTGAAACTTGATTATGCAGGCTTTATTTTGAACCAGAGCTGAATTGTCTGCCTTGTTATGTTCGAACATTATAGAGAAACACAACCTGTTAATAAAAATCATGGGTTTTAAACAATAAAACATAATAAGCGGAGATAATAATTACGTGTTTTTTTTAAATCAGATTGCCAAGTTTAATGGTTAAAACATATTAAGTACAGATTAAGATATTTGCTCAAAGCTATGCACTTAGAAGTTCTTAATACACATATAGTCTAAGAAGTAACTCATTCTAGGTACACTAAAGTTAACCCGGCTGTTGATGCTATCTGGCAATGCCAAGCGCTGCACTGAGTAACTATGTAACTAAGTATTTGATCACGGTGTCCTTTCCTGTCAAAACAAGTACAAAAAACGTTAAGAATTGATTATGCTCAGAACAAATGTATGTGAACTTTGTGAATATCCTTTGTACCAAACTGAAAGTCTTTATTCGTATCTCTTTGGAACTTTTTGAAGTAAACATTATGATATTCCCATTACAATATTCCATTTTATTATTATTCTTTGGATATTAAGAAAATTTCATGAAGTATCGTCAGTATGTGCTGCAAAGAATGTTATTAACAAGTACATGTACATCTTACAATACCCTTTTTATCTATATTTTAACATAAAACTAAATGAACAAAAAATAATTTTATCCGTAATTGTCTATAGACAAATAGCAAATAATTACTTTATAAGGGTATACCGTACATGTCAACACCCCTTTCAGTTCTACCATTACAACAATATTGATAAAACTGAAGCGCAAAAAACAGGGCGACTGGCGACCTTTGCACGTTGTGGTATCCGAGCCTACGTCTTAGTTTCTCTATATTCATTACACGCGGACACGACTTCTGACATTTCACTAAAACAAAAGAACAGTTATTTTCTTTTTGAAATATCATTTAGAAGTATTTAGTAGAACTTGAATCCTTCAATGAGAAGGTGCTTCAAGTGTTCTGGAAATATTTGCCTACATCTTTCACATAGGCTGTGACAGAAGCGGGCGCATCTAGCACCCAGTCCACCTTGGGCGAAGTGCCTAGGGAGGGTCGAACAAGTGCCACTCCATGTTGCCGCGCAGACCGCAGTGAGCTCTGCACTCAACAATAGGCGCAGTCGGACCGCTCACACACAACTTTCTAAACTGTTTCCACAAACTAGTTCTAACTTTAGCAGGTTTGTCTTTGCTGACAGTAGTTGGGCCACAGGCCATGCGCATTTTTTTAAAAGCCCTCCCCCCGCAAGAAAAAACAAAAAATAAAAATAAAAAAAACAAAAAAACTCCGAAAACAACAGCATTTAAACAAGGAGGTGAACATTTTCACACGTCCTCTCTATTCTATTAGCGAAATCGTTACAGTTATGACCCCTCTGCACTGTTATGGCATCGTCCTTATATAACATAACGTAATTAAACTGTTTGTCTTTTCGGCAATTAGGAAGCCCTGGGTTAGGGTATTTTTTGTGTTTTCAGCCTAAAGTAACTAGACTTTGGAAGTGTGTGCATGATTCTGCTGGGGGTCTATGGGAGAGTGTGCAGCGTGTTTATCCTGTCTACTAAGTTTTTTTGGTAAGGGGAAAGGAGAAAATGTTAAAGGCTGTTTTATAGTAACATTTCAAATCGGCCAGTGTCGAGGAAGCTTTATGAGCCACCGCCCTATAGAAAAGCCTACCAGCATAGAGAGCCTGGCCCCAAGGCATAGGTTAGGATCGCGGGCGAGAGGCGTTGTCGAGAGGGACCTTCGCTAGCCCGCATCTTCAGCGTCAACTTAGACTTGTGCATTAGTAAATATTTTCCAGCAAATACTCGGACAAAAATATAGCGTGGCCGGAGGCTAATTTGTCTTATCAACTTTGAAACAGGTGAAAAGTGGGCGAGAAATAATTCAACGGCAGGGAAAGGACACACTTTCTGTCTTAAAATTATAGTTAAGGTCTGTGTCCGGACGTTTTCTAGACGTTGGTACTCGACAAAGCTCGAAACGTTAGACATGTGAGCCATCCAGTTCCACTGCCTAATATGGCATGCTCCCACAAAGAATGAGCCGTGGGTTTCTGTCAGGTGCACATTATTTTCAATGCATGTACATAAGTGTGGTTCCCTTATTGTGCTGTTGCTTTCACTAGCGGATTTACATCTTTGACAATTAACGAATGTTTTTTTAAAGCGCATATTAAAACGGGATTGAAATAATTCTATCCTAGATGGTCCGAGAAATTTAACAATTGGTTTCTTCATGTCACGTGGTAACAACCACTAACTATCACACACGTGCACTAGTCGATAATAAGAGGATACTTTAAAAAATGGTGAGGGGTCGCAAAATAGGTAAAGATTTCTCCCTCGATTAAAGTCAGACACCTCGATCTAATTCAGACAAAGCACGTTTCTCTTAATCTACGTTTGGTTACTACATGTAACTATGACATTGTGTAACTACCCGAAATTTCATGTGTTTGTTTATTATCTTTTATAAGGCCCCTGGTGGATTTCCCCTATTTCTATTATGTGAGGTCTATTTTAACATTTGAAATTATCCGTGAAAAAATGTGAGTCTGCCCCTTTTTCCATTGTGCTCTTCATATCTATTTCTGTCTCCCTCCCCCCCCCCTAATCTATCTATCTATCTATCTATCTATCTATCTATCTATTTATCTATCTATCTATCTATCTACCTACCTACCTATCTATCTATCTATCTATCTATCTATCTATCTATCTATCTATCTATCTATCTATCTATCTATCTATCTATCTATCTATCTATCTATCTATCTATCTATCTATCTACCTAACTTGAAGGGGGTGGGGGACACGAAATGAGACGAAGTCCTGCTTTTATTGTGACTTGAAGAAAATCTGAGAAGATCCTGAATGATGCGGACAGCCTCACTGTGTCACACATCTAGAGTTTCGCAGTAAAATGTTATTAATGTAATAGTCTCATCGGTGAAAGTTATGACTTTGCTTAATGAACATCTCGTTATATCGAAACAAGTATAACGTTCACGTCGTCCATAAATTAAAAATCACACGAAAAAAAAAAAAAACAACAACTAACTATCTTGGTTGATTTATTTTGGATGTTTTTAAGGATAATTATTAAACAAAGACCATTGCAGGTTTTACATATACTAGCATATTAAGAGTGCTAAAGAGTCATGTTCAAGAAATATAAGAGCTATGCGTATGGCAAATTGGAAAACATGTTTACTTCTTTATATCCAAACGTATGTAAAACTAATGTATGCACCGTGTCATTAGATTGATATTTTGACTTAAAACTGGAAACTATTCAAAAATAGATAAAAAGAATAAGATAAAAATTCGCTAATTATTTACATCTAAGGCATGAGAATAAAAAGAAACCCCACTAAAATGAGGACCCAGATGCTGAATCTAATAAATGTAGGAAACATCCGTACGCGCCTCTCATGTCAGTCGGTACGTGAACTTAAACTACGTGCTAAACTGACCAAACACGTTATTATAATTACCACAGTTTACTTGTAAGTCTTCTCATCTACAGATTTAGATACGGCGTTCACTGGTCTAAAGTTGATATTGGTTGATCATTTTAGTCTGCTGTGCCTCCTCCTGCATTTCCATTTTTTTCCTCTGATAATTCCTATAAGATTCTACATTGTTATATTTGTAAGATCGAAACTTTTAATTTTTACCCCCATTCCCCATTTCTTCCCTTTCATTTAACACGATACTCTTTGTTTTGTCTGGTAAAACATCCTTGTTTTGTGGGTTTTGGAACCCTTAACACTCGCCCTCAACACCCCACCCTCAAGGCCCCATCCTCACTCCACCCCTGGCCCTCTCCATGTGTGTGGATCACCAGTCACTTGGTCCCCCTAAGATACCCCTGCCTCCTTCACCCTTCCCGACAAACACTCTCCGTGAGCATATTCCTCAATGGACTTCTCAAGGAGCTCATATCTCCAAAAGAACGAGCCCCCCGCATCCACTATCTTTGCTTACGATGAAATGAGAACCCCCGCGGGGGCAGCCTCGCCACAAGCACCTCCCCTTTTGTCTTTTCTCATCGCTGACCACGCCCAGTAGAATCACCCACGGGACACTTGAGTGGGACCCCCCTCCAGTTCCTTCAAGCATTCCCTCTCTCCCTCTCTCTCTCCCTCTCTCTCTCTCTCTCCCTCTTTCCCTTCCTCCTCAAATCACAGCAAATGTTGCATTCTCCCAGCGCCCCCCTCCAGTGTCGGTAATGAGATTTTGTTTTCATTCTGTCGTGTCTGTTTCAACATAAGGCTCTGATCCTTATCTAAGTTTGGATCTCCCCACCCCCTCCCTTACCCTCCTTTTCATCTCCTGCTCCCTTTCTATCTCACCCCCCCCCCCCCCCCCCCCCCCCCCCCCCTGCCCCTCTTCTCACTTCTCTCCCCACCCTTCCCCACTTCTTTCATATTTTCTTGCTCTCACTCATAATTGCTATTCGTTCCTTTGCTTTTGCGTGTGTGTCACCATGTCCTTCTATCTCTCCCGCTTTCATTATCAACATAATTTCTTTTTCTTAACAGAAAATTATAATATTCATGTTTCCTTTCTTCACTCACTTCATCTCTGTATCATCATCATCTCTCTCTCTCTCTCTCTCTCTCTCTCTCTCTCTCTCTCTCTCTCTCTCTCTCTCTTTCAGTATTACATATACTCTTTCTCTCTCTTTCTCTCTTTCTTCTCTCTCTCTCTTCGCTCTCTCTCTCTCTCTCTCTGACTTATCTGCTGTTTTCGTTTACCATCGTTTTCACGCACCCTATCTTCTTCTATTACGTTTGCTTCTTTGTCTCTCTGCGTCTCTTTAGTTTTCCTAGTCTCCGTCACTGTGCACCTTTCTGTCAATCTGCCTGTTTATCTATCTATATGTTTTTTTCTTCTATTCTCTCCCTTTCCCCCTCCTCTCTGTCTGTCTGTCTGTCTGTCTGTCTGTCTGTCTGTCTGTCTGTCTGTCTGTCTGTCTCTCTGTCTCTCTCTCTCTCTCTCTCTCTCTCTCTCTCTCTCTCTCTCTCTCTCTCTCTCTCTCTCTCTCTCTCTCTCTCTCTCTCTCTCTCTCTCTCTCTCTCTCTCTCCCTTTCTCTCTCTTTAAGGTAGTTACAAATAAAAAATACAATTTATCGCCTCTTTTCTTAAAAAAGCACCACTTGCATCAGTGTTCCCCAAATCTTTTTCTGAGCAGCCGTGTCCAATCTTACATAATTCGAGAACTATTTAATATGTCCACGTCCTCTGTACACCCCTGTTTATCTTGTGCGTTCATACTTTAGTTCTCTTAGTTTATTAAACTCTTAAATATAATAATGCCTCTGTTTCTGTTTCCATTCTACTTCTCTTCCAATTATGAATATCTTTCACCCACTACTCTTAGTTGAATCTCTAGTATTTTGTTCTTGCGTTACTCACCCTCAAAGATACTTATTTGTTTTTAATCTAACCTATTCCACCACAGGCGATTCGGACTTATGACCGTAACAGGACAACACTTATGACGGTTTCTAATTTACTTAATTCATCTCACTAGACATCAGATTTTATTCTTTTTAATTTTTCTGTTTTTGGAAATTGGTTTCAATGTACCATGCCGACGATGTATTAATTCATTGTAATTGGTAAGGATCAAAATTAGGTTTTTTATAAACTAATCGTATATATTATCAAAGCCTATCACTATATCATAGAGGAGATATTGGTCAGACATATAGGAATGACCCTTAGCCCAATTTGGTAGAGGTTTCTCTTCACTGTGATGGAGCGTCTAGTACCCAGCAGAGAATAATGTGAAAAATAAATTTCTTTGGATGAACTTTGGGGATGGTCCAGTATAATGTAAAATTAATCTATTGTATATCAGGCATTATTTTGTAGATTTATTTAATAATAACAGTATTTCAAAATATACAAAAAAGTAAAATTTTGACATGTGATACTGAAATATGATTGTACGGCTCTACAGAATGTGCATAGTGGTAAAAACTTAAATTTTTTTTTCTTAAACATTTTTTCTGTTTTGTTTGGTTTGGTTTAATTTCAAACATGGGGTTGTGCCAAAATCAGGGCTATTCGGTTGTTGTTTTTTTCTGTACAACTGTTTGGACTTGTTTGTTTTTTTTCCAATCCCACGTTGACTGCAAGTCTTCGAGAGGAAATCTTTTTTTTTCTGGAGAGGCGAAGAACTGAACCCGACCTCCAGCAATCCCAGGGTTCAGTGTGGCTAGACGCCATCGAGAGGAGGTCAGCGTCCATAGAAACGGCGAGAGAGGCCTTTCGGAGTTTTCAGACAATTTCCTCTAAAACCTGTAATGAAACTTCTAAGCTATCTCTCGGACCTCGGCAATATTTATAAAAAGTCCTTTCAGATCGTTGGGAGCTCGGGGTGGCCGACGGATGGGATTTGGGGGTGGAGGGGGAGGGGGGATCTGTGACGAGAGAGGAAGGCCCAGGATAGGAAATTTACATGGTGGAGTGCTGTGCATCGTCTCGACAAGGAGGAAATTTACTCTCTGAAGGACTTGACGGGGCTTTCATCTCGACCAGAATGTGTTAATTATCTAAGGGTGGGTGATGGGGTAGATTGAGTGAATGAAGCAGAGGACAGAGAAACAAGATGGAGGTGTAAAGAGAGTGCAAATGTGTTGGGTTGTCTAGGTTTGTTTTTTTTTTTTTTTTTGTTTTGTTTTGTTTTTGTTGTTTTTGTTGCTATTGTTGTTGTTGTTGTTGTTGTTGTTGTTGTTGTTGTTGTTGTTGTTGTTGTTGTTGTTGTTATTGTTGTTGTTGTTTTGTTGTTGTTGTTGTTGTTGTTGTTGTTGTTGTTGTTGTTGTTGTTGTTGTTGTTGTTGTTGTTGTTGTTGGGTCGGATAGTTTTTTTTTCTCCTCTAATATATGTTAGAGAGATTGCACAGAGCTGGAAAACAAAATGAAAATGAGCTGCGATTTATAAGTACATCGTTATTTGACAAGAAAAAGAGATATCATGAAAATCATCTTTTCTGATTATGTTAGTCTTCATTTCGATAACATTTCTAATGTATTGCTAATTCAGTACGGTAATGAAAAAACATATCTTTAAAAAAATAGAATGTTACGCTTTCACGGTCTCCATTGAGATTTTGTAATATTATACAGTCTAGTTAAAAACTTGGTCTGATGTTATAAAACTTCCTACACTGATTTCTCCAACCCGATATGATAAAGGTTATATCCATTCTTATGTTGCATCACTTTTATTTCTTATATCCCCGATGGAGCAAAAACTCTCCGTTTTCTATGACTGTGTGCTACGTGTCTTGGGTTTGAAATACTTACATAGACTCCAGTCATCCACCAGCAGCTACAGTCATTGTGATGATAATGAAGATCATGAAAGGTTAACTCAATCATAATATTTTACTTTTAAGACAATTTTTTCATCACTAAATTCGCAATGCAGTCGAAATGTTATCAAAATTAGGGCTTACAGGATCAAAGAAGTATCTTAGGGTGATTTTCATGTTATCTGTTTGAACTTCTTTGTAACAATTCTACTAAAGATGAAAGCTTAATACAATCCAATAAAAAGAAGTAAAGAATAAATATAAATAAAGTACTGGCAGCGTGGTAGTATATGTACTGATATACACAATTAATATTATTCATTGAATCAAAATCATAGAATAGAGATTGAAAACTTGATGTTATTGTATCAAGCGACGATGTTAATCATGAATCCAGTAAAAGAAAACGTTTTATCTAGTTCTCTCTAGACGTGCTTAGGTGTAAACTGTGCTAGTTTAGATTGTGTTATTATTTCGTATCCAACGCTTGATTCACCATAAATAGTACATTGTAATAATGTGGTTAGCAGTACCAGTTACATGTAGTTGTTTCGTTAGTCTCTCAATGAACCCTTCAGTTTGGAGAGGGAAAATGTGTGAATTGGACTGGGTGGAAGCGACGGACAATTATGGCAGATGATTGAATGGTTTCCCTGATCAAGAGAGAAAGACTAGACAACATCAGCCGACTGTTATGTTTTATTCAAAGCCCGGAAATCGAACAAGGAGATAGGGTTAAGTTGTGTGAATGAATTGCCACGACATTATAAAGAGTTTGGCTGTACTGTTCTTTCTTTCTCTAATGTGGTGGCAGGGGAAGGAGCTATAATGGATATTTATCTACAAATAGAACAAACGTGATACTTGACTTGGGAACATCTTAGCTCTTCTCGTCATAGCAACCTAAGTAATATGGAATGATTGCGGCAACTCCCGCGCGGCTAAAATAATGTAATAACTTAGAACAAAATCAAACAAAAGCAGTAAAAAAGAGCAAAGCAAAACGGAACTGACAAATAAAACAGTATAAAAAAACATCAATAGAAAACTCAACAACAAAAATAAACAAGCACAAACACGACAACAAAAATCAACACTTTCAACAATACAAGCACCATCATCATTAACAACTACAAAAACAACTGTTTCATCAATATCAACAACAACAATAACAGTAGCAACGACAACATCAACAACAACAACGACAGCCACAACAATGAATTTAAAAGGGCAATAATTTAAGGGCCGAGTCTAGTTCAGAACCTAAGATTTTCGTGGGCATTGGGGAAGCGGCAAAGCTGAAGGATTGGAGATACTTTAAAATGTGTTAAAACCCAGAATCTTTAGAATCCCATGGTGATATTTCTTTTGACTTTTGAACTCCACATACTCTTGGCTGTATTTACATATCTTTGACTTTCTTTAGGTAGGTGCATCGTTTTAAATGAGGAAAATCAACCTACCCACCCCTATATTAATTCCTTTCATAATCACTGTTTATCCATTTCTGCAGCAGAAAAATATTAAATCCGGGTAAGGTTTTTATCAGAAATATTTTATTCTGATTTCTTGCACATTAGGGTAGCCCTTTTTTTTTTTTTACTTTTCGAGCCAAATATGTGAATCAAATGACATGTCAAGAAATAAAATATCAGTAATTAATCTTATGAAGTTGAAAAAAAAAAGAACTATTAAAGCACAGAAAAAGGGCTTTCGTGATAAAAATGGGGGAGACAGTTGGGGATATCTACATTGACGGAGGGCACTGAGAAAGCTTTAAAAAGGCACACACTACCTGGAGAATAATAATAATAAAAAAAAGTACGCTCATAGTTGTTTGGCTTTTTCCGAAAGTTGACTTTTTGCGGCATGTGCCCATCATAACTCATCATCTTTAGTTCAAAAATGCCTTGTAGTTTGGCCTGATGGTTGTTTAGACATTGATTTGTAACGTAGACAATCGGTGTTGCTCCAAGTTAGTATCTTCTTGAACTTATCAGCACATATTTCTCAGTCAATAGGATATGAATTGGATTTTCCGCAACTTCACCTAATTTAAAAGTTGAAGAACATTTTTTTTAAGTTCTCATAACTCATATAACTCAGAGAGCAAACACAATCGAGTTTTATCGATGTTTACTTAAGTTATGATGTTTTGGAATTTTCTACGATATAATGTCCTATTGGCAGTCCTATTAGATTGAGTAGGTTCGAAAATAAGGTTTGTTTCGTTTCAACCAACCTAGACCTAAGGTGCATAAACTGAACATAGGTCAAAATACACAATTTCACTGTTCAAACCACACACCTACCAGTAGGCTTAATTTTACTCTTTGAGTTTACAGTAAAGCATTCTGACAAAGCCGTGCAGTGTGCGCCTTAAAATGTGCACGCTTGAAAAGAAAGCCGTATTTATTGCATACGTCAGATTCGTTTCTGTTTGAAAATTTCGCTTTTTACACTTTCTTCTTGTTGTTACATTTAAATGTGGGATGGCTAAGAATTTTCTTCTCAATTTTCTGTTGAAAATGCTCAAATGAGAAAAGTGGAGTGTGCATAACTGAAGATTATGCCCACGTAAATCTATGACACTTAACTAATGCATCGCATTTTTTAAAAATAATTTTCTGATCTCCCCCCCCCCCCCCCCTCCCCTCTCACTCGATAAAAAGCCTTTATCGTGTCAAAGTTGGGTTTAGCTCCATTATATAATTATGTAATGAGATATTAAGAATCACAAATTATTCTCGCTTTCTACTGATCTGTGAGGCCCAAGCATGCGGGGTTTGAAATTGTGAACAATGATGTAAGCTCTGGATTTCTTTTTTTTTACGTCTCCTAAGTCTTCCACAGCATTATGGACCAAAGCTTTTTCAACCTTTGATCGTTTCCCTTCTTTCAAACTTATATGACTTGCCAGTATCCGTTTGGGAGAAAAGCTATGAACATTCAATTCGTTCTCGTTTTCCCTCATTGCTAAAGTGCAAAACTGTGCAGAGTCGGTAGTGGAATGTGTTGGAAATAATGATGCAACCGCTTCTACTAACAGCTAGTTTAATTGAACACAAACAACCTTCATTCTCATTACAATTATATGGTAACTATTTCAAAGAGATTTTAATGAGTAACTTTGCTTGGGCCCACCCAGTATAATGTGACATTTAAATAGATACCACCATGATGGCAATTATAACAGCTGCTGAATGTTTTCATTGCTAATAAATGCACATCGTTTCCGCATTTCGAAAACCGCTAGTTGATCTAGGGTCGTACGTACAACATCGTGGAAAGATTCCGGCTAGTCTTAAAATCTGCGAATAATAAGGCATATGACTAGTTGTAAGCTAAGTTACATTTTACATACTTCTCTTAGTACATACACACCATAATCTACTACTAATGGTAGTGGCAGTGGTAGTAGTAGTAGTAGTAGTAGTAGTAGTAGTAGTAGTAGTAGTAGTAGTAGTAGTAGTAGTAGTAGTAGTAGTAGTAGTAGTAGTAGTAGTAGTAGTAGTAGTAGTAGTAGTAGTAGTAGTAGTAGTAGTAGTCTACTACTACTACTACTACTACTACTACTACTACTACTACTACTACTACTACTACTACTAC
>RQTK01000584.1:190122-208485 GCA_003991915.1 Elysia chlorotica | reverse complement strand
GAGAGAGAGAGACCAATGCTCTGTGTCCACCGATCCATCACGCAAAGACAGTGTCCAGCTCGTGTGCGTGACAACCTGTGACCATCAGACTACTGATCACCAGCACTGACCAATCACTGGTGTCCAGTCCAGGGACAGAGGATCTATGTGGCAATGAATTATCAGCACCATAATACATGTAGGGAAAATCCAACCCCATAACTCTAGCACAACACTCTCTCTCTCTCTCTCTCTCTCTCTCTCTCTCTCTCTCTCTCTCTCTCTCTCTCTCTCTCTCTCTCTTAATTTCCAAACTAAAACTTTCGCGTTCCCCCCAAAATTGTATGTCTTTCAAACTTTTGCCCCATCCTTACTTGAAAAGTTTTCCAGCCCCCACAGTGACACACACAGATAAAAGAGTCATTGCTCCTTGATTTTACATTTACTATGCTTTTTTTTAATATGCGCTGTTTTTTTTTTTTTTTTTTTTTTTCGGGGGGGGGGGGGGGTGTATTTTTTTCTTCTTTCATAAGTGAGACCCTGGAACCGTAAAAATAAATAAATAACTAAATAAATAAAGCCATCTCCACCCCCTAACGCTATCCCTGGCTTCACCTCGCCCAGAAAGCGGCCGTGTCCCCCATGCTGTGTCTGAGGTCGCTCCGTGATATGCCCTGCCCTGCCCTGCCCCGCTACGTATGCCCAGTGTGGTCGCGCTGCCCGCCACCCACTTGTCCCCTCAGCGCCTGTTTTCAATGAAGCGGCACAGGGAATCGATGGGGCGCGGCAGCGGCGCCGACATCAATAGCCTCCCGAGCTGACAGCTCACACAATGGGAAGACGGTACAGAGATGATGGCGGGCCGCTCGAGTGGGAGTTTGGACTGGCGTTTGTGGGAGGGTTTCAAGGCGGGGCCCCAGCCCCCAGCCTAGTTTGGGTGTGAGGGTGGGGGTGGGCTTCACAGTGTGAGAATCCTCGACGGTTAACGATAGTGCTGGCCTTCACGGTGACAGGGAAAAGTAACGGTAAACATTAAATTGTTGCCGGAGCTCGTTTAGTTCCTCTGTGTGTGTGTGTATGTGTGTAAATTGGGAGGTGGTGGGTGGGAGTACATCAGAAAGATAAAAATTAATATGAAAAGACATTGAGAATGAGAAAGGAGCATAAATAGAAATGGTCATATTATTAGGATGTTATAATCTTCAATGTGCGACCCTCCTCTGTGAAAAATCAAAGTGGTAACAGTGTTTATAGATTCCAAAATTTTTTACATAAAAAATATATGCTTTTTTTAATTTAAAAAATTCATATTGTCTGGTTCATATTTTTGGGTTGTAAAGTGTATAAGTGTTGTTGTTTGATCAATCTTTAAATTAATTTCTCCATGAGCGATAAATATTAATAAAGGATTATCTTATCTTATCTTATCTTAACTATGCTTGTCTACTTTTCTCTCTATTAATTTTTTTTCTTTTTCTCTCTATATATATCTCTCTCACTCTGTATGTCTCTTCTATCATTTCTCTTTATCCCTCTCTCTCAAAACGAAATTTAAAAGAATCTTTTCTGATGTGGTCGCTACGGCGCCATTAATATCTTTGCCTCACACACTTTTTATTCTCTCTTTCATGGAATTCAACTCACAAGCTTCTCAAATGAAGACGAACTAGACTAGATGTAGGAAGCAAACGTTCACAAAAGCGACCCTAGCTGCCTCCGTGTAGGGAGAGTTCCCAACGGTCGGGAGAATCCCTTTCGGCCTCTGTCCGACACGGATAGCCTCATTATGAAGCTCAGTCGAGAGCCCTTATGGCTCCTGTTACTCTTGGCTCCTCAGAAGAGAAAAAAGAAAAGGAAAGAAAAGAAAATGAAAAAAAAACTCTTGCATTTTTTCCTTTGTTTTCCCTTTTTTTTTCTTCTTTTATTTCCTCTTTTTTTTTTAGTAAGCTTAAGTACTTTTTTTTGGTTCTCTTCGGCAATGAGTGTTTTGTTTCTTTCGTTTTGGTGCTGATCGCTCTAACTTTTCGCTTGGCCTTGCTGAGATATCTCGGATTTCTTTTTTCATAAATTTTTTTTTTCTGGTCAGAAAATCTGATACAAAATGTTTTAGTGTAATAAAGAAAGAGAGATAAGCATCAAGAACCACCACAAAAAAAAAATGACACTCGACCGTTTATTTTCTCCAGATCTACAAAAGAAATCTGATTTATTTCAAATACTAACCTTCCAAGAAGTTTATTTTAGCCAACGGCCCGTAGTCTCCACACCCCAATGGTTAATATGCCGCACATTTTTGGAAGAAAAAAAAACATTACAATACAATGAGGTTTAAATTTTTAACCGTGTCGACAAAATGTAATCAAAACATGTATTTAGCTTAGATCTAATTAGTTTAATGGTCGTCACAAATTTCTAAACCTCACAAATTGGGATAAGATTGTCCTTCTCCAAAAATAAGTAATTAACAGTGCTCATCGCCTTTAATTAGAAAAATGGGTGCAAAACGTACTTTCTCTACACGAGTATTTTTTGCTCCTGTCCTTTCCAAATATCGAGTTCGTTTTATTAATGCGTGCATTTAATTGCAAGATTCGTAAAGTTATAAATATTTTTATCTTACATGATAGAAATTCACTTAATTCAAATGAAAGGGCGACAGGACTAGACGAGAGAGAAAAACGACATTACACAGAGAGCAGAAATTCATGTTGAGACTGAGACACAAAGAGAGTCAAAGATAGGTGACGAGCTAGCAAGTAGACGGAAGAGAGAAAGATAGAGGGATAGAGAGATACAGACAAAGAGAGATAGAAAGAGAGAGAGAGAGAGAGAGAGAGAGATAGGGAGAGATGCAGACAGAGAGACAAGGGAAAAGACAAACATAGAAAAATAAGAAGACACAGAGATGTGGGTATTATTATGTGTAGATGAGTAGTAAAAGTTTAAAACTTCAGTTGAAAAACAAAAGAAACAAAAAAAATATCGTGGAAAGAAAAAAGAAAACTTAAAGAAACACAGTAGAGCGATGGAGTGAGGAATAAAGAATGTGGGAGACAGAGGGGGAGACATTTAGAGACGAACAGCGAGGCAGTCAGATACATGATAACTATTGTGATAGCAATAGATATAAACAGTTAAATCAACAAGCCGACAAGGGGTTTTCAAATGACAGAAGCTGTCAATTTTTTAAGAACCCCCCCCCCCCCTCTTCTTTGCCGAAAAAAAAAATAATATCGCAAACATAATAATATACACGTTTAGAATTTAGTCTTAGCCATACACAAGTATACACAACTATAGGAGAGAAACGATGTGAAGTTTTTGTCACAATACTTCTTAATTTAAGATTGTGGGAGAGGGCTAGAGCATAGTTTTGAATATCAATGTGTCGGTTTCAATACAACATGAAGCGCCGAATCCCTCGTTATGATGCCTGTCGTCGAACAAGTACATTGATTTAATTGTGCCCATAACAACGCCAAATGTCTTCATCCCAAATTAAGCCTTTTTCACCATCTGTCTTTCAGTAAATAGCCCTTTGATCGATTTTGCTCCCTCTTACTCTATCTCTCTCTCTATCTTCTGTATCGTTTCTCTCTTTCTCTTACCCTCTCTTTCTCTCTCTATCTCCCCATCTCTCTATTTCTCCCTCCTTCCCTCCATGTCTTTTATCGTCTCTCTTTCTCTATCGTATCATACACGCATGCTCATTTCTCTCAACCTCTCGCCCTTTCTCTCATTTATGTATCTGGATAGGCATGCCTATATATAAATTATATATATTCGGTATATCTCTCAATCCATTGAGACAGCTTTTTAGTCCATGCCTGTATGTTTCTCTTAAACTATTTCTTTAAAGTTATTGTAATTATATATTTTTTTAACCAGTTTCTATGAAACTGTCTTCTAGTTGTTGTTTTTTTCTTCAAAAAGAGAATGATCCCCACTGGTCGAGGCCACAGTTTCTTATTTTTATGAGCAAAAGTGACATCTCCTTGTCTCACAGGCTTTGAAAGTGTATTTATCTTCCCATGTCTTCTTTTGAGGCATTTTCCTACTTTACCCGCTGGTTTTCGGATCTTTCTTTGGTTGGATCTAGATTGCGCAGAGCTCATCATCATCCATGTTTATTTCCTCACCCAGTGAGAATTCGGTGGGCTGGAGGCTTTCAGGGGTGCTCCCCCTTGACGACAAGAGATCCTGAAGAGGCTTGTATGGGTGTTTGCACAATGCATGCAATGATGATGCATGCAGATGCAAGAGTCTGTCGTTCTTTATATAGATTCAGCTCACGAAATCCTCTCCAAGCACTCACCCCTGCTGATGCCCGCCAAGTCCCTCCTTTCTCTTTCTGAGTTCCGTTGTTTTAGGTCCTTCCCTTGTCTGGTAATAAGAGGACCTCTCCCGCCGAAGTCCAGTGTACGGGTACGAGGGCGAGTGCCTTAGAATGGAGCGTCGAGGGCACCAAGGTCTCATCTGGAGAGGGAAGAAAGGCATCCTAAAGAGGGCCCGATGGACTGGTGGGAGGACGCTGCAGCTCGCCAAGTTAAAAGCAGACTATGCAAAAATGAACGGATTTTGTGCAAGCCGCAGGGGGGTAAGGATAGGGGTGCCAGGTTTCTCTGCGTTTGAGAACCACTCTTAAGACAAAACCCCAACAATGCGGCCAAGTGTTTGCGCGCTCAACCGAGGCTGCAGGCGAGGGCTATAGAGAAAAAGTAGAGTTGACCAGAAGGATGCCCAACTGCACATTATAACATTGGCCCTTAGAGCTAACGTCATAATGATTGGCCGTATCTCTGATTGAATCTGACGGGCCAAGACACAAAGGTAAAAAACATAGGGGTGAGTGAGAGAGAGAGAGAGAGAGAGAGAGAGAGAGAGAGAGAGAGAGAGAGAGATGAAAGCAACATTTGCAAAGAAAAAATCTCTACATGTAATACAAAAAAAAAGAAAAAAAATTTCGTCAAATTTATTTAGCGAAATTATTTTTTGGTGCAACATAGAAACAGAGTGTAACCAGGGAAAATAAAGTGTTGGATAAAACGATATTATAACAAAAATGTACATTAACCACGCTTGTTTTCGATAGATACATTTTAATCAGAAATGCAGAAAAACATGTATTAGATTCAATATAGCTCTTGGACGAATTATGCAAAGTCAACAATAGCAGCTTTTGGTGGTCCGGGATGAAGAGAGATGAACAGAAACAAAGAAAGAAAGATCTATCCAAGGCTATCTGAACAGGGGCTTCCTTGATGATAAAAAATTACTTATCAATTGAGTGAAATGGGATGTTTCTGAAAACAAACTTCTTGCAATTATACTTGCAAGATATTTTACTCGAGAGGAAACAAAACGCCTATATTTTTTTGTATTGTGAAATAACAAAACTTAATCTGTAGCTCGTCTTAGTGTACTCACTTTGAAAACTAAAAATGCCACTTTCATCTTAATTTTGAATTTAATACCAGAAAAACGAATTCTGTCTAAAGCCCTTGGCTGAAGGGTCCTCAGTAATCTAAATTATTAAAGATTTCAGTAACGAAACGTGGAGAGTTAGATTGTCCACTTCAATTAATCGCGATACTCAGGGCTGCTTTTATACTTTGATCAGTACCGAAGAAAGAAAATAATATTGTAATTTGAAATTAATATTCCAATTTTTCTAAAGTCAGATATTTTTTTTTCGCCAGCGGCTCGTTCTTCATTTCAGAGTCCAGTTATGTCCGTAATAGCTTGATGTGTTTTCTCGTGTCTTAAGGCCTCTCTCATTATCTACCCGTCATAGGTTTTTTATAGTTGTTTTTTTTTTGTTTTCTCTCTCTCTCTCTCTCTCTCTCTCTCTCTCTCTCTCTCTCTCTCTCTCTCTCTCTCTCTCCTCTCTCTCTCTCTCTCTCTCTCTCTCTCTCTCTCTCTCTCTCTCTCTCTCACTCTCTCTCTTTATAACATATCTTGGCTTAGTCACTGATCTTGGACCTTTAAGAAATTAACAAATCAAACAATCAAACAATCAATAACTAATTTTACATCATCAATCTTTCAAATTGTTGAAATAAATAATCTCCACCCCCACTTGTCTGTTACACACTATTTTCTTGGGCCCTCTAACACCGCGGCAGATCAAACGGTCAGCGAGTTCCAGTGGGCTCGGACAATCGCCAGGCAGCCGGTCCATGCAGCCTGCTAATCGCCTGGAGCTTCCTGTCCGATATACTGTGTGTCAACAGTCCCAGACCCTCGCCGCTTCCGGCGCAGATAGCACCCGAACAAGGAGAAGAAGACAGTATCCCGTGAGAAACAAGACACGTATACAACAATTCACGGCCACTGGCTGAGGCGTCTCAAAACACCTCAAACTTAACTTCATCAATTTTTGCAGTGGTTATCAATCAAAGCTACTCGACCAATCTTAATGAATACGTTGCCCTGTCCGTTTCTGCTGATGTACAACATTAATTCTATGTATTATCAATTCGGCATAACTGTTAAATAATGTGCACATACATTTTTGAGCGTAGACTGAGAGTAAACACTAGTTTACTAGGTTACAATTGTTGTTAATAGGTACAACAGATTACTTACATACTGCTTTATACCGAAACAGGTGGATGGTAATTGACACGTTTCAAACATGGAAGTAATTTATGCTTTATAATAAAATCAATAATTCGTTACAAATTGATTGAAGAGGTTTTCGATATAGATTTACTGAAGGGTCGAAACGGGATTAATTCCTAATAATCCTGATACATAAGTATGTACCTTATTTGACAATGATAAACAATGATGTCCTGAAATCTTTCGTTAATTTCAATTTTAAAATGAAATTCAAATAAGTTACCATTTTGTAATTAAAAAAAATTTTTCATTGCTGTCTAACTATCGCCCTTTCTCTACTCTACCCTACTTATCTACTGTACTTTCAGATCTTCCCACCTCTGTATCCACTCTTCCCACAGTAACCAATGGCATAATTTATCAAAGTCTATTATGAATCGATTCAGATCAGTGCGTCTACCAGGCCTGAATTGCTAATCTAAGCAATGCTCCGATGTGAAGGCGGACCCAATCTCTGAGTTTACCTGTAGCTGTCACATCTCGAGGGTAGCGCCATGTTTGGACAATTCCGGAGCTCCCAGAGGAAAGCAGTGGAACCGCGGGTCCCTCTCTACACGTTACAGAGGTCCGTGTCTGGAGTGAGGAAGTGGACACCCACCCAGGGTGTGAACAAAATGTCAACTCGGAGATTAATGGGGTGAAAAGGTCTCCAAGTTTGTGCAAAGGTGTTACTCGCCACGTTGTTTAGGGGCCAGTTTTCTTGATACTCGGCGAGCAGTGTGAAGAGGCTGAATCTAGCCATTAGATATTATTTACGGTGTGGGCTGGGTGCGCTAGTTAGATCAGCCGGTAGAGCACTGGATTGATGGGAAGACTATCCAAGGTTCTATCATCAGCCACCCTGTGCCTGAAGGAAAGTGCGGTCTCCACACAGGACTCTTCGGAAGACATAGGAGACAGAGGAATAGAGACATACATAAGTACAGATAGATGACCAATTGTTTCCATATGTTTTGCTTATTCTAGATACCGAATCTTGTGGTGTTTCAATTTTTATTTCCTTAAACAATTTGTGTACAACCCAGAGAACCAAATAATCAAAAGCGGACTAGAGTATGGCAAAACATGATATACTTCATCTACACTGTGACTTCAACTTAATTATTATTAGGGTTTTGAGGGCTGCTTTTTGTGTGTTCATTCTTCTTTTTAATCAAACAAAAAAGAAAAAAAAGTATAATAGAAATTGAGACGTGTAAATAATACAAGTCAAAAGACGACAGCTTAATGAGGAAAAAGAAACGTGGTAAATAATACATTCGGCCTCTCCATCAGCGATTATAAGTCTTTTCAATGTAGCCTATTAATGGACACTCATTGTTACAAACATTTTTTTTTCTTCTACTCAGCCTGACTGTCTCTGGCGTCTATTCACCACCTCAGCATGGTGTGCCTTTCCTCCAGCTGTAGTGCACTTGAGGTCTTCTTCTTTTCTCCTTGTCACCTCTTCCCGACACGAAACCCTGAAGTCAGTAAGAAAGAGATTACTAAATCGCTTATTCTTCCTATAAACAATACACATCTAGTAATGATAGGCCCATCGGGTATCCCGTCCGCCTGTGAGGGGGGCGTGAGCGCTCTGTCGGAGCACAAAAACGTCAAGCGGTTTGACATGTCGCTCACGTGCACATCGGCTCCTCCCTCTGTTGTTCAGCGGTCCTCATCTTTTACACACCCAGGGGGCCCCATAAAGGCCGCACGCCGCCAAAACCCTGGGGGCCGCTGAGGCACATCAAACTTGTAACTTCATGATGTTTTTCTCGCATTGTTGATAGCTTCACAAAGGGATGCACAATGCACTTGCGACATGATTCCTGGGAGAGTAAACTTTGAATTTATCGGAGGAGAAAATTTAGGGGTAACGAAATACTCAATGCTAGAACACATAAATCACCAGTAAATATTACGTCGGTACTTGTCTGTATCTAACCGACCTATGAGAGTTAGTGTCAGTCCATAGACGTCTCTATTAGCGAGGGACATGGTCAGTCCTTGATAATACCGAGTCTTATATCCCGAGGTGATTCTCTCCCTTCGTGGATCATGTACAGTCGTTCATTAATCCGTCCAACGGTTCGGCAGTTCATGTGTATTGCAGTGTGGATTCTCGTAGCTTCTTGGAATTAACGATGCTAGTAAAATCATTGTGACAATAGGAGATGTCAGTTCTAATGGCGACTAATTTCATCTTGCGTGGCTCTGCGACTGCGTGCATACCGCTGTCGACACACGTAGCGCCGTGAGTGCTCTTTGGCTAATTGGTTCTATGTAGCTTGACTTTGGAAAGATGTCGTTATGCAAGCCATGTTGGGTGCTCACCTCAGTTTTCTTATGAGAATAACTAGCTTGGTTAAAGCCTGGTTGAGACGGCATACGTCTTAACAAAATAAGGTGATAGCGAGTGTGGTACAATTTTACCATTATGTTCAGTTAGTGAACGAGGATTTTTACTATTGTCAGCATGAACAAGCATTTATAATTATTATTGTCAGTTTGCACCTCATTTTTAACCTTTATAACCAATCTATCTTGTATGCACATGAATAACAGAGAACTCCAAAATCCTCATTTCTTACTGTTCGTTTCCGTAACGGCTAGCTCCTCTGTTTAAACTTAGTATGGTAGGTACAACAATGATGGCAGTCGATCCCCGTTTACTTAATTAAAAGGAAACATAAAGTATGAATCGCTTCAATAAAAATACTTTAAAAAATAACAGTGTATTCTTTTGGAGTAAGCTTAGAAATAAATATTGCAACTCTATATGCCTGCTGTCAAAATCTTAATTAAGGATTCTCAGTCTTTGTCTATTTTCTTACCTCATTTCAATTCTTTTTACTCTCCCTATATGAAAATATATTTTATTCCGAGAAATACATAGAACTAGATCCATTAATAGAGTTTATCTCTAAAATGGTTTAATGAAATCCACCAAAAATGAAGATCATTGTAATGGCAAGGATTTATCTTGTGAAATGGGTTGTCTTTTTGTTGGTAGCCACTGTCATTATGGTCAAAGTATAGAACAACGAAGACGAGCTGAGAGGAAGCAAAGAGTTTGAACCTGCAACTTGATTCATCTATGGTTTAAATGAGTTGAAGCGTCAACTACAGAGTAGTATGAGTATGATTAAGACATACAACTTTTAAATCTTACTACATGTTTCGGAGCTGGTCATGTTTCACAGACCCACTAAAATTTCCCCCCAAAAAGCCTCCATGCGTCCTTAAGCCTCATCGCGACCATATCATTTTTTAGACTTGATAACGTCGAAAAACCCAAAGCAAACAGTGAGCGCACCCCAAGCCGGCCCTGCCAGATCGGGTTGCCTGACAACAGAGCTCAGCCCCCGGCTCCTGGGGCTGCTGCTGATTGACTCGGGCTCCGCGCGGACACCGTCCCGCTGCCCAGGCATGGGGCAGATAAGATCAGGTCCTCAAGTGGTCAGACCTAGCAGCAGCAGCAGCAGATGCCATCGGTAAAACGTTCGCATCCCAAACCTGGTGACAATATGGGGGCCGCGTGGCGACGCTACAGATAGAGAGATAACTTGAGAATCCTCGCGCAGGATTATCGCCTTAGTGGATTTTAGGTTTGGCTAAAGAAAATAATAAAAGGGTTAAATTCAATACCTTAATCGCCTCTGTGTAAAACGTTTATTCCCTACAAATTATTTACTCAGGTGATTTTTGTTTTGTTTTGTTTTGATACAGTCACCAAAATTATCACTATTAAAAAGGTGTTTACAACACTGAAAAAACAACTTTAGATTAAAACCATTCATCGGCAATAATTCACTAAAATTTTTGTAGAAATGTTACCATGCTCTAGTTAAAACATTTAAAAACGATTGATTACATTTGCACCATGGTAGATAAACGATTCTTAAAAAAGCAGTCGCCGAAATAGTGTTGAGCACTCATCACGTGATTTAGTTTTTCGTCAGTCCCTTTTACAAACAAAAAACAACACCCAGTGACATGCGCTAAAGACCCGCTCGTCGAGTCTAGAATATCCTTTTCTTTAAAAGATTATTTTACTTTGTATTCCTCAACTAAAATAATATTAAATGAACACTGAACAAAGTTTAACATTTCTCAATCAAATTAGTAAGGATCGTGAAGGTGTGTATCCTTAATGCTACATTCTCCACCCCACTCTAACTACTCAGCTCCCGAAAAAATTAGAAAGTTTATAATAAATTGATTTGGAACAAAGAAATAGGCTAGCTGCACATTATACTCAAATAAGTCAAGTATCTATGCTCACAATATGTGTTATTGTTGTCAATAGTTTGTTTTATTTTTAAATCGCCCTTGAGTTTCATATTTGGTTACAGTCAATTTATCCTGTATAATATGAAGTGATTCACACAAGGCGGATAAAGAGCTTTGGTACGGTTTCCTGTAGGCTGGGGATCGACGAATACATTCGCTTTCTCTTCTTTAGATGTGACTCCAATTGGCAGAAACCCCAAATCTTTTGATTGGTTGATATTCGCAGCCACTGATGTTGCGGTTCACTCAGATGTTCGACTCTGTTCTCCTCGCCAAAGCGGTCGTCCTGCGTAGGTCTGTGAGAATGTGAGAAGCGTCTCTGCGAAGATCTGTCGTGGCTCCAGAATACGTCGTTGAAATGACAGCGAGTTATCTGTGCTCAGTACATTGTATTCGGAAATAGAAATCTAATGTTTTTGCCAATATTATCTGTCCCCACATATATTTAATCGCACACGTTCCCTCCATAAACGAATGTTACGTCTTCTTTCAACATTCCGTATGTTTTGGGCACATTAGTTAAAGAATTCTTAACAGCGTCAATATTGGTGAACATCGGTTCTAAGGACAAGGCGTTGGTCGATTTCTGAACTGCCTACCGGAATACATGTTTCATCATTTTCATGCTCGTTATAATGCTGTTTTTATGTATGAGAGAAGCACCATTTTGACTTGCTGACCCGATATTCTCTTGATGCGCTTTCAACAGCCAAAACAGAGAGATGAGATAAACAGAAACAAAGAGACGGGAAATGAGATAGATACAAATTGAGATCGAAAGAAACATAATATTTTTACATACACACATACAGATATACAGTTGAACAGAGAGATAAAGAGGCGAACCGTAGATAGTACATGGATGTGTGTGTATTCGAGAGAGAGAGAGAGAGAGAGAGAGAGAGAGAAAGAGAGAGAGAGAGAGAGAGAGAGAGAGAGAGGGGGGGCAATGCTATACAGTAGAGTGCACCGTCAGTTCTAGTATGAGGGTTAGAAGGATGCACGTTCGGTGCGCATCATTTCCATATCAATGGATGCTTGAGACTGCATGTCTGTGGTCGAGCGCCATCCAATGTTTACATTAATAATCAGGTTTATCACGCCATCCCTCCTCTCGCCTCGATGCAGATCATTAAGCCACCAGGTTCATCTCGCAAAGGTCTTCGTTAAGAGTCCTCCTTGCTGCTGTTCGTGGAAACTTGAACGTGAGCCTGCACACTATTGGCATGTTCTCATCAGCAGGCTTATTGTTTAATTGCTCGTGCTTTCACACAACCTGCTGAGGCTCACGCTTACCGAGGAGCGCTAGATCAATTATTTAGGCTCAGTGATGGCATGCCAGCAGTATATTATCGGGGTGATAGAAATCAGATTGGAAAATTAGTTTAAGAAAGCTGCCGATATAAGAATGGGGTGTTCCCCCTACTAACATATAAGATGAACACAAATAAACGAATAGGTAGGGGAAAGGGAATGATGGATTGGAGACACAGATTTATGGAAAGAGAGAGACAGAGAGACAGAGATTTCCTAAGATTGATAAAATAGTATATAACAGAGAGAGAGAGAGAGAGAGAGAGAGAGAGAGAGAGAGAGAGAGAGAGGTTTTCTAGGATTGATAGAAAGGCTTTACAAATAATTATATAACTCAAAATCATATTTTGCTCAATGTTTAACATGCAGACGATACCTAATTGTACCATGGGAAGATTATCGTGATCTGTATTTTGAATAGGATCGCTGGGAAAAGCGGACTTATTTTTTTTTATGAATTCTAGAGATTGCGGCGCGTGTCGAGAGATACAAATGACAAAATCAAAAAGCTTGAAGTTAACCCTGTCAACATGTTTCCCTGTGTGAACTGCGGCCAGGATGGGCCGTCAAGAGAACCCAACAAGCCCCAGAGATGTGCTGGAGTGGACTCACGTGGGCCAGATTTGGCCGCTCAGTAACAAGAACAGCCGGCTCGGCGGCACTACACGGGGCCATTCTAGCCACTCCACCCGCTCCGTGGAAGAGCTCCCCTCGGAATTCCCGCAAACTCAACAGCTAAAGCATGCCTTCGCGCTGAACAGACGCCTGCCCCTACCGGATCTTCATATTATCTTCACGCAGTCTCAACAGAGCTTGACACAGCACCTCAGGTCCCCTCGATGGTGCTCAACAGGTTTCTCTAAAGGCAACAGAACGTGATGTGGTGTATGATAGAGCCATGAATCCTGTGACAACATAAAAAAGAGACAAGAATATTGCTTATATAATGTTCAGTTTAAGATCTGGTTTGGAGCTTGGTAAATGAGTTTGGTGCACTTTTTTTTCTATCTCAGTGGGAATAATATAATATCTCAAATTTAAATTTCATCCATAAAAAATGTTGTTCTTGTGGAAGAAAAATAATAATTTACCACCATATGATAAACATATGGTTCTACCTGATTATATATCAAACATATCAATAATATTAAAAAAGAAAATATGTTAATTTTGAAGAAAACCCCATTATGCTTCGCCATGTTTTTCGCTGAGAGGATGTCGCTCAATGAGCAGTGGGCCCCATTATGTGAAAATGACTCCCAGGATAATTTAAATATCCCAATGGTTCTGACCCAATTTCAAAACAAGAACTGAACAAAATGAACGCAAAAAAAAAAAAACTCTTTATTTTAAAGACACTTTTGTTGATGAAAAACGTGAAGTAAAACAAAAAAGAAAAGAAAAAAAGATAAAAGAAGTAAGATAAGAGAGAAATGTTAGAAGGTATAACAATGAGATGGACTGATAAATATATCAAGGTATACAGCGGTTCAACCATTTTTCTCTACAATTTGTTATAAGAATATAGAGATTCATTTTCTAGACAAAACTAAATGTAATGTTCCTTAATTCTAAAGGCAAAAAAATGCTTGTCATCAGTCTCATTTATAACAGTAAGCATATCATTAGAGGTCCTGTATGCCCAAACATTTATTGGTTTTCATCACACCATTTAACCTTGGCTTCTCCATGTTATCACGTGAATGTGTCGTAGCGCTACAGAGCAGATTTGGATGGATGATACAGTGTCAGATGTGCAAAGAATTTGTATTTGTTGGTCTACTACACGTTCATTTTGAAAATTCTTTACGGGTAAAATTCATTTCAAACGTAATCCACCTTCATGTATTTTAATGTTGCTGCTCATCATCATCATTCATTCATCATCATCATCATCATCATCATCATCATCATCATCATCATCATCATCATCATCATCATCATCATCATCATCATCATCATCATCATCATCATCATCATCATCATCATCATCATCATCATCATCATCATCATCATCATCATCATCATCTTCATCAACATCATCATTTTCATCTTCATTTTGTTATTATTATCTCAAAGTAGGCCTTGCCTTTGTCCGAGTGATTTGTTTTTGAGCTCCGGGGCATTTGTTTTTTCTGTGCTTAATTCCTTTAATTAAACAAAGAGACTTTTCGTAAATTTCCAACAGTATATCTCTTGGTTGGGGAAAGCCTGTGATTTGTAGATTGCAATAATCAAATCATTGACTTTAAAAAGGAACTCGTGTCTTCATTGGTTCACACAAAGGGCAGGGCAAAGTGACATGGTGCCGATTAGCTTCTTCACTCGTCACTCTTTGATTCAACCCATTAAGGAATATGTGCCGATATAGGGAACTGCTGTCTTCTTTTCTTGAGACACTTCAACAACCTTGTGTTTATTAAATAGAATCCATTATTTCGTATCTGTGATGTTTCTCAACACGAGTTTCCCTGTTTCCCTGGCTTCCTAGTTCCACCGTCTTGTTATATAGAGTGCGACATAATAAAAACTCTCAATGGGAAGCGATAACGCGTGTCAGTACTCTGAAGACGCCGACAGGGCTCCTGCTTTCTTCACCTTATTCTGACTTTAACAAGAAGACGCATCTTTCCATGTCCTCGTGACCTGGTTTTGAGATGTGGTTTCCAACAGAATATCTCGAGGAAAGGCCATATTAGGGCAATTATGTCCCATTACGTGATCTGAGCGCAGTTCACTAATAGGAGAACAAGGTAAAACATCTTTAGTAGATGGCGTGAACTCAAAGCCAGGGAGTTGAGTCCGTTGGGTCGGAGGGTGTGGGTGCACCGTGTCCCCACAGGAGGGGGTCATCACACACGTCCACAGGCCGCGAGATGCCCGCGAGATGCCCGTGAGACGTCCAGCTGAGCTGTTATGACGTAGCGCTCACGGCACCCGGGGACACAGCAACAGCATCACGGCCACGTGACTTCCGATTGTCTGGCGCATGCGCTCTCTGTGTCTTCCGACAGCTTTACGCGTGCCGGGTTAGAGAGCGCTATGGATGGCCACACAGGCAACGACTGGCGGCAGATCTGGCATGCACACCTTTAGCAAAACAATAATCCACGATCACCCTGCCCTCTTTTTATGCGGAGACATGTTCATACATTATATAGATCTACTGTTCGCTGACAGTTATAATACATTGGACCTTTCCGCTCTATTTCGTTGACCTATTTACACAGTATCTTTCGTGCGACCTTTTCACTAAAATAATCACTATTTCCCGGGGCTGTAATTAGATAAGAACAAATAATGACTGCATGACTGAGGTCCGCATGACGATTGCAATAATAGTTAGTTACTGCTTGGTCTACGCCTGGGAAACGTCATTCATTAGTTATGTATTTTTGAAGCAATTGTTGAAGGAACAATCATATTAATAATCTTCTTTTTTTCTTTTGTTAAGCTACATTAGTACAGTCAAAATTATTAAAATTAAGTTATTAACCATTAAAAGAAACCATAAATATGTTGATGCTTTTTTCTGGTTGGATAATCTAGAGAAGATAACAGGAAGAATATAAAAGTCTCGTCAAAAAGCATTAAGAAATTTTGTAAGGAGCACTAAAAAGAGATAGTATGATATTGGTGAATTGTAAAAAATTATAAATTATGAATAGGAAGAACGTATGTGAATAACTTCCTGAGAAATTTAAAATAGTGCGCATCAATACAAAGAAAGGTATCGTTATAATGCGTATAATAATTATGTTACTTGTAGTGTATTATAAAGATTTAGGCAAGGATGGAAAGAGGGTATAGACCGCATTGGATGATTAAAGACACAGTGACAAGAGCAAGGCTTGGCCTTTCTTGTTTGCTTGTTGTTGTTGTTGTTTTTGTTTTGTTGTAGTTTTTATTTTATTTTATCCAAGGCGCTTTTTACCTCATTTTGAAACAAAAGGTAGGAAGTCGCTTTGAGATGGCAGGGAAAAACTTCTCCCTCAAAGAAAGAAACAATCGCAAACAAATTGAGCTCTCGTGTGAAGGACAAAATGGCTGTGTGGCACGACAAAGGAAAATAGCAGATAACGAGCGTGAGTGTTTCTGCTGAGAAACATCTTGAGATCAGGAGAGGCGTACAAAACGTCGTCTAGTTGAGATGAATCAACGTATGTGAGTGTCGTGAAATAAAGAGACATTAAAGTGAGAGGAAGAGTGGCTTATTGCTGGAACTGGACGCTGTGTGAGGGGACGGAGATGTAAGCGCTCCAGGTAATTGTCTGCGATCAAAACTGACGATCCTGTAACTAGTATTCTCTGACGATGAGAATGACAATAAATCTATGAATGGATGCCACGGCGCCATTATTTTTTCTACTTCTATATCTTGGGGTAAGACAAGTTCGAAATTAAATAGAAAAATAGATAAAGGTTTTGATGTATGTCTGGTATTCTTTAGTCGTGAAACAAATTCATGCAAGATATTAGTATGAAACACACAACAACAACAACAACAAAAAATAGAGCAGTTTAATCGCACTAAACATGGATGAGTGACTATAAATTATTTTGAAATGCCCCATCAAAATAAAAGTTTTAGAGGATAGTTACACTTAATTTCAATTTGATATTTCAAAGTGAGTAGTTATTTGCTTCATTAAATGGTAAAAACCAGAATTCTTGCAATTGGCAGTATTTGTTGTTCATTTTTTATATAATATCAGTAAGGGTTAAAATCAACCAAGCGGGATGGGGGCGGAATGCCAAACCTATCTACATGTAGTAACATATTGCAGAATTTAACTATTTAATTATTTCTGATTTTGCTTCAATAAATATAAGCCTGTAGTGAGGTTAAGTTGCCGAGGCTGATCAGGAACCGAAGAGTAACTTAATATGAGGCGACGTTCCCTCCACCCCAGCCCCTGTCCATCCAGTCTCGTGGCCGGTGTCTCCAGGTCTGATGATGGCAGCACTCTGGAGCATCCTCGAGAAACTTGTCTTGCTGCACGCCAGGCTCCACGCTCTACAGACAAGTGCCACTAGAAGATGATTTTTCCATTACCGTCCCTAATAACACGATTTTACCATAAACGAACAAAATTGTCTTCTGTAATTTTTAGTCGTGTTTTTTAACCTTTCTTTGACTTCATCCTAAAGTTGCTGTCTGCCTCCCTTGTTTTATTGTTAATCTTTATCCCTATTTTTCTTGCCTTTCTCATCTATATATCGATTTATCTATCTATCTAGCTAGCTAGCTAGCTATCATACTATCTGTCTGTTTGCTGTGTATGTCCATCTTTCTCTCTCTCTCTCTCTCTCTCTCTCTCTCTCTCTCTCTCTCTCTCTCTATCTCTTTATCTCTCTCTCTATCTCTCTCTCTCTCTCTCTCTCTCTCTCTCTCTCTCTCTCTCTCTCTCTCTCTCTCTCTCTCTCTCTCCAAACAATGACTTGTTTTTCACCTCACTAGAGTCGCCTTAGTCAATACAAGTCATATGTCCTTGCTCTATCTCTGTGTAACAGCAGATAAAATAGTCAGACGTTATTCTTGGAATACGTCCGTGAGATAGTCTTATATTATTTTTCAAGGTAAACGCAAACAATATGACCATTCTATTTAATCAGATGTTGCATAATTCACCATCGCTCGTCTCTAAGACTAGACGTAAAATTGGTTATGCGGCACAGCAAAGCAAAGCACTGGCATAATTATAAAGTTGCCTACTTTAAAGTGAAAAGAAACGGTTTTGTCATATTGTCGTATTATGAATTTTGTTAAAAAAACAGAAGACAGACATGAAATAAAGATAGACAGAAAGACAACGAAACACAGAGAAACCCCAAATTTCTACTCTAACATGTTTGTATAGACACAGTAGATGTAAAATAGGATGCCTAAAATTAGTCAGCTAACCTAGAGCTTAGAGCCCTAAATAAATTACAATTTTGCATAAAATGTATGTTCATGTACTCACAAATAAATGAAGCAGGGAGCTTTCAAACAACCCCCCTCCCCCTTTCGCTTAGTAATTGTTACGTTTTTTGTTTCAGACTGGTATAGATAGAGATAGATAGATAGATAGATAGATAGATAGATAGATAGATAGATAGATAGATAGATAGATAGATAGATAGATAGATAGATAGATAGATAGATAGATAGATAGATAGATAGAT
>RQTK01000584.1:168588-189992 GCA_003991915.1 Elysia chlorotica | reverse complement strand
TAGATAGATAGATAGATAGATAGATAGATAGATAGATAGATAGATAGATAGATAGATAGATAGATAGATAGATAGATAAATGGATAGATAGAAAGATTAAAATTGATGAGTGCATAATAACCAAAGGGCCAATCATACGCATGCTAAAGTTTAAGTGAACAGAGCTTCCTTACAATCACTTTTCTTCTTGAACTAATTTCACGGTGAATGTTCACGTTTTCTCCAAGAGTTAGTGACGACCGCCAGGAGAGTCCTCAGAAATCGTGCTGCGCCGATTAGAAATTATTATTTTAATGCTCAAACTCTTCACCTGGTCCTACGGTAAAAACACTTGAGGCATCTTAAAGCTGACTCCTGTTATTACTATTGAAAAGAACGTCCGGGATAGGAAATCAAAGATAATGTACTAAAATTATTTGTAGATACAACATTTCAAAAGAAAGACTCAAGTTTTGAAGAGTGAAGTAAATGAAGCCAAAGTTTATTTAGATCTTACTTCTCAATTGAGATTGTTTTCTGGTCATTTATATCGGGAACTCAAATTTCAATTTCCATCAACATAATGATAGTCAGCTATTAGTCAGATAGTTTTGTGCTTTAACTAATTTGAGATATAGCCAACTTCCGGAGTTCGATTTTCTAAAAATCGAAAAAAAAGCTACAATGAGCCCTCTTTTCCCAAATTCTGGACTTTCTCATTTATATAAAATAGACATAGCTTTCTGTCACTTTTTGATCAATTCCCATTTTTAACATAAAAATTGGCAGGCGTCATCAAAATTGCCTTTTTGCAACCGAACATCAACTTTATGGCTTACCAAATTAAAATAGACCGTTTAAAACAGCAAAAAGGGATAGATCGGGATAGATCGGGTCAGAAATATATAGAATATTTAATGTGGGTTGTCAATGCATGCCTAGACAACCCTTTATTTCGAAAAAAGTAATATTTTAAGGTACTAAAAGAACACGATTTTGTCTTTGTTTTGTTTTTCTAATTGTTTGTATGTTTTTACAATAAAACATCGATTATTTCTAATGCTCAGATTCTAAATAAAAAATGATTGAAATATTATTGTTTTTTCATAAATTTTTTTAAATACACCACATTAAGATAGAGAAGTGTTATCTTTTTTCCGCAAAAAAATTTTACACGTCGTTTCATTATTTGACTTGGTCTACTGTGGATGCCTTAAATAAACTCCAAATAAATAATTGATACATTTTACAAATGAGTAATACACATGGCTTTTTATTTACAACTGTAAACTCTATTAAAAGTGTATGCGTTCCAAACACTTTAAAGGTTCAAATGTACAGAATATAAATAGGAGATCTCAGTACCCCAGACTGTGTATGGAGTCTATGTAAAACTAAGCCCGGTAGTTAAGATTGTGCACACTAGCTGGGCCTAACGAGCCCCAGCGCTAGCAGTTGTTCTGAGTCACGCTATGCGGTCTTGGCCAGGGAGTCCAGACGTCCATTGTCTTGAAGAGGTCCTCCAGCCTAACTAGTATTTTGGCGCCTCCGTCTTTGAGGCTTGCGTCTTGAGCCCCCAAAGTGGCGTCCCTATTGTGACACCAAGAGGGAAACCGTTAACTGCTGCTACGGACCGTGTGTACCTTACTGCGTCACGATGACGTCACGATGACATCACAAGTAGTCCCCAGGCTGCCCCTACCGGCCCTGGCGACCCTCA
Organism: Elysia chlorotica; assembly: GCA_003991915.1. Taxonomy (NCBI): domain Eukaryota; kingdom Metazoa; phylum Mollusca; class Gastropoda; family Plakobranchidae; genus Elysia; species Elysia chlorotica. Next base: position 188,293 of record RQTK01000584.1, on the reverse strand, counting down.
GAGACAGCCGGGGAGGTAATTAGCTCTTGGCCAGACAAGTGCACTTCGGACTTCTTGCCTTAACATCTGAAAAATGAAGAGATTTTGCTGAAAAGAACAATTAAGAAAGAGGGCGGTTAGTAACGCAGAGTTACTTTTCCTGATAGGTCCACATTGTTCCTGTCTATTTTGTCATTTGCCCTCTGCCATCACGTTTCCTTAACTAAGAAATCGAGTTTCTGCCTGTTTATCACATGTTCCCCCATTTTCTTTGTCGCGTTTTTCTGTCTGTCTCAGAAAATATATTCTTTCATTATGCTTTTTGTCGCGACTCTCCCTTCACCTCTCTCTCTCTCTCTCTCTCTCTCTCTCTCTCTCTCTCTCTCTCTCTCTCTCTCTCTCTCTCTCTCTCTCTCTCTCTCTCTCTCTCTCTCTCTCTCTCTCTCTCTCTCTCTCTCTTCCGCTTTCCCTCTCTCTCTCACTCTGTTTATCTCTCCGGCATTCTTTACTTTTTATCCCCCATTCTGTAGTATACTCAAAGTTTAACAGTTATCACATCTGGGCACATGCTAATAGTTTCTCAGCGCTCTCCAAATCTCGCCAAGTCAAATTTCTGCTGAATCCGTGACTCGTAGGCCTGGAATCAAAGGCAGCCTCTAAACCGATCTACCATCTAATTCCCTAACCCATCTGTGCCGAGTGACTAATACAGAGGTTTTCACAGCTGTGGTGCCAAGGGATCTGCCTCATTCTCCCAGGAAAGCTGAAGAGCTTGCCCCCCTCAGGGCTCTCCAGCGCTCACCATGCTAATGAAACAATACTTTGTAGAGTTGGGATCGGCTGCTCTAACCAACACGTCCCAGCACTCCATACACATAAAGGAAGTGATACGATAATAAATCAACAAATGGGGGCGCCCTGGTTCAAGGGTAGAGCATTCGCCTTCTACGTGGAAGGTCGGGGTTTGAGGCCACCAACCCACAGAACTTGGGCCGCTGCGATTTCCTTCTATCTTTACTGAGGAGACTTGCAACTAGTAGACAGCCTTGCGTTCTGCGATCAATGTTTGTTTCTTAATTAACAAAAGAACTGAACTGAATATAAAAAATCATAGAATACATGAAAAGAGTTAGTGTTTTCAAAGTAAAGACGGTTTTATCAAACACAGTTGCTTAACTATAGTTTCTCATTCCGTTTATTTCGGAGTTGTCTGTTGTCATTCTCTAAATTGCAATGTAGAATTGATAATATGGTCAACAGAGAATCATTTCATACATCAACATAGATTTTTAATTTTTTATTGTTGCCTAGTTTAGGGGTTAAACATGATCATAACATGATAACACATCCTGCAGCATTAATGCTATAGATTTAGTCTATTTTGAAAGGTAACTGATGTAGAAACTGTTCACCGACACACCGCGCGACTGGAGTTTAACCCCTGTCTCAATAATTATAATCATAAACGAAAATGTAGAAAATGAACTAGAATCCCAATGATACCACCGGTTTGAGTATGGACATTCTTTCATTTATTCATGTAACTCTTTGTTAAAGGTGATGGACAGGGAGTGACGTTCAGATGGTAAAACGCACAGCTTCTAATAAGGAGGTCCGTGATTTAAACCCGATAACGCATTCTTGTTTCTTATTCATTGTGTACCACCAATGTCAGTATCAGGTGAGACAAAAGTCGAGCAAAACCCGCTCTTAGTGGCAACAAATAAACCCATCCACAATTTTTTTATAGCTTTGGATACATTATTTTAACCTCAATGAACGACTTTTAGTGCACAACTTATTAATAATAATTATACAGAGCCTATGGGTCTTCTTCGCTTTCTATTTTTAAATGATGCTGAGTCTAATTGTTCAAAATCTATTGTCATTCAGAATGATGCGTTTGTGACTGTAGGTTTAAATACGATCGTGGAAGAAAAGTACGTTTCAAAATACGTCTTTTTCTGTTATGCTTTTGTTAATATTTACAAAACACGTATTGCTTTCTGTTCGAAAATGATGTTAAAATATTTCAACAGCACCTAGATCTAGGTCTTTTAAATATTGTTGTACGCATAATACTGAAAATATGGATCTCGTTGGCCTTTGCATTTTAATCACTGACTTTATTTTATATAAACGCAAGTCGTAGTACTCGTACGACAGAATTCTACCTTTTATGAAAATTATTTCATTTAATCAATTTCACACCTGCTAAAGCTAGTAAAGAGCCCCCTTAAGTTTCCATTGACTAACACTCTAGTCTTAGTGTAGAATAAACCGCTTTCTGTAGCGCCTTTAAATTGTTCTGCCAGGTGGCTACGCCAAGTCATGGATGGTTACTGGCCCTGATGCCTGGATGCTGGGTCTAATCGCCTCACTAGAGATGTATAGGGAAACACCTGACCATAAAGGAATACCCAATCAACCGTTAAATTGACGCCCATTTCTTTAATCCAGTTAATCTCATATCAGAAACCATTTACCTACAGAGCTAAATAACCTACGGTTATACCTTCGAGTGGCGAATCGCTCCAATTTCTCATTCCTTTTATACTGTCCGTTGCCATTCTCTTAATGGCAATGTAGAATTGATAATATGGTTAACAGAGGATCAGTTCATAGGTCAATATAGATTTATATTTCAATTGTTACCCTGTTTGGGGGTAAGACATGATCATAACCGAAAAAACCCACCCTGCTGCAATAATGCTATAGATCTAGTGTAATTTGAAAGGTAAGTGATGTGGAAAGTGTTCACCTGACATAACGCGCGACTTGAGTTTAACACCTGTCTCAATATATTCATAAACGAAAATGTAGAAAATAAAAACAAAATCCCACTGTTTGTCTGTCTGATATCACCGGTTGAGTCTGGACATTCTTTTCGGCTGGTTCAGAGTGAGGTTCAGATGGTAAAGCGCAAAGCTACTAATAAGGAACCCCGTGATTTACATCCCGATAATGCATGCTTGTTCCTTATTCATTTTGTAACACCAATGTCAGTATCAGGTGAGACAGAAGTCGTACAATACCCGCTATTAGTGGCAACAACAAAACATTGTCAGGCGGTTCTTTTCGAACCCATCCACAAATTTTTAGTTAAAGCATTGGATACACCATTTTAACCTGTATGAACCACTTTGAGTACACAACTAGTAAATTATAATAATAAAGCGCATTTATATAACAGTTTTCCCATATTGTTGCTCAAAGCGCTTTACATTTGTTTAAATCAAGCAATCAATAAAACAAATATTGCTAAAACTATGGTGTAATTTACAGGATACACAGAATCGTAATACATTTCTCATGAAATAATAATTATACAAAGCCCGTGGGTCTTCTTCGCTTTCTGTTTTTAAATGATGCTGAGTCTAATTGTTCAAAATCTATATCATTCAGAATGGTGCGTTTGTGACTGTAGGTGTAAATACAATCATGGAAGAAAAGTACGTTTCAAGATGCGCCTTTTTCTGTTGCGCTTTTGTTAATATTTACAAAACATTTATTGCTTGCTGTTCGAAAATGATGTTAAAATATTTCAACAACCCCTAGATCTAAGTCTCTTAGATATTATTGTGCGCAAAATACTGAAAATATGGATCTCGTTGGCATTCGCATTTTAATCACTGACTTTTTTTTACAGACGCAACCTCGTAGTACGACAGAATTCTCCCCTTTTTTGAACATTATTTCACACCTGCCAAAGCTAGTAAAGAAACCCCGTAAGTTTCCATTGACTAACACTCTAGTCTTAGTGTAGAATAAACCGCTTTCTATAGCGCCTTTAAATTGTTCTGCCAGGTGGCCACGCCAAAGTCATGGATGGTTACTGGCCCTGATGCCTGGATGCTGGGTCTAATCGCCTCACTAAAGATGTATAGGGAAACACCTGGTCATAAAGGAATGCCCAATCAACCGTTAAATTGACGCCCATTTCTTTAATCCAGTTAATCTCATATCAGAACCATTTACCTACATAGCTAAATAACCTACGGTTATACGTTCGAGGGGCGAATCGCTCCAAGCGACTCTTCACAAAACAATGGCTCATCTCTTGCAATACTTAATTGGCCTCTCAGCCGCTCTGGGATGTTGTGACGAGTAGGAGAGATGGGTATAGTCTTCAATCTTTTCAATCATTTCTTTCTCCATTGTCGCACATTTTTACCACCCAAAATGTAGAGGTGACGCTTTATCCGTGATATTTGGTTCTACCGTGAAATAGAAGCTTGTTCACCCTCATTCAAGCGAAGCTTCGATGGTGGCTTAAATGTAATCATCTCAAATGGCCTAAGGCCTCCCATAATGCTTGTTGTGATTTATTTTAAGAAATTCTTGTTCTTTTTTTTTATTTTTTTACGAATCAAGGCTAAAGTTAACTACATGTACTTGCCTACGCTTTACTTTTGTGTTTCTCTACATTTTGGGAAAAAGTAGCAACACAGATTCGCGAGTGTGCATTTTGACATTTTGTTTCGGTTTTTGTTTGCTTTTATTGAACATTTCAGAAATAGCAGTAAACAAGATTGGCGTTTTATTCGCGTTAAATGTTTTGCCTGTTTGATGCTCACTCCCTGTATTTTGAAGGAATACACTGAATGTCTTTTATGAGAAGGAAAAATGCATTATTATTTGGCTACGCTATTGGTAGAGTAAATTGGCTAAAGGGAGGTAAAAGGCTCAAGCATGTAGTGATACATGTACTATTTGAGCCGTTAATGAGAAGAAAACAAGTGGTCAGCCTTAATTGGTGTTAGACCTAAAAAAGAGCAGTGACTGGCGTGGGAAACCCATTGACCAATGAGATCAGTACCGTGACTGGACATTACACCGGAGTGGACCAAGTGACCACACTGGAGGTCTGTGGAGCAGCTGGGTATTGTTATTTACAGTCAGCACACCTGTGTTTAGACAAAACAGAGCCAGTTGGAATACTTACTGATCTGCAAATTATAATGCTAAACGTTCATAATAGTATGACTCATAATAGAGCGGCGTTAGGTGGTGTATAGCAGTGGAATGTAGTAAATTTAATGTTTTATAGCTAACTTTTATAGGCCTATCTTTAATATTATTTTTTCTTAACATTTCCAGTAACTGTTAGCTCCATGCACTATTATCTCGTTTACTTTTAAATGTTCTGGAACTGTCACACGATAGGTTACGATTACAATGTAAATAAATAGACACGCACATGTACCCAAATATAAATTGTCTGATAGAAGAAGTTAATAATGATGTATTTTTTTCGTAGTTTTTAATTTATAGGTACATGTATAGCATAAACCTATCAAAACTACATTAAAATACAAATTCAAGTTGACTATAATCTTTGAGTTGCCGTTTTCAGATAGGTATGATTGATATTTAAAGTACGAAATGAGAAAGTTTCTAGATTTTATACTGCTTGATTGAATGAAAGTTTTTAATTCACAATTAGCAGATTAATGCAAGAAGTAAGTTGAAATATATTGCAATTGTGATATTCTCAACAGAATCTGCCATACTGACAAAAATTAAAAATATGCTTAATGCTATGAAAAAAGATCTAGTTAGATATAACTCCTTCTAATACATCAAATTGCATGAGGCAAATTGGTTTTCATTAATCAGTTTTCGCTGATCCACCAAGCCAGTGAACCAATATTAATTGCATTGCGCTGATAAATCTTAACTTCTTTAAGCTAAAGCCCCAACACTTAAGTGCCCATTATCCACAGATAGAAGTCAGGAAATTATCATTCCGATCATAACATGGCATTTTGTGTATTGCGCTGATAAATCTTAACTTTTTTAAACTAAAGCCCCAACACTTAAGTGCCCATTATCCACAGATAGAAGTCAGGAAAATATAATTCCGATCATAACATGGCATTTTGTGTATTGCGCTGATAAATCTTAACTTCTTTAAACTAAAGCCCCAACACTTGAGTGCCCATTATCCACAGATAGAAGTCAGGAAAATATCATTCCGATCATAAAATGGCATTTTGTGTATAAGATCGTTATTTGTTTCTTATTTTCCCCACTTTTTTTTTAAAACGGAAATATTTTTAGAGGTTTTTTTTTCAAACGCTTTACGCTTGTTACTGCTCTTACCCTGTGGGTAAACTGTCGCAAGTCAAATACTTTTGGTCTCCCGATAGGGAAGCCCTTGCTCTAAAATCCACGATCTGTCAACAAAATAACGTGTCCACTTACATAACAGCACTGGTTGGGTCGGTGTCAGTATAATGTGGCCGGTTGAGTATCCCCAGACTGTCTCTGTGTGCCACCGTGTAATATTGTTCCTAATTTACCAAGATTTCTTGGGATATGACCAGTGCAATATCTTCTCAATTAGCTACAGCAGGAATAGTAAAATCCCAGTTTTCACGGGACGGTGGTCTAATTTTGGTCAAAAAATATGTTCTACAAAGGTAAGAAAAGTCATTACTATTAACATAGTTCTGCTTCATCAATAAAAGTGGGAGATTATCTTTTAAGACAAAGAGCTTCAGATAAAAGGACTTGATCATTATTTTGAACAGCTTGGGTCCATAAAAGTATTATATTTGTTACATTTGATTGCATTGCTTACCACGTAGTTAGTACGCAGCTGTTTTTCATTCCACCTGTGCCATTGCTGTTCTCCAGTTCTTTTTATTTTCAAACATACCGATTCTTCTACTCTGATTGACTTACTAGCAGCCCGCGTACTGGTTTCGCAGTCCTGCGTTTAACTTGCTGAAGGAGGTAACTCAGAAAATGCCCATCTATACGTGGACACAGACTTGAGGGTTTTATAGCTGACATGGAATTCTAGACAGGGGCTAGGTGCGGGCCACTGAACTCTTCAGATTTTGGGAACCATCGGTAGAGACATTGATTACCTACTTGAGTTTATTTACGGAGGAAGACCTCGAGCCTCTAACAGGTCCGGACGGAAAGCTATAAAAATATCTGAGACACATTAAGTTGTAAATCGACCGGCGGACGTTCAGAATCCGTTCAGAGGAAACACAATCTTTACAATATATTGGCCATTGGACGGATGGAAACTTGTGATGTCATGGGCTAAGGTCACATTACTTTATATGGAGATTTGCTGTATTAAACTTGAACTTTTATCAGGATCTACAAACTAAAGAAGGACGATAGCAAGGTTTGTTGCATACGGGTTGTAAATGGGCTCGCCCTAAACCGCCAATACCGAGGGTTGTAAACCGCTATATCTTACATTGGAGCATGAGAGCAAGTCCGGGGCCAGCGTGCGCGGTGAGGACATTGAAGCAAACCAGCGGACAGGCGGTTATAGCCGCGGGCAAACAGGCCCGGCGTGTGTGGCAGAATTATGGAGCTTTGTCAAACAAGCAGTCTGGGGCAGTCCCGCGTGCAGTGGCGGGTCTCGTCAATACTCCGCTTTAGTAGAGTTCAATTTTAGGTTTGAAACTATTGCATCTATTATCAGACACATCTACCGCGATATTTAAAAGATTATAAGCAATGAATTGATCTAATATAACAAACAATAAAAATACCTCCGGTGCAGAATCAAAAGTTGTTTGTTTTTTTCGGATAAATACAACAAAGCTACTTACATTACCGTTTGCGTACGACTCAGTGTAAAAAAATCATCTCTGCACATTGAAGGCCCGAGCGAGCAGTCGTTAATTTCATCATACGAGTCGCTCTTCAAGCATACTCATAGGTCCCATTGAACTACAGCAACTGTAAACACAGTTCACAAGTGCATGAAATCACTTTAGTGTATGTGTTTTAAAATTCTTTGAGTTTCTTTTGCCAAGTGGAAAATGTTTTGTTAGATGGGTGCTGTTTATTTATCTATTGCGCAACGGTTGTCCATGTTTATAGAAATCAAGCGGAGCAGACTCTTTGTTCCTTCCTTAAAATTGAACCACTTACAATAAATCTGGTGAGGCGGGAGTGCTTTTCAAAGTTGCCATTAAATTTGGCACAGAAAGCTCCGTCAGAAATTGCCCGAGGCATGCTGGGTGACTGGAGTAATCTATACAGTTTTGTTACTGTAGAGGAACTGTATAATTCTATATACGGATGTGCTGGTATGAGCAAGAAAAGGGACATAGGTTAAGATTGAACTCCTAAACGTTCACGCCGCAATGCCCGCTTTGTATTGTTTCTTTGGAATTTCATTGTTGCTGACGCATAAAGAACATTTTTGACACGTTTTCATTCATATTCTTGTAATTTCACTGCGGAGTCTTTGCGCGTTAAAGCTGTGTAAAAAGCCAGAAGAATACCGATACGATAAAATGAAGTTCTATTAAATAGTGGAAAAATAGATTGGCGATGAAAAGTAGAAACATTTCCCCCCTTTGTAAAACAAGCAAGTCAGGATAATGTCTCCGGAACGCACCATTGGCCGGAAGCTTTCTTGGTGGGAAGGGAAGGGCAGGCCCGCACCGCTCGGCCGTGTACGTTTCTAATTGGGTGGGAGGAGCGAGAGGAATTCTGCGTCAATTTTTCGAGCCTTCTCGTTTGAAAAGATTTCGTCGCCAAATGATTAATGCATGAAAACGGCCTGCTTGTGAATTCAAGCCAGCCATTGTGAACGATTGAATATCTGCACGGCAGGGGGGCCGGCGCTGAGGTGATTCCATGAGCAAGTGAATGCCAGTTAGAAGAACAGGGAACTATTCTTTTTTCTCCGATGTATAGCGTGCCTTCAGAGTCCATCTCCGGTGGGAGCTCCACAATGACAACTTCTGTAGGTGCTGCCATTATTATTTGTCACTTCTGATTTTGGCAAATGCTGAGATGAACTTTCTTGGACTTCGCTGGATCTGACACAACATGAACATCTTTCTTAGGAGCACAAAGCAAAGCCGTGACGCCGTCTGGAGATAGAAATGTAACAGATAAGAATAAAAAGTGTTCTTAATCTTTGATTTGAAATTTAAGGCTGGGGACACCGACGTGCTCTAGCTTGTCTTGTGTGACGCTAAATGTCAGTTATAACATCTAAGCAATTTTGACAACTTAATAAGCTGCCAAGAGGCAGCTTCGTTGTAACTCAAGGGCTTTCCAAGTCGGATTTGAAAAGGCAAAGCCGTCAAAAGAAAACAAAATCTCTATGGTGGATTACTCTTGTGTATCATCCCAAACTTTCGGTACATCTAAATCACACTTTCGTACGATCCTGAAATACAGAGAGGCGGTTAGGCTGTACTTTTCGTGCAACCTTTCATCATCACTGTCCTGATAATTTTGATCATCATAGTTATAAAACGCAGCATTTAATTTTCTTTTTCTTTTCTCCACTCTCACCGTGCATTAGTAATTTCTGTCGTCCGTGGGAAAAGCCGTTGATGGTAATTGGTAAGACTAATACATTAAAAACCATATCATCGGGCTGGTACATGTGTAATCTATACCAGAATCGTACGCGTAGTTTATTATATTATTACAATTCTCGTATATGAAACATGTTTTTTTATCTTTCACTTAATTTTCACTGCTGAGTGTTATAATCTAACCTGCCTTATATTAGGAGAGACAGGCCTGAAAATGTTGGAAGTGGTTCCTGGCACAATTCACTAACAACACTCATTCTTAGAATCCTGTCTATAGACGATCAGCGCATAATTTTTACTATTGCTAAAGATATTGAAAACTCAGTTCCTATTAAATGTTTAATATTTTTATAGCATACATTAATATGTGTTTGATTGATGAACCCTTTGGCAAAGAAAAAAAGAAAAAAAAAGGAAAAGCATTTTCATCACCTCGTCGCTCTCTTTTTAATAACTTCAGTAGCTGATTTTACTCTGAGTTCAGGAATACAAAAATGACGCGGACTAATTATTATTACTTTAATCGAAAGAAAAGAAAAGAAAAAAGGGAGAGAAAGAAAAAACAACAAAAGAAAATCGCACACAAAAAACAAAAACAAATAACAAGAAAAAAAACAACAAAAAAAACCTCTGCCAATTAGGATTTCGGTAACATGAGAAACAAAAGAGGGAACCTGTCTTCTTTGAAATGATTAAAAGGCCCCAGTTTGATGAAATCGTGTTCCTCTTAAAGTTGAACCGAGATGTGCGCCTCGGCTATTCAGCTAGTCCCGTATATAACCCTACTAGTAGATATGGGGGAAAATCTCAAACCACAACAGTCATCCTTGAAAGATATACTTATTTTATGACATTTTGTGCTTCTCAAATACAATTTTTGATTAAACCATCCACTGGGTCTGGTGATAATCATCGACAAATAACTTTTATTTTCGGGAGATATAATAGGTTGGGTTTATTTCTGAGGCTGAAACAGGAGCACCGAGTAATCCAATTATAAGCTGTTAAATTCGCTTTCTTTTTTCACCACGAAGACATACTACATGACTGTATTGTTTTCGGATTTTGTTTTACCTTTTAAACCTATTTATCAGCCAGCTGCTGTAGCATTATCCGATGGGGGAAAAGAGTTTCGAATTAATAGCTTTAAAAGCAGGGGTTGTATTCCCTCGGTCTAATTATAAGGTTATTGGCTGTGTTCCGACACCAGTATATTTTTTTTTTCACAGAACCCCTCTACGCTTGTTAAAAGCGATTTACGGATTAGCACATGCCTGATTTCACTGCTTTCAGGTTTGGTGAGCGCCGGATACAGTAATGAGCAACACAGAGAACCCGAGACTTTGAGCCCGATGAGGGCAGGACAGCAGCCTGGAAGGATAAAACGACTGCTACGGAGTTTTGGCAACATTTCGCTCATCTTTCTTTGCCTGAGGGTAAAACGAAAACTTGCGACTCTGTTGAAAGGGCTATTCAGACGCACGGGATCTTTTTTGGACTGTCTCCAATGTCTAAGCTACGTTTTCCACATGAATGAATCGCAAGCACTGATTGGCTGAATATTCGTTCCTTAGCTATACCGACCTAAGATGCTTTTCATGTAGTGAGATCTGCATTGTTTCACGCGTCCAAAATTACCAAAGTAATGGAGACTGGGTGAAGAATAGACAAACTGAAAAGATTAATTTAATAATCATAAATTGCATTTATATACCAGCGTTTACACAACGAAATGTTGCTTAAAGTGTTTTATAACGATTATAGCGCCATTAAAGATCGGTGTGACTGCAGCGCAAGCATGCAGCTTTGGTGATTCATCCTAATCTACTGTAAGTCCTGTAACACCATGCAAGCTCCAAGTATACTCATTTCCTAATCAGCTAGGTTCTTTCCAGCTTCCACTTTTTATTCCTCGTTAAAAGCGCCCTCAACATTGGAGCTCAAACAACCAGTCCTCCCATGTCCCCAAAGCATAAAAATGACTCCCCGTTTTCCAAAAAGGGCTACTGTTTCTTCCTGAGAGCCTTTGGCCACCTTGAGCTAGCCAGAACTCCAGGCAGCGTCCAATGGAAGGATGTCCTCCCCTAAGTTGCTACAGTGTCTGTTGTGCCTGTAGGTACCTAAGGCTACGTTCCACTCGGGGTCGGGTCCGGCCTAACGAACCATGAAGCGGAGGATGGGAACTAGCGAGGGATGCGCGTTGGTCTCGTTACCAGGCATGATCCCCAAGCAAAACCCGGGCTCACACTGTTCAGCAAGGAGGAACAAAACGGAAAGTACTGTGCCTTCCGTCTATTGCCCGTGTTAGTTCCATCGGGTTTCTCCATTTTTTCTATGAACACTGTGGCAGTTAGTGAACATTTTGATTCTTAGTTTATATAAATTATAGAACTACTCAAATCTCCCCCAAAAAAATTGCTCTGTCTGTCTGTCTGTCTGTCTGTCTGTCTGTCTGTCTGTCTGTCTGTCTGTCTGTCTGTCGCATCTAAACTCTCTCTCTCTCTCTCTCTCTCTCTCTCTCTCTCTCTCTCTCTCTCTCTCTCTCTCTCTCTCTTTCTCTCTCTCTCTCTATCTATCTATCTATCTATCTATCTATCTATCTATCTATCTATCTATCTTATCGATCTACTCTATCTATATAGTCTATCTATCTCTTTCTCTATTTCCCTCTCTCCTCCCCCCCCTCTCCCCTCTTTCTTCCATGAAGTATCCACTCTCTACACCCTCCCAACTTATTTTTTGTCTTTTTTTCGACCATCGTAGTTGTTATAATTAAATATTTTGGCGATATTCTTACCATAACTTTAAGTACTTTTATTTAAATGAGTACCCACTTTTCAGTCAACCATGTATACCTAAGGATGCGCGCGCGCGCGTGTGTGTGTGTGTGTGTGTGGTATTGTTGCCCATTTTTTTCTTTTGTCAACAATGTGCGTGTGAAGCTTTCAAGACATTGCCAAAGTTAAGTTATGCTGTTGCTGCTTTTAAACTCTATAACTCTTGATAAGGAATTATCCTTGCCAAGGCATGACATTCTACGTCTTGCCTTAAACAAAACGGGCACTAGAAGGAATCAAAGAAAAAAAAGGTTTACATTGGGAAAGGGACAAAATAAAGCTAACATTGCAAAGAAACAAAGAAAGTAGGCGGTCCTCTAGGTTTCAGGGTATAGAGCCACATTGTTACTCAGGATTACTTGAGAAAAAATCTATGTTATTAAGGAAAAATTCAGTTCGCCGGTGCAAGCTTATATCTTATACTGAAACCAGACTTTCCATATTTTTTAAAATCATAAACAAGTTACGTTCACTCCAAAGAAGTGTTTTCATCGAGATTTGTTATGTTTGGCAAAATAAGCTGCATCGAATAACAATTGCAAAGAAAAGTTATTTTTCCGTAAATCGAAAAGATGGATGGCTGTAGCTAAATGACAGTGCATGGCAATTTAGGCCTAAAAGAAAATGCGAAAAAATATATATTATTGGTAACTATTATTGCTGTTTTTACCTTGTGATGGCAGAGACACACCTGGGGATCATGACCTGGTGTAGTCCGACCCCCTTAGAGGGTCAGGAGTTAAGGGCCAAAATACTTGTATTAAGGGGGTTTCTCTGTTATCTAGCTCCCCCATGAATTTATACACATAACCATATTATATATCATTTTATCCTTGAAATCAAGAGAGATGAATTGAAAACCAACGCAAATTGGATAGTTTGCGGGTGGAAACAAACAAATTGGAAAACATACAATTTACTTCACTGTACTGTCGCTGCATCTTTCAAAAGGAGCATTGTGCTAAAATCGACAAATTAGTTATGTACATGTTATTGTAAGTGAACGTGAGTCGATGAATATTAAAATGCTCGAGTTTGTTTGTGCTGATGATGAAACTTTACACTACAACATTATTATTCTACAACTTAGGGTGGCGAATATTGTGGGTGTAAAATAAAAATAATGTTGTTGTTTGTAATGCTGATTATGCTGAACATGATTAAGTCATGGTGATAATAAATTGTTTACGATGAATAACAGAAAACGGAGACAATGTAAATGATTGTGCTGATGATAGTGATCATGCTGTACAATATTATGAAAAGGAAGAATTATGTTGATGAGAAAAGCGATAAGGATGATGATGATTTGAAGGAGGAGGAAAAGAGGATGATAACAATAATTATTCTGGAGATGATTAGGTTTATATATGTTGTTGGATTTCCACTCGCCTAAGCATGGGTGGAGCTCCTGCTTGACATAAAAAACAACTGGACTAGTTAACGATCTCTATTTTGTCGATTTGGGCACCGCCCTGACAGCTCCGATCTGTTCCCTGACAATTGATTTTTCATCGTCTCTCCCTAACCCCTTAAAGGCTTTCTCCACCCCTGGCAAATTTGATGTTCCAATCAAGGGAGGCGCGCTGGTTTGCGAGTAAATTGTCACTTTGTCAATTATCAGCTCCATTCTGCGGCAGGGCAGGCCCAGCCAGGCTACAGCGGCTTCGGGATCCACGGGGAACAAGGGGGACAACTCAGCGGTTTCAATGGTATTAAAAGGGAGAGAATGTGCCTCCGCAGAGACTGCTTTTCTTAAAACCTCAGCATATGAATAGCTGTCCATTTAATATGGTATTTAATCAACAAAAACAAATTAAATCATGCAACATATTTTATAAGGAAAGCAAAACTATCTCTTTATTTGTTCACCTAAACGCCAAATGAAAACAGTGCATCTTTTTCCGATTAAAAAAATTAAATTTCTTTTAAGATTACTGCAGAAATCTGTTTGTTAAAGAAGTAGACAATTCATTTTCTACTCGCAATATCTTCCTGTGTTTCTATAATACTGTCTTCCCGTTCTCTCCTCGTTTTTCGCCTCTTCCCTCTCTGTGCTACTTCTAGTCTATCTCTCCTAATCCCTCTATTTTTCTATCTATTTCTCCCTCTAGCTCTCCAACTTCCTCTTCTTTCTCCTCCCGCCCTCCCCCTTTATTTTCCCCCCAAGTCCTGCGATGACCTCTCTGTGGCCTTGCCTCCCTGTACTCCCGCCCATGTTGTAATTGCAGGATAGAACTAACTCGTTAATTGTCAGAAATTACAATGTGGCAAGTTGGCACGCCCCTAAAATCTCAAATTTTAGTGGCAGCAGCCCGACACAATGAGCGGGGCAGCCGTGAAGATGGGCCGCCATAGACGCCTCTGGATCTCGGCGAGTCTGGGCGGACTGCACTGCCCGACGCCGCTCAAAAAGAAATAATGGGATCTTCTTAAATGAGAATCGTTTTACCCAGCACCAAGAACTCAAGACGTTGTTGACGTGGATCTGTGTGAGTGTATAAAGTCTAAGCAGAAAATCCACGATTTGATCCCAGCTACGGATCGCTCTTTTCCCTACCGGTTGGGAGGGTGTTATTTCAAAAATTGACTGGCTGGTACATGTATCAATGTTTTTTTTCTGTGTGATTTGTCAAACATTAGTCTTGCGCTCGTCCTCCATATTGTCTAGTTTCTATCGCCGGATGTTAAGAACTCAACAAACCAACCAAGCATTTAAGACACTAGAAAAATAACAACAAATTAAATAAAGGCTTTAGCAACTTTTTTGACATCCCTACTTTTTAAAAGGGAGAGGAAACAGAGATAGATAATGATACAAAAATGAAACATTTAAATTCATAAATATAACTTAGAGGTGGAGAGAGGGGTGGGAGAAAATTAATTAAGACCCTAAAAATAGAAAAAGTAAGGAAGACAGCGTATGCACATAAAGAAAAAATAGAGGAAAATTAAATGAAAAGTGCTTAACTTATTTATATGATTAAAGGGGTGAATGGTTTAAAAATCATAGTTATAGGCTGCAAAGATTGTCCTATTACGACCATGTATCTTATCTAATCAAACTTTGTTTCTCATCCGGTAATTCATGCAAACCCTGTTTAGATTCCACTCATTCGGAAAGTGTAAACAGCACTCTTGATCCACATGAAACGAATAAACATGAGAGAAAAAATTGTAGAAAATTTGTGTAAGTTTCCAAAATAGAAAAGCCCTTGGAACACATATTTACTGTGCTTAACTCATCTACACATCATTGCCTTGACAAAATTCAATTTCTTTTTGCATCATCAATACACATTTATTTTCAACATGTAAGGATACCACCAAAAATGAACGAATCTTTATAATTCTAAGATTTGAAGGAAAATGCAAGGAGCAGGGAAAGTAAAAGGACATAGTTACAAAAATTAAAAACGTTGCGCTAATTGCAATATGAGCTCATGTTTCTAAAGGCGCATCTTGCTATACTTTTCTTTCTTCTTCTTTTTTTCTTCCCCTTGTAACACTTGAAATTTTTCTTCTTTTCTGTGCATCCTCTCCTCTTCATGTCCTCGTGGCCGTTGTTTGTTTTTTTTTGTTTTTTGTTTTTTTTTTGCTATCGCTGTTAAAGCAGGGCTGAGTTCCCTTGAACTGTGATGCAAGCTCGTTAGCTCAGCCTGGTCGTGCCTGGTTGTGCCCGCTTCCAAGAAAACGATCTTCTGCCCTGGTGCGCCACACAGGCGGTACCAGTGCTCCAGAGATGCCCTCTGGCGACGCCGTGTTACATCACACTAGCAGGAGAGATTGAAGATGGTCGTGGTGGTCTACAGGGGGAGGGTGGGACGCGTATCTCGTTAATTATGATTTCCCATTCAGATTCTTTCTGAGAAATAACCAACAACAACAATAATACCAGATAAAAGAGAAAAAAGTTTGAGAATAAGAATCAAACAAAATGGATATCGTATTATTTTGACACAAACTGAACCTAAGAGTTCAGTGGTCTCAGTTCTCAGTTCTGCAATGAACGATAAATGCAAACGTTTATTACGTACGAATTCAGGAGCTGGTCTAAAATTTATTGCTGTAGGCAATGTAAATAACATCAGTCTTCACGTGCGTTTCTGTGGTGTAATCCATACGAAGGCAACACAGTTTTGCTAAATTTAAATAATCCGTTGTCACGTTGACAAAATTTTTAAACTAAAAATATGGTTATACCAGAGTTGGTTGAAAAACCTAATGACTTGTAGTAAAATGATTAAAGTAAATGTTGATATTTTTTTAAAAAGCTAAACAAACAAATAAAACCATTGCACAATACCGTAGGTTGCAAATTGTATTTTTTTTATTTCCAAGAGATTTGTGTTCATTGATATTTCATCCAGATTTAAATTGTAGATACAATATCAAAATTAATATAATAATCAATTCTATTACCCGAATGGCAGTTGACTCAAACCTCATTTTCAATACATTGAGGATATGGAAAATTTACGCTAGCGAGCAGAGAAAAGACACTGGGGACACGAGCGTTGTAGCACCGATATTTAGTGGTCTTACGATTAAAGAGCCCTAAACGAAAATGAAGCCTATATGAAAGTAAGGGATTTTGGCAGTCCTATCAAAGTTACACCCATACTAGATATTATGGAGCCAATGAGCGATCAGAAAAGCCCATGCCCAAGGGGCGTGGCTATCTCAGCTGTTATCGTCCTGAGGATCGCAGCACCGACATCAATGTTCTATCCACCGTAAATCGAGTTCAAAGTCGTGTCCCTAGCGCATTGGAATCGCCCAGCCTGAACGCCAAATCGTGGAGAGTTCTTCGGACTGGCAACACCAAAGAACAAACGCCAGCACCCAAGGCCTTGCCCTCGTCCCCCTCCTTAACCCTAGAGCAAACTGGGACTGCCAGACCTCCTTAATTAGGCCAATCGCACAGTCGACCATATTTGCTGTAACGATTTCAGTAGCTCTATTTCGGCACGGACGTGGAAAGCGCGCATGTTTTAGTCGCTAATGATGAGCTTAGCATTATTTTTCCAGTAGGGCGATCGAGGCCCTCTCGCAGTGGCTCCTGATTGTGAGCTAATCGCCTTGACGCATTGATACAGTGTGCTGGCCGGAGCTTGCATATTCTCAAAATGTTTGCAAGGAAAATATGTTTATATAGGAGTGTTAAAAAGATGTCCATATCCGTTGTTTTTGCTGTTGTTCTGTTCTTTTTGCTTGTTTAAAATAATTCCTCTGTAACAAAAGCATATTATGAGGCTCTGTCTGTGGGTGTTATTGATAGATTAAAATGAATAGTATTTGTTTCTACGATGTGAGGGCTTTTCAATTTCACATGATTTTCGCATTTTGTGGAGGGTTTTTTTTCTGTCATTCATTTAGAATGGTGCATGTTTAGGATTTCGTTCTTGTAACAGCTTTATAAATAACTTTTGTAAGTCTTCTGTATCATTGTCAGGCATGTGACGGGATTATAAAAAGAAGTGCGTGGGGTAGCAATTACGTTTTACTCGCTCATCATGGTACAAGGGTTCATAGGATTCGCAAGAGGATTCGCATGGGTTCCTTTTCCTTACGCCTATTTCTAAGCGAATCAGGGAAATAATTGGTTCAGAATGAAAGGGGAGCAAAAAGAATGCCTGGTCGCAGTAGTTGTACAATATTCTCAATTTGTTGGTAATGCGACATGTGGCTTTGTTTTATATTTCGATGTCAAGGGGCAGTGCTGTTTATTGGTAGAAATCAGTAAGATTTTTTAATTAATATTTCAAAAACTTGGTCGTGAAAGTAGACCCCAGGAAAGAAAATAAATTATTGCAAATTTAGCTAATTTAATGGTAATTTCTTCTTGTTGGATGTTATTCAGCCAGTCTGTTGTTTTTTTTTAATTAATAAACTACTCATAAGTCAATGAGATATTTAAACAAAGAGAATAACAAAAACCTCCCCTTACCTCTTTTGGTTTTCCCCTTAAGGGAGGAAAAATAATTCCCGTTATGAAACTACTGTAAAGCCTAGTGAATCCTATAAAATCTGTCAAAGACAATTTGCAACGCTAGACAGGTAAGATTCGCACTGAAATGAATGGTCAACAGGACATCAGGTGCACTCCCATAGTAGACCTGATGACACCGTATCAGAGAATTCTAATCGTATGAGGGCCGCAAAGATTCCTCCCTTCCACAGGTTGTCCAAGTTTCAGTTTCCAGCAACTGACGAATTGTGCCATAAAGGGTAATCTCGCCAGGTATTTTAAATCTACCCCAACAAGGATACATACAATCGCCAAAACATAATAAAGAGATGAACAGCTCTGTGGAATTTACTTGAAGCAGCCTTTAACTCCTCTTATCAAGTGTTAAAAAAGAGTGGCTAATTGTTTTGACTGCAGTAATGTACCACTTTGTGTATTTTGCCATGGAAAGGTAAATTGAAATACATGCCGTAAACCAAATTTTGTTCTTATTTCCCACGACACAAATGATCTCAAAGTCGTTACAAAACACAGGAAAACTGTGGGCCCGAAGATGCAAATCACAACGTTCAATATACTCAACGTATCAGGGATATAACTATATAAAAGATAAGTTAAAATGGACACTAGTTATCTATTGTTACCTTGCCTTTGCTTACTACTAGTTATGACCCCGCGTTGGATTATATTGATGACATCTCCATCCATCTAAAACTCTACGATCTCGGTAATGATATCCCCCATAAGCCGTATTTACGCGGACAATCAGCTTGGTCGGCTTTTGGTCCTCTGATGCTCTAATGGAACCTACCAATGAGGATGACCTGCGGTCACACAGACAGTCATCCGGCCACACTCCCAATCGTCGCGATGACCACAGCATCTTCCAACTGTCCCGAGTCTGACGGACTTAGCGCCCCGGACACGTCACACGGAGCCGCAGCTTTAGCAGGGTCTCGCCACGGGGAGTTGTCGGCCGTGATCCCTCCGCCTAATCGTGTTACTGGGCCAGGGGACAGCAGGGGACAGCCGGCCCTGTCCTGGCCCACACAGTTGAATTCTGGCGACTAAGACCAGTAACTGCGTCATCTTGGCCGGTTCGGCTGGTGCTCTGTCAGTGCCGTGATGAGTTTTGCCACTCCAAAGCCACTCCATGTGGGCTAATTGGGGAGCATCTTTAGGGCTTAGCCTCTCCGCCCGCTCCGCCGGTGTCACAGAAGCTAGCGGTCTCAGGCTTCCAGAATGAGACAGATATTACATCAGGCTGACCCCCTCATCTGGGCTAGTAATTGTCAACCAAGAAAGCCTTGCGCAAACCCTCAGCTGACGTGTCCTGCAGTGCAGCAATATTTGGAAAAATGCACTGAAAAGTGATGGGTGTTCAACTGACACGAACCATCTGAACATGTAAGTAAAAACTAATATCTACCGCCCCCCCTCCCCTTTTTTTTTCCTAACACACACACACACACACACACACCAATCTTTTCCCATCTGTACTAAAAAGGGTTTGTGAGTAAGCTTGTGCATGCTTTATTCATAATAAATACATTTGATATCATAGCCTTTGGTTGATTTAACAAGTTAAGTTGCCCTCT
>RQTK01000584.1:134233-167040 GCA_003991915.1 Elysia chlorotica | reverse complement strand
ATAATAATAATAATAATAATAATAATAATAATAATAATAATAATAATAATGATAAATACAGGAGCTACGCAGAGAAACTAAAAGGGGGAGTGAGAGAGAGAGAGAGAGAGAGAGAGAGAGAGAGAGAGAGAGAGAGAGAGAGAGAGAGAGAGAGAGAAAAATAGAGAAGGTGGTTAGGCTGTTGAAGATAGTAGGCTTATAGGAAAGTGAACCATAAATTGAAGGAACTTAAAGAAAGGAGAAAAGTGCTTATGTGGTAAGTGTCTTTATGCGAGTAATTTAAAACGATAGCATCTGACACCAAAAGTGAAGCAGTGAAAGTAAGGAAATAGGGAAAAGAGCGATAGACGAAATAGAATGGGGAGGAGATTCACAGTACTTTTTGGATAAAACAAAACAAAACAAAAAAGAAACATTACAAGCAACACCAAACAAAAATCGTGGAAGTAAAGGGTGGGAATCTGGGAAGGTTGATAGCATGAAGCCAATGTTTAATGCTACTGCACTAATATATGCAGAAGCTGCATAATAATTACCGGTCTTAACTTGTTTTTCTCATAAAAGTTTTAACAGGGGCGTTGTTGATTTTTTTCCCTCTGGTACCGTGACAGTGTGCAGCTAGACCTACTGCTTTGCGAAGTGAGTGAAAGAAAGAGTGAATTGGCTGCAACCAAGTGTGAATAATTCAAGATTCGTCTTAAATTGTTGGGACTGACGCGTTTTGCATCGGTCCACACTTCTTTCTTACACAGTGTCTAAATTGCCGAGGGCAAAAGTTTAGCAGCAAAATGTGAAATTTGGCTTTTTGAAGGGTGGGAAAGATGCATATTTAATACTTGTTTAATTCAAAAATGTTGTTTTTCTCATATTGAATGAAGAAAAAAGAACCAGCATAAAACGTACTGAAATTCAGTTAAACATTTTTTTTCATTGGATGTCTAAAATCTACCTGAATTGGTAGGTTATGAATACATTGATGAATGTGAATTACTATACGTTAGTGTTGGTGTTTGTTGTTTTATTTCAGCACGAATAAAGCCCAGAAAGGTCCCAACAACACATCTTTTCATCGAGCGGAGATGGAAGATAACTTAAGCTAACATAATACTGACCTGGACCGCGCGTTAGTATAATTTTATTTATACTACCTGACTCAGTGTGGTACTCGATAGAAATGGATGCCTGTAGAGGTGACATAAGTTGTGTATTCGACACTAAAAAGTTACGTCGGTGGTTCTTTTTTTTCTTCTTTCATTCTTCTATGGTTTTCCTCGTCTACTAAACAGCGCTGTTTTTCAGTACATACATACTGATCTCTTAAACTTTTTTCTTTACGCGCCAACATCACACCTAGTGACAATGGATGCACATGTAAAAGCAAGAGAAGCATTTCATCGTGTAATGTCAAATCATTCACTTTTCCCCAGCACGGTCGTCATTATGCCTATTACGGAACTGTAAGCATCGTATTCGCATACTTTTCGGTTTGAAAGACAAGAAGATAAAGTAGTTTTAGAGAATTGTAAGTCTCTGAGGACGCGCATGAATGTCCGTGCTGTCATTTTAACTACAATGAGTGCACCCAAAAATTAGCCGTGTTCATGGATTTTCCTAAATGAATTCGGAAAACAAAAAAGATTTAGAAATAGAAGATGGTATGTGCAATATTTTTAGCAGATCTACCATTACAACTTATATCTTTTACTTCCCTTCATTTTCACTAGACTATGTTACGATTTAATGTGTTGAAGATCTATTACAATTTACAGTTAAGATTTCTTTAAAAATTGTCAAAATAGAAAATATGGCAGGCCAAATTATTTTTGTTTGTCTATTGATTCATTTTCAACAAACATTATTCCAAGATTCAATACAAAAGTTCAAACAATTGACCAAATTTTTTTTTATTGTTATTCTATAAACACTGCAAATTTCTGTTTTATTCATGTAACATAGAAATTTAGTAAAATGTTATACTTCTAATAAGGAGGTACAACAGTCTGAAAATACAGTGAACATTGAATTGAACATTTTGAATAAGCTCTACCTCCGTTGCTAATAACTGGATTTCTTTGACATCTAGATAGAAAGAAGGACCAGAATATATTTTTCCTGCTCCTTTTGGCTGTAGTGTGGCTGACGTTAAATAAGACGAATTACCTCTTCAAATTCCTCCAAATAAAAGACATATCATGAATATTGCAAGTTGCTAAAGCTCAGTACATGAACAACAAATTAATGCTCTCTGAATTGTTTTTCTTTTTTCATTACAAAGCTTAGCACTATAAATTGGACCTTGAGATGCCATGGGTAAATTTTGAAATGTAGAAAAATTCTCCGGCTGATTAAAAAAAAATTAATGTGTAATGTGCAGTTATTCGAAGATTATTCTTCAAACTTGTCTATAACATCTGGCCTTGGCTAATGTACAAATTAAAGTTTGGTAGTTGAAAATGTTAACGAAAGTGTTCACTTTGAGCCTTATGTGTAAATCACAATTAATTAACTTATAATCTCAATAACACAACACTTTCCTAGTCCATCTTTCTCTAACCAACAGTTAAGTTGTATTATAATCCATCTTTTCAGATCACACTAACAGGCGAGATTTTTTTGTTGGCAACGTACTACAGTTACTAGATCTATTTGTTTTCATTTTTTATAAAATTTCAGTTGAATAAAAAATTCAATAATTCAACGTTTCTGCAACTGCTTTTACTATCATTTTAATTTGATAAAGTATCTGGAACATGTATATGTTTTTGTCCAAAAAAAAAAAAAATGTATATATATATATATGTATTCCCTTGTATTGCTTTCCTTTGCATTACTTTCAAAAATTAAAAAAAAAAATCGTAAGTGATATTTCTTATATACAAAACACACACGAAATAAAGTGAAAGAAGTACTGTTGATTTTTAAAAATCTTTTAATCAATACATTTAATTAATAAACAGAAAATAATTGATTTCAATTGACAACAAATGCACATTCAGTATAAAAAAAAATGTATTTTTTATATATAAAGAAAAAAAAATGCTATAAGACTAAAAGCATCAACCAAAGACCTCACTGACTATAATCTTAGTTCTCCATTCTCTAAACTATTAAGAAAAGTATGAGGAAGTTTATGGAATAATCTAATTTGTAGACATGTCCTTAAAATTTATTAATTTTGTTGAAAGCGATAAAGAGAAATCTACACTGCATAAAATTAAATACATAATTATTTTTTTTTATTAATTAAAAGTGCTTGTAATATGGGCAACCAAAACTATTGTTAACAGCAAAGGTTACGCAAACCTTAAAGATATGACAAATCTTCATCCGTCTGGTTTCCCATTTTTTTCTTGGTGAATGCTATTTAAAAGTCTTACGGAAACTAGCGAGGGTAACTACTCTCATTTACAAAAGAGTACTTGTACCCACTTTCCAAACTGAATTTTGTCTCTGCAGTTTCTTTATTACTCTGTTCTCTGAAGTACAAGCAACAGTAAATATCTAATAACCTAACAATAAATTCAGCTTATTTTCAACTTATTTGAAAAATTTAAAGCATATCTACTTTTTCAGATTAATTCTACAGAATTGATTATTGGTACCTAGGAATACAAAAAGCTGAGTAAAATACACTACACGGTTAAAACAATTCCCCGTTTATACTCCATTTTTATTAACCCAAGCTTTTCCCCTGTAAACCTAAACAACAAGATTTCACCCTAATTTTTTCTCAGGCTTTTACATCTCAGCAGTACTATTTAAATTCACAACATCCTAGACTTAGATACATATACATTCTATTTCTTACACCAATCACGTCTTAGACATAAAACAGCTTGTACCCAACTCTTACGAGTCTTTTCAACCTTACTTCAATCTTATAATCAGACCAATTGAACCAGTTTCCACAATTTTAGTACAGGCTAAAAATGTCTCTTGGGTTTAAGCTGATCCATGACCCTCTAAGAATGGTGCAACTGCTTGCAAACTAGTATGGCCGATACTTGTCCCGCTGTCCATGGTCCTGCTGCTGCCTGCCCCTACTCGCGTCATTTGGCTGTAGACACAAGTGGAAAGTTGTTAGTGTGCAGCAAGGTCTATTGGATAATCCAGAAAGGCAACGAATTCCCTTTTTGTTCTCCAAAAACAGCTATAAATTTGCACCCTCACTCAAAAAATACAACATTTATATCAGATAATGTATTTCACTCTCCCCCCAAAACAGCTATAAAATTGAACCCTCACTCAATAAATACAACGTTTATATCAGATACTGTATAACACCTATACAAACATAAATATAATCTATATCTCATGATCCAACCAAACGGAAGGGTGATACTCTCCCAGGGATGAACACATGATTTCTGCCATGATTAAATAAGAGATAAAAACATTGTGATCCCTGTGCACTAACCAGAGCCAGATGCCACGAAATAGGAAGGAAAAAAATGCCTGCATTGACACCTACTTTCGCCTTTCCTGCATTTTTCATTTCTAATCAATACCAGCATTTAGAACTAGAAAAAGCATCAGATCTCAACATAACTGCATATTTCACAAAGAAATACTAGATTTTTGTAGAAGAAAAGTTAAGTTGCTGATCATATTTCACATATTTCTTTTCTTTAAAGCAAGATCAGGTTTTTTTATGAAAACAATAAGTACATGACATACTAACTTAACTTTCGCTAGCATTTTTTTTCCTAAATTAAAAAAATGGTAAATCTTGAACTGAATTTAATACTCAATTATCCAGAATTTTTTAGACACTTTTACATTCCAGCAGCGGCGGCTCGTGCCTTAAAAAAGAAGTCGGGCAAGCCGCCCTTGCATTCCAGTAATCATTAATACAATAGGGTGCATACCCGTTTTCCTGAATGGTGTTTCAGCACAGTGCATTTTTTTTTACTGAGAAAGAAACTAAAATCTTGCAAAGTAACTGACCCTGGGGTTATGCTGATGGTGCTGATAACCTCTTCCTCCTCCTCCTCCTCCTCTGCCCCCCATCCTGTTGTCGTTATAGGAGTAGGATTGGTAGCCCCCATCATTTTGCCTGAACTGGTTGCCCCCTCTGCTGTAGCCACCATCCTGCCTGCTGTTGTAGTTGTTG
This sequence comes from Elysia chlorotica, assembly GCA_003991915.1. Classification (NCBI taxonomy): domain Eukaryota; kingdom Metazoa; phylum Mollusca; class Gastropoda; family Plakobranchidae; genus Elysia; species Elysia chlorotica. The sequence goes on along the minus strand of RQTK01000584.1, from coordinate 161,927 downwards.
TTGTAGCCCCCTCTACCACCACTCATTCTGTTGTTGCCGTGGGCCGCTTGGTGATGAGACCTCCTGAAAAATAAAGCGATCTATAACAATTACCAATGTCACAAGATGATCTATCAGTCTATGCATTAGTGCTTCTTCAAAATGAAAAAGGCTTTTATTAAAGGGTGCAAATTATTCCAAGTATTTGCATGTACCACCTTGATCTACAGTCTTCTTCAAAATGAAAAAAAAGTTTTTATTAAAGGGCGCAAATTATTCCAAGTATATGCATGTACCACCTTGAGCTACAGGTTATCAATCGCATTCTACACTCTGACTCAGTGTGGTACTCGATAGAACTGGATGCCTGTAGAGGTGACATAAGCTGCGTGATTGACACTAAAAAGTTACGTCGTTGGTTCTTTTTTTTCTTTCATTCTTCTATCATTTTCCCCATCTGCTAAGCGGGTACATTTAAAATTAAAACCTAAAAGGTATATATTGACAGCACTCTGCAACAGTTGATGCAAAATGTAAAATGAAAGGATCAATTGTAAAGCACAAAAATCTACGTGCAGTATAGATCCCTTTTTAGTAATCAGGTTTTTTAAAAGTGTCTTTGCCTCCTCTTCACTGTTTCCTTCTTTATACAAATTTTCAGCCTTTTCATCTTTCACATGCTCTTCCCACTCCCGTATATTTCTGTATCTTTCTTTTTCGTCTGATTTTTTTTCCTTTTTTCTGTGCTCTACTATATCAATCTTTATTTATCAAACCATTTCTTTATTGCAGTGCATCTCCACTTTAACTCTCCAATCTTCTAACTACATGTATATTTTTCTTAACCCCCCCCCCCCCTCAAAAAAAATTTTTTTTTAAATCAAGGTCTCCGTTTATTTACATCCACATTCATCTATTCGCCTATCTTCCCGTTACCATTTTTTCTCATTTCTAAATTTGTCTACCATTCCTAGCTTCTCGAGACCTCCCAACCTTACAAGCGCTGAACTGATAACTGCTCGGTAGTAGTGTTGTAGTTTACGAGTCACCGTTCCAACATCATCTGGATTTTACAAACTACAGGTGGCAAGAGGAAGAAATCACACTAGTAGTTAAATCAATTAAATGTGAATGTCACATTAGAGCTTCTGCTACTGCTACTACTACTACTACTACTACTACTACTACTACTACTACTACTACTACTACTACTACTACTACTACTACTACTACTACTACTACTCTCTACTACACTACTACTACTAGTGTGCAAGGCACACCAAAAAAAAAATGTCACATTAGAGCTTGGTTAGCGATATGCAAGGCACGAAAAAAAAAAAAAAATTCAAAATAGGTATAGTGCAGCTCTAAGAATACAAAAAGATACAATCACGTAAGCTTTAATTTTTCATTTTAGTCATTATTTTTCTGTCTGATGAAGGCTTAAGGTCGAAAGCTTACATGTTTGTATCGTTTTGTATTCTTAGAGCTGCACTATACCTATTTTGAATTTTTTTTTTCCGTGCCTTGCATATTGCTAACCGCCGCTCTAGAGGTGCCGAGTGGGACCGCGGGGACACGCCCCCGAGCTCTGACTAACTGCGACTACTACTCTACTATGCTACTACTACTACTATGCTACTACTCTACTGCTACTACTACTACTACTACTACTACTACTACTACTACTACTACTACTACTACTACTACTACTACTACTACTACTACTACTACTACTACTACTACTACTACTACTACTGTCCCACTCGGCACCTCTAGAGCGGCGCGCCGCAGCAGGAGCAGCAGGACGCTGGGCCCTCGGGCGGCGCAGGTGGACGCGACGCTTTCACAGGACCGCACGCCGCGCGACGCCACCGCGCTACCATATGACACGCCATTAGAAGTCAAACAGCCCGGGAATTGTACGCGCTAACATATTGGAACTGATCAGAAACGAGACCACCAAGAAAAAAATCTCAGCTGACACATTGGCAGTGCCACACCTCCTACGATCGTTAAAAAAAAAAAAGATCTGGTACGCTTTGAAATAATTATCAAGGTTGTAACATAATAGTATTTAACATTGGTATACACTGTCTGATTCGAGGAGTACATTACAGGTACACATGATATAACAAAGAAAGCAAAAGTGTTTGTACGCGTGAACGAAATTTACCTAATGCTCATCATTTCTATATTTAGCATCAATATGATACTTTTGGACACATCTATTTTCTTAGGCTAAATCCAAACGAGTCGGCAACGATTAGGATTGTGATCACTAGCGAACAGAGTAACATATGATTTTTATAAGGGTTCAATCCCGGAAACGGCATAAGTTGTGATGATTTCAATGGGGCCCTCATTCACGGAAATCCGAGGCCCAAGTTCCTGTTCTCAGAGAGACCGAACAGGTTCGGTTCTCTCGGGACCTCATTAGTTTTTCAGTCTTGGTACAAAATATATGCTTTCTACGGAAAAAGTGTACTGTGTAACGTTGTGGGTTGGACTCCAAGCACTAACAATGTTAAATGCCAAAAAAGCCTTTGAACCCCTCATGCCGACTTGCCGATGCGGATTGGTGGGCATGTTAAATAGGCGAAGGGGTGGAGATGCCAACAAACTCCATTATTTAACCTTTTCAGGATTTGTACAAACGAACCGACAGGGCGGCAACAAAACCGTGCTTGCCCTTTACCTAAACACATCCCAAATACATTTACGTAAAATGAGATATATTTTTTATCCTATGCCATAACTTTTTTTTTACAGGAGAAAAGGGGGGGGGGGTCTATTTTAAAGCCAGAGACGAGAAGAGGAGGGTCTGGCGTGAACGCCTATCATGGCCCAGCGGTTTGTCCCCACTTGTCCAGTAATATCCAGCCCTCCCTGGCCCTTGTCCCACCACAGCCTCCTGTGGAGCCGGGAATGCAGCCAGTGACAAAGCCAGAGACACCTGGTCTCTGAAAAGACTGCGAACACCGTGCTCCATCCATGTGGGGCGTAGCGCTCAGGATGGTTGTACAGCCCGGCGAGTCCTCTACCTGGATGGATCGTGGTGCCTGTGGCAGACTTTGGAGGGCAGTATGCCCGGTGTCTTAATTGACGATGGCGGCTTGTTAGCTCAAAGGCTACACCGACTCAGAGAAGATAGAGGAGACCGTGGGAGGTCCTGAAAGTCCAGCTTCCACATAAACAGGACGCATGTTTTATGCCCTGACAAAAATGATTCATTTCATAGCCTAATTTTTTTACTTCGTTTTTTAGAAGATTGTGAGAGAATCAATTGATTCTAAAGAGTTGTGTAACTTAGTGTAAGGGGCATTAAAAAATCACGCCTAGTTCTGAAATTGGGATGATTAAGAGATCAAGGCTTTGACCCATCACAGAAAGATTTAATATATAGAGTCTTACTGGTGTGCGTAAAATAGAAGGATTGTCTTGGAAACAAACAAACAACAACAAAAATGTTTTAACCCCCCCCCCCCCCACCCCCCCCCCCCCCAAAAAAAAAAAAAAAAAACAGATTGTAAAACAGTCAATCTGCATGCTGCCTTCTTTTGTCCTTTTTGGTGGAGTTCATTGGTTCAAACTTTCTTTTAATAGATATAATTTTGTTAGTGCTTCTTATAACATTTTTTATTACCATGACAACATAAACTGTAATCCAGTTATCACTGGGTATTAATTTCTCACCCATAATTGTCATTCGTACTATTTCCGCTGTGACCACCGCTCCGTTGGTTCCCTTGGTCATAACCTTGGTTTGTGTAGCGCCCTGCAATTTAAAAATAATATTCATGAGTTTTGACGGGTTCAAAAATTAATACATGTAATAAATTGCGACGTGGGGAAAAATAGACTATACAAATAAAAATTGGACAAAAGACAAGTTTCATGCACCGACATTTCCAAAGGTCCGTGAGTAAGAACTCTACAGTGTGTAGATTTTTTCTCTCCAGACCAATCAAACACAAGGTGTAGCCCTTTGACGCTGTGCGATATTTTTGTTGATGTTATTGTGGGTGATTTTTTATAAACTGCTCTTTGACATGTTTTAAAAAGTGAAGTCGTATAGGATTCCAGGATTTGAATGCAAAGATATTCTTTTTACTCCACTACACAGCAGTCCTTGTAAGATCAACCCCAATGCTTGGTAGGTGCACGGATCCACATCTTACAAGGTTAGAAAATCGTGAAAAAACATTTTTAAGTAGATCTTTGGTCTTCTGGTTTAATTTTACACGGGCATTCAGGAAACACGCCACATTTTAGGAGTTGGCAAAAAAAGTTTTTAGGAGACATCTCTCTCTCTCTCTCTCTCTCTCTCTCTCTCTCTCTCTCTCTCTCTCTCTCTCTCTCTCTCTCTCTCTCTCTCTCTCTCTCTCTCTCTCTCTCTCTCTCTCTCTCTCTCTCTCTCTCTCTCTCTCTCTCTCTCTCTCTCTCTCTCTCTCTCTCTCTCTCTCTCTCTCTCTCTCTCTTCTTTCCATTCCTGCCTTGCAGGTTTATCTCCTCGTCCCAAACGTGCCCTGTCAGTCTAATCTAATTCTTTCTCGCTAGTGCCTCTACGATTGGAGAATCTAATGTACCCACAGAGCCATTGTCTTCAAATCCCTAAAAGCTACACCATGTAAAGCGCCTGGTCAAAAAACTCCCTAGCCCAGGTGCTACAACTAGAGTCGACAATACCAACAAGCTATAGAGGTTTGGGCCCAGGTCGACCGCCCCCGTTTGATCAGCAGCACCAGGCAGGTATGCAGAATGGCCCAGTGTTTGTCGTGGCCAGAAATAAGCCTGCCCCTCATTAGTTTGCAGATCGGAGTTGGGCTAAAATAACTGAATGAAATACTGCTTGGGAAGGGGGAAGGGTTCCGCTGTGGTCACTCTACAAATCCAAGGCGGAAGAATTGAGTGGGGAGAGGAAGGGGCAGCTTGGGAGAACTAATGACTCTTAAATGTCGGTCTTGGCGGTGTAGGTATTAAGTCTATCCCTGTGAGCCTGGAATCTTACCCTGGTTGTGAAATCCATGGTCAACCGGACGGGCCGCTGTCAAGAAACCACAATATTTGACCGGTGCCACTGTATTAATAACATCAACATTAAGGTGCCAAAAGCTAAAACCAGAGGTGTCAAAATGCAAGGAACCAGAGAGAGAGAGAGAGAGAGAGAGAGAGAGAGAGAGAGAGAGAGAGAGAGAGAGAGAGAGAGAGAGATAGAGAGAGAGAGAGAGAAGGCAACAATGTGCACGCAATAGCTTAATAACAATGCGAAAGTGTTCCGAGTAAGCCGAGCTTCTCGCCTCGCAAATTGAATGGCGCGGATCCATTCTCCGGTTGTTTCCGCTGAGTGGTCCCTGGGCAAGGCAGGCAACAGGTGTGCACGGGGCACTGCTTGAAACCCTGCTGCCCAGCGAGCTAATACGCCGTGAACCCGGAGAAACAAAACAGTAAATGTAATAGAAGATGGCAGTGTAAATAGGTCGGTTGACAGCCGGGGTGACGTAACCACGGAGCACTTTATAAAACATTCGGTTTCTGAATGGAAGAAACCAGACTAGTTTGGCGATAATAATTTTATGATCATGTTTTTCTATTTACGATGCGATGACCAACAAACTTAGTATGTGCACTTCAGGTAAAAGAAATTTTTTTAATTATCACCATCATTAAACAAAACGGATTTTATGTTACATTATGTTAAATTGACGGGGCAAGACTAAATTACCCCCAAGTAGTAGCATTTCTGTAAAGAAACAGTAAAGTCTCAGGTGAATGAGTCAATGTTAGACGTTTAAGAGCTGTTACAATTAAACTGCAAAGTCTTTCGAGGGAAAAGATTTTTTTTTTAAAGCTCTCATAAGTGTTATTAAACCGTTGCCACCAGATCAGACAGCAATGATTATTATTAGCGATAAAAAGAACTGAATTCCATTTCATACCAAGTGAGAACATGGAAAGAAGGATTACCACATACAAAACCTTTTTTTAAGACTCGTCCGCATTTCGCATGGTCCTTTCATTGTACGACATGTCTCAAGCATTAGGGGGCGAGTAGAGACGGTCAGAATAGAATGTAAGACTTAAGACTCGCTACTAATTCCCGCAGAAAATATAATAGGAGGACGTTTAGCGAGGCGCGAACACCCAGGAGAGGGGACAGAAAGCGCTCTGGGTGTCGCAGCGTGAGAGCCCGGGCCCGCTAACAATGTCCAGGTAATCCACCGCCTGGACTGACCAGGTAGCACCAGGGGGCGACACCTGCACGGACAACACTGGCGGCAGCAAAGCCACCGGGGAGGACAACAGCACAGAAAGTTCAAACTGTTACCTTAACAAAATACAGCAGAATTCATCACCACAAGACCACGGTATGTCAATAATTGGGTGAGAAGGGGGCCGAGGGCTGGGGTGGGGGGAGAGAGAGAGAGAGAGAGAGAGAGAGAGAGAGAGAGAGAGAGAGAGAGAGAGAGAAAGTCCTTATGTCTTGAAGTACAGATTTGATAATCGAGTGTTGCAATAGGATCTGACTCCACCACTGTGATGGCTCAGCTAGATGTTTTCCATTACGATGTATTGTTAAGGTGACAAATACCTAGATCACGCGCTCTTGAGACTCATGGATGGGTATAAAGTGGCAGAGAAGAAACACCGATGGATAAATATATATATATATATACATATACGGATACTCCTTTGAAATGAAAAAAAAAAAAAAAAGAAGAAGAAGAAACAGAAATCCCTTAACTCAAAATTATGGGATTCTAGCTTAGGTGTAAAACGAAATTAAGACAAAATGCATCTTTTAAAAAAATATGTCGCAATCCTAATCATCTGGATGTATTATGTTTGGCACCGGTGTGCGGTAAAACTACGTACTTATCATAGTACAGCGTAGTCACTACCGAGGATGGTGATTGGCAAATGCTTCTCCTTCTCCTGCTTGTGGCAGTGGCCATCATTCTGAAGAACTCACGGATTGAAGCGGTTCTAAATTCATGCCAGGGGTTGCGGATATACAAGTAGAAAATCCATCTAGCTGAGCCATCACAGTGGTGGAGTCAGATCCTATTGCAACACTCGATTATCAAATCTGTACTTCAAGACTATAAGGACTTTAAAAAAAAGTTTCGAGCAACCACGTAAAAAAAAAAAAAGCAACAACTCGGGTTAGAGTTCATAGATTTTCATATCATAAGATTAAAACGAATTTTTAAAGTTCGTTTTTTAAAATCCTTCCGATAGCAGGCTATATAAACAGCTTGGGAAAGGGTGAAACATTTTTCAAAGAGTGACGTACTTATTAAGAGAATGTGTGTGTGTGTGTGTGTGTGTGAGAGAGAGAGAGAGAGAGAGAGAGAGAGAGAGAGAGAAAGAGAGAGTGAGAGGGAGAGAAATAAAAAAGCAAGAGATGGAAAGGGAAAGAGAGCGGGAGAGTTTTTGTTTTTTTATTAAACACATTACATACTGAAATATCCAACGAAAATGTCAAGCTCTCCAATTATGTCATGGCACAAAGCGCACATGCTTCCACTTCCTACACGGACCACCAACGAACAGATTGGTCTTACTTGCAAGGTAATCTGACAGAATAAGCTCCTAATGAATGATTCAGAAATAAACCATCAGCAGAATTCTCACTCAAAGCTGCAATGCTGTCGCAATCATTTATGATCTACGTTTGAATGCAGATTGAAAGCATGTCCTGACTTTCATCCGTCTCACTTGTAAAATCCGCTGCACACGAGAGAAGAAAACAACAAGGAAAGGATAACAAGGAATCGACCTGGCTCATGTGTATTTAATCCCGCGAGATTTAAACGCCATCATTGTCCCCGTGTGGGGATTCACCCCACTCACAGACGACTTGAGCTCTCGCATTGTTAATTTAACAGCCGAAAATTGCAGTCGAAACCAGCAATTATTTTTGGAAATTAAAATATAATCCGTGCTCAATAGTTTTTGAGTCCCATTCGCTGTGGCAACAGAGAAAGTGAAATTGACACCGGCTTTAAATGTAATATCCCTCGCATTCGTAGACAAATCTGTACAACCATGACTCCATACGCGCTTCCTTATCCATCTCACAACCACAATAACCGGTTGGGATCCTGCGTAATTGAAACCATTGTTTTACTTTAATTATGCTCTTTCACTTCCAACCAGCTAGATGTTCCCGGGTTTGTTCGATTCCGGGCAATTGCAATGTTTGCTTTATATTCATATATACGAGAAATAATATGTGGAAATATCACATACCTAGTATAACACGTTACATGTGAACGAATAAAGCACAAGGCTGCAAACGGATATTATGATTATTATTTTGTTTTTAATTTAAAAGCACCACATTATTCACTATGCAAAAAGTTACGACGTAGGAGAAATTACAATCAGCATCAACAATTACAGGTTACAGAAGCAGACCAATTAAATTAAGACTGGTTTCTTTTGTAATAAAACACAGCCTTTAAAACAAAACAGGAAAAATGATACCAAACAATAATAGTCCGATCAATGAAAACGACAAAATAAAACAACAACAACAACAAAAACAATTCACCACTAAAGGTGGTATTATATTATATTTATTGCCTGTTTCTTAATACGTGGGGTGTTCATTTTAAATCAAAGAGACAGATTTTAACAGCTTCTGTTATCTTTGCGGTTACAGAATACACCTATCAAGTAGACGTTAAACTTAAGTCAACCAAAACTTGTCTCTTCATAATTCACGCTTTGTTTGCAAGGTGTAAAAAATTGTTTTTGCCTTGTTTTATTCAATTTCAAACCATTGTTGAATCTAATAATGCATTGATATGGTGCAGTTTTATTTTGTTGTGATTTTTTTTAGCTTTTCAAAATCGTGGCATATCTCAAGGAAGAGAAAAAGCTATGTGCGACCACACCTAATATTGTGGGCCTTTTTTTTTGTTTGTTTTACTCAAGGCGTGAATGTATACCCTTCCATCAGGTATGTCTAAATTACGTTTCAAAGCAACCATTTCATTAAGACTTTGCGAATTCAACGGAATGGAAATGAACATACAAAGATTTGTAAAGATATTGGGCTCCGTATGGCCTTTAAAAAATGAATTTTGTCTAGCACTATAAAATAACGTTGTAAAGTATGATGATGAGGAAAAAAGAAAAGCAAAACGCATTATTTTCAATGCGACAGTTTGATTAAGTTTTTTTTTTTTAGAAGTGTGGAACATTATGTTGACTTTAGAGCACTTCAACCACTACAATTCCCTGCTTAGCCTCAGCGAATATAATCGTATATCCGGACAACAAACTGATGTGGGAATGTTACGCCATAGCAGTAACTTGCGGTGGTTCCTTACATGAATGTTAGAATGCAGGTCTGGCGATACGTGCGAGTTAATTAGCCAGGACTTTGAAAACTTGAATTGTTGCTGGAAGCCAGTCAAAGATGAGCTGCTCTAGCGGAGTCCGCGGGGGAGCCGGCGAGCACAATAACCCCGTTATTTACCGGCTTTCAATGCACGTCATGCACACAAGAAAAAAAGTGAAAATGTTTCGGCGAGCCAGTGACAGACAGCAATCAGAAGCCACCTCTTCCCGGACATTGCTGCGGCGTATGTAAGGTTTAACGTGTGTGTGTGTGTGTGTGTGTGTGTGGGGGGGGGGGGGAAAGAGAGAGAGAGAGAGAGAGAGAGAGAGAGAGAGAGAGAGGATCTCAAAGATCCAGATGGTATTTTTTGTATTCCTTTCCAAAATCTCTTTCCCACTCTCTCTTCGGTACACACCCAGTACGGTGTATACAAAACGCGTCTTTGGAAATTGCCGGTCCCCTAAGTTTCCCGATAGCTTTTCGAGTTGGGTTTTTTATGCGATTTGTACAGCCCTGCTCCGTAAGGGGTGTTTTTGACAACCCCGAAACTCGCTTGTCCGTCACTACGAATCAGCGTTTGCTCCAAAATCTCGTAGAAATCATTATATCCTCTCGACTCGTCCCGGCTCTCTATTTGTGCTTTCCCCCTTGGCACTCAACTAGTTAATATTTAAACCAACAAGTACAATCAGAGACAAAAGCCGCGACACGCGCAGTTGAACAGTGTAGACCGGGAGAGACAACAGCGCTTTAGCATGGGGCGAAGAGCAAAAGGCGGGAGAATACGCAGATCCCGGCGAAAACTTTTATATTTTGTGTCTTTTCACACTCTCAGCATACAAAGGCCAAACTGGCTCGGCAGCTAGCGCGCGATCCGTAAGACCCAAAATCATAATTGTTCAACATAATTATCATGGCTATTCAAAACAAACTAGTCCTCCTCCAAGAGCGAACCACACAATAACACAAGCGTATGAATAGATTGAGAGCCGAGAGCTAAGCCGCGTTAATGTCATTTGAAAAACGACACATTCGACTTGATTTTTTCGGTTACAAAAACCTACATTGAGTGGGAAACGAGTCTGAAAAAAATAATAATAATAATAATAATAATAATAATAATAATAATAGTGATGCATTTTGGGGCTGTTTCGGTTCTTTTCATTTTTTTTAAATAATCACCCATAAAGGAAAAAAAAATTATTCTCCATTTAAACCACAGATTTCGGACCCATTTCCAACTTGTTAGACTTTTAGGAAAGTGAGAAATTAGTTATCTTCATCATTTTCATGGTACCGTCGGAAAAGAATTTCATGCCTCTTTTTATTGGTTTAGGGGGGTATATTTTAACGTCAATGAAACGCAAGAACTTGCAATGTTTGACACTGTAAAAGCTTGGAAAAACACATTTTGTATAATTGTATAGACAAATATTTAACTTTGAATGGGACTTTACGCAGGTCGCAAAAATTCACATTTTTACCCCAGAAACAAGGCAGTCAGAACGAGGACACAACAACATCGATTGGAATAATAATAATAATAATAATAATAATAATAATAATAATAATAATATGTTGTTAGTTTTGTTACTATTTCATAGCTTTTTTTCTTTCATAGACTCATGGGATTTTTGGTACCACTGACTTCTTCACTTGAAAAAAAAAGTTTATACATGTACATGTTCATAAATTAATCAATTGATTCAACGTTCCGTCACACTTTGAAATTGGAGACAAATTATTTAAAACTACAAGCTTTAGTAGTGCTTAACAATAAGACGTTTTAGGGCTAGTTTTCAAGTGAAAATGGGATGCGGCACCGAACCCATTCTTACAAAGAAAAAAAAAAGAAAACAAAGAAAACGTTTTAGATCATTTATTTACAATGCTCACAATAATCGATTACTTTAACTTAAAGCGTTATTATGATAACTGTCGGGAAACAGCTAGACACTTCAAGTAGTTTCTGCTCATAATCATCCAATGATTTCCCTTCTTCAAATTTGGTTTGGAGTTGGATGCAGTTTTAATTTTAAAACAGTTCTAGGAATTTCAAAACTTGGATGGGAATCCACCATATGGTGCTTAGACTTTGAGAATAATCATAACAATAAAAGAAAGATTTATCAAAATCGGTGCGAGAAACTGACATCATTATCGGTTTTTGTTAATCGGATCGATTCATAGCACCTAGGATTATCTTTCCACATCTTCTCTAATTATCTTATCCGTTTTCTGCAGAGGACGTTGAAGTCAAAAGAGGGCAAAATAAGTATGTGTATATTTTAATTCTACTCAGTGAACGCGAGAAGTTTATCCTTGTTGGTTTGAGGGTTGCAGCCACTCTCGTACCTGGTAAGGAAGCTAAGAGAGTTTATTTTATGACCCCTTCAGAGCCGGACAGGACCTGAGAGGCTGTCCACTCATCCGCTCTCGGAGAGGGCGGTGGAGGAGACATCAAGCTCCCAAGAAGAGGCCCACTTTGCCCGCTGCCGGAGAGGGCTCTACCCTGCCGGACAATCGGCTGGCGCGACGGAACCTTGAAATCACCAGTCCATTATGTAAGGGTGCTTTACACCTCCAGATCACACCCCATTCTAGCTGTCAATAACGTTAGTAAATTCTCTTTCCCACACCGCCCCCCCCCCTAAATCCCGTACACTACCCTCTTATGCGATACATACTCTTACACAGTCCCTCTCTCTCTCTCTTAAAAATTTTCATTCTTCCTTATATCACCTCTTTCTCTCAATCTCTCTGCCTGTCCGTCCGTCTGTCCGTCCATCCGTCCGTCTGTCTGTCTGTCTGTCTGTCTGTCTCTCCCTCCCTCCCTCCCTCTCTCGCGTCCCATGATGTAGATCTGTGTCCCTAAAGTGTTTCGAGTCACTCCCCACAAGCCAGAGTGCTGTGAGTTGAAAACGAGTGATCCTCCCATCGCACCCCGAGTATACTTGGGCCATTTAAGGTCATCGTGGCTCTATGAACAACAACTTGAGGTAAACGACAAGAAAGGCTGAGGAGAGGGAAGAGATATTTTGAGGCTAGTAAGTGATTCGCTAGCTATCGAGATGGAAATGTTTTGGAAGAAGAGAATATCGAGACCTCTCGTGCTGGCATATCATATCACCTTGACTGTCGAGAAGAGGTGAGAGAGTCCACTCCTCCAGATTAGGCGGCGCTGCTGAAGGCAAATACTTCACTGATCGAAAAACTACCTCCATGTTGGAAAGGGGATGCTGCATGGTTAAAGGGGAGGGGGGTGCTAGATTTAGTAACTGTTTTTTTTGTTTTTTTTTAAACTTTGTGTGTGTGTGTGTGTGTGTGTTCTTGGGTTATTGTTCTCTGTGTGTGTTTGTATTTGTGTTAGCATCATATACATACATTTTATCAATTGTAAGCTGTTAGTTTATTTGCAATTTCTTTTTTTTTAACTGCATTTTAGATATCAACTTGATAAATAAAAACAATCACATCGTGAAGGTTCTCATGGATTGTTTGGTTTGGGTCATTGGCCTTGCTGCAGCTGCCCGGTATGTAGCTGGTGCATATTATTATTAACCGATTGTGCTCTAGCTGTAACTTTTCGCTATTGGTTCAATAGACATAGTCTTCCTGACCTACCATTCGCGATTTCACTGAAGCGATAATCAAAAGAGCTAAGACATAATGGATGGGTTGTAATCATTTTCAAATGAACTGAAAAAAAGGAAGACAAAAGAACGTCTGATATTGTTTGACAGCTGATGAAATAGAAGATAAGTAATATTTTGTGTCATCTCCATATAACTAATAAACAATACGATTAAACAAGAAAAGAGGCACTGGGGAGGGGAGAGTGTCATAAAAACAAGAAAGTTTCAAGGGAGTTGCATTGTCATTGCGAAGGAGTGGCATGTGTTCGAAATCTTCTTTGTTAAGAATGTTTAAGGGGTCTGGGCGAAGAGCGTAACAATCTAAACGGGAGCTGTTGTTGATTGGGTCTGAAATATCTGGCGCGGCCCTGAACTTACTCATAACGCAAACTGGGCGCGTGCGCAGCCCGGCGTCTTCAAGCATCTTCAGCTTTGGCGGCCAACATTTTATTTCATTACAGAACCGGCTCCTTAATTGTCAAGATCTACCGCTCAGTGTTGAATTGTGAAGTGAGGAAAGAAAAGATGGTGACTTGGCTATCAATAGAGAAGGGATTCTGGGTATGGGGGGAAGCAAGGCAACATTGGGTGGGGGGGGGGGGGTTGATGGGACCAGCATTATAACAAGTTCGCGGTGGTGAAGGCGGCGACAATTTCTACAATTCCAATCTCGGGCGCTCGTTGTGAAAGTCCTCGAGAGGACCGGCCCTGCGCCTGTCCCGAGCCGCTGCGCGATAACTGTCCATCCAAATCTCTTGTCTCCAGTTTCCCGGGCCCCACTTGAGAGCGCTTCTCGTCTGCCTCGAGAGGACGGGGCGCGACGGTCCGTGGACGTGCATGGCGTAGAGAGAAAACCACCACACTCCTTTGCCCCCTCCCTAAGATACACAACGCAGTGTGAGTCGTCTCGGCCTCATTTCTTCTTTCCTTGCTTTCTTCAGACTCGGCCGGGCGCCATTCTTCTCATCGCATCGACGGCTCCAACTGAGACTCGCGTGACCCGTGTGTGCCGATAATCTCATTTCTTTGGCCAGGATTCTCCAAGATTTGGAAATTATCGTTTTCGCTCACTTACACTGACTCGATTCCTTTGTCTGCTTTATTTTGTTAAAATCAAAAACTTTTCTCTGCACACATAAAGAATTGCCAAAGACAAAGAAACCAAATCGCTTTATAATCGGCAATGGCCAGTAATTAAAAAAAAAAAAAAAAAAAAAATAAATCCTGTTTTGAGCAAATATATGTCTATATACAACCCCATCCGCTTAAAAATGAAGAACGTATTATGAACTAAAGAAAGTTTTTGAAAGAGCCCAACAATACACTCGCTACTGCAACGAAGCCAAATCCCAAAAAAGAACAATGCGCAAATTAGTTCTTTGGCTCCTTGAGAAGGGGAATATCTGCCTCGACTTAAGGACCACATCGTTGTTTTGTACGATCATCAGCTTCTACCAGCCCTCTCAGACTCTATCCGACCACCAACGCCTGCAACGGCTTAGGGACCACTCATTTACTGTTCCTGGCCCATACCTAGTGCTCCCTCCTCAAGGTGCTTCAAAGGATTAGAGTTAATCAAGACACGGCGTCTTCAAAAGGGGCAATCAAGGAAGGTGAGGTGCAATTCTAACTCGGATTGTCAGGTGTATGCTCAACACGCACTTATGGAAACTGATATCATTAACGACATTGAAGGGTGGATGATAAAAACAAAGGCGGAAATCTGCGGAAACTTGAGAAAGGACACGGATATAGCTTTTGGAAAGGTATTCGCTTTTGAACATATGTGGATACACGTGTTTTAGCAACGACTGCTATTCACTGTCGTTAAATGGCCACGACCATGGGCATGGGTTACATGTCCGCTTGATTTAGGAAACGGTGAAAGCGCATATTTTGTGACATTGAATCACATAATGTTTCCCTTTTTGACAATTCATTACTTGGCATGGTAAATTAGTGTTATTACATTATATTTTAATATCAGATAATTTATTAGCCATCCTTCAGATTTTTTTGGGTCATTCACCATTCGCAAGTTCGTAAATAAAATGTTGCCTTAAGTCTCCTTTGGGCTTTACTGCCAATTTAAAGCTTTTCTTTAGGATTGTAATTGTCGTCACTTAATGGCAAACAAATCTAAGTAAAAGGAGTATTAAATATAAGACCACACATTTCTTGATATCACCAATGATTAAGCCTCTTGAAAGAGTAAAAAAAAAAAAGGGGGGGGGGTATTCGCAAATGAATTATTCTCAATACCAATGTTGCGTTGACAGGCCTTGGTGTATTATATATACCAATCTTTATTTCTAACAGAGATTCACTGCGACGTTGGACTACCAGTCTCAACATATTTATGCTAGCTAGCACAAGCAGGAGAGATCAGCGTCAAGCGCACACCAGGGCCCCCTGTTCAACACTGGCTGCTCCGTCCACGGCCAGCTCGGGGGCCTGAGATCTGGTGAGCGCTGTCCCAGCCAGGCCCGGATTAGCCATGAGCGGGTTTCGCTCCCGGTGGGATTAAGGTCGCCGATATTAAGCTTATTAACAATGTTGTTGGCCTGCCTGCGGCGGAGGTCTAAATTTATTCTTTTAGGGAAACGGCCAAAGATTCAAAAATCATAACATTGATATTTGAGTTTGTTCGAACTCGGCAATCTATGGGGTCATAGAATTCACAAAGACAGAAGTTCTCTAATATAAAGACGGAATAGGCGTGATAGACGTAAAATAAGGGAGACTTAAAAAAAATAACAATGGATCTATAATTAGGAACATCAAAATCGAGATAAGGTCCCTTTAAAATAAATGCTCATGCTACCATTAGCGCAAATCTCCTGACTTAAAGGCTAAACGTGTATAAAGCATGCGTAAAATGTGAATGGGGCGAAGCATATTATTTTTCATACCAAGGACTAGAATAAAAGAAAAGTTTGCACAGACAGGCAGACAGATATATAGGTAGGTAGAGAGAGTGAGAGAGAGAGAGAGAGAGAGAGAGAGAGAGAGAGAGAGAGAGAGAGAGAGAGAGAGAGAGAGAGAGAGAGAGAGAGAGAGAGAGAGAGAGAGAGGCAGACAGACACACAGACAGAGACAGAAACAGGCAGAGGGAGGGAGGAAGCAAACAGAAAGGCGACGCGAGCAGTAGAGCGGTGTACACTCTAGCTCCGTGCCTTATGCCTGCCACATGTCTGTTGGTTTTAGGTATTAATAACGGACTAAGATGTTCCCGGCCAGTAAAGAGCCATGGCCCACACTTCGAGGGTCTGCCACGACGCCCAGCCCCGACAACAACATCTGTACAATGCAAACAGGAGCCGCAGTCGACCAGCGACAATATTTTCCTACTATTAGACGAACACAAACAGCTTTTTTTCTTCTTTTCTTTTACTCTCCCTTTCGTCTACTTCTAACACTCATATGGCGCTTTACCTCACCTCCACCCGTTATTTTTCTTATTTCGCGTCCTGTATACGTCATATTATAATTAACACAATAAAGCAGAGAAGGCGACCATCTGGGTCTTGCCAAATCGCTGCTGTCTTGAACTGGGATATATCGCTATTAAAAGGGTGAAGCCTGGAGAGGATATGAGGTGCATAAGCCGCTCAATGAGCGATCACGCGCCCGACCCAACGACCTGACAACTTGTCAACCGCATTACACGCCAGGGCCGAATTTTGATTATGGGCAGGAGACTATTCATATACCAGAATATTTCTCCCAAACAGGAAGTCCCTCCTCAACCCCTTCCTTTATTTCTCAACTCTCAAATTTCTTGCGATTACGCTCTTTTGTTATGTTTTAGTTGTTTGATTCAATATGATTAAAATAAAAATAAAAAAGGATAAGAGAGTTAAAAGAAATCAAGTAATGGAAATACATGTAATATTGATTTCGCAAGAACTTAACCTAACATGTACGTCCATCGCTTTTTTTTCCTTTTTTTTTTTTGGGGGGGGGGGGGGGGTACCATATCGGCTTCCGACGCAGGAGGTCCGTGGTTCGAGCCCTGACAATTTCGCCCTCTACTGGTGGGATCGGTGTCAGTTTAATGTGACTGGCTGAGAAAGGAATCGTGGTCTCCCCGCTCTGTCTCGTGTGTGGCAGGACCTAAAATTGTCAGACCTCAGTCTTCGGTCCCATCCACAATAGAGCCCATATAGTGCTTACGTTTGAAGTTAAACCAACTCAACTACAACTGATCTACTTCCATCGGTTAGGATCAATGTAGTAATAGCTGCGAATTAAAAACGATCTTGCAACTGTATGACCCGGCCATAACTCCCTACAAACCTAATAACGTATTCAGCATAATGATTATGATGATTATGTAAATAATACGCCAATGAAGATCATGATAAAGAAGATGAGGAGGTGGTTGGTTATGAAGAGGGTCAAACTGGTTAAGAAAAAATCCAGATCTAGATCTATCTATGAAACTAAACATTTAAGTTAAATAGTACAATATGAAAAACCCGATTGTCCTGAAAATTTGGGAAATGCAAATTAAAAGGCGTTGATCTTTTAACAAAGCTTTTCGGTTAGACTTAATTCAAAGCGTCTAAAGTACGCGTACATGTATAATATTGTGGACAATATCCTCCTTACTAAGTTACTTGCTTTTATTTCTAACCTTGAGGCGATAATTTTTATGGGGTTTTTTTTTCAGTATTCGTGCACACATAAAATATAACCAAAAAACAAAACAAGCAGGATCGTGTACAGATGCTTGCCAGATATTTACAGCAAGAAGAAATAAGTGACATGTTCTTGATAGCCAAACAAAATCTAAATAGAATGATGAGGGACAGGACTCACAGCACTTTACTAAATCATAGCAAGGTTTGTAAGTCCATGTCCACTGGCGCTCTCATCTTGACTTAATGGAGAGACCTCGAGGACTCCCGACACAAAGACAAGAGACGGACTCGGGGACCAGGCCTGGTTGTTGAGGCGGACCTACTGGACAGACTTCTCCAAACACAAACCTATTCCGAACCATACATTATTAATGCAACAGTGAGTACTGTACAGGTCCTCAAAACGGCTACTATGAAGTAGAGCGGGCTCGTGCATCGTTTGGAGTGGCCCTCTTGAGTCGGCCGCCTAGACAGGTAGTTTGGTTTAGTTCCAGCGCTGTTATTGATAGTTTCAATGGATTGTGCTCAGAAAGGATTGAAGTTCTGGCGTCCCGCGCTCCGACTCGCCACACGAATCTACAATGTTGATAAAGAGAGCAAGGAGTGCCAGAGGCAGCTTTAAACACCTTGAACGATTCTGGCGCATACCCAGAGGGTACCCCATTACAATTCGGCATTAAAAGAAAATAGTAAACAGAGGCGAGCTAGGAGGGGGGAAGATAAACGAGTCAGTTCCTCAGGAGTGCAAGTATTGATTTGAAGGATACAACTAAAACGGAAGTCAAAGTTGTCGTAAATTATTGTTAAATAAAAACTGACCGGCGACAGAAGTCGGGCTTCTGACGGAAATCTGATGTTGACAATGACAACTCGCTGAAATAGGACATTTGTGTATCATTTTCATCTATTTTTCTGGTAAAATATGCACATACTTTAAAATTTAATGAGATTTCATTCGTCGGTCTTTCTGGGCTCCCATGGCATTGAATCATTTCCCCATCGTTTGTTTTGTTTTTGTTCAGTGCTGGTTCTTTGATGAGTGTTGCAGTGAATGTTACTAGCGAGGAGAAGCCTCCGCCGAAAAACTATATTACTTAACATTTAAAATTACTAGATTTCGTTAAGTGCATCTGAAAAAAGGACAAATAAATGCACCGGCCCATGGCGGGTCTCAATCATGTTGTCATTAAAAGACAAATAAAAAAAATAAGGTATGTACTGAAATCCATGACCTCTCTTAATCACAAAACCGATAAAACTTTTGAAAATTTGATCTCAAATTTGCCTACCTTTCGTTCTTTCTTTACTGTTAATTCTTTTCATGTTACATTTCCGGCAAAACTATTGCGAAGGGTGCAATTCCATCAAAAGCCAAAGGGGTCTCAAGGTGATGCCATAACGTCCAAACCGCTTTCAATAGTTTTCTCAAGATGGCCAGGCGGCCACACAAGACCTCTTGTGATCAGTGTGGATCTTTATCTAGCGCGCTCAGGAACAGCGAAAGAGAGGCTTGTTTCGTTTCCGCTAAACTTAAGGGTTCAAATTTGCTTTCGCTATTGAAGAGAGCATTGTCCTATAGATACACCTGTGAAGACGAGATATGTCTCATTCCTATTTCTGTCGGTACATTACCATTAATTGTACATCTTTACTGCCGTTCTAACCATATTTTTCTTCCCTCGCCCACCAACATACATCTTGGAGAGCCGACGGGCACAGGTTTAGGAATGCCTTAAATTAATTTAATCTGTATCTTGTGAAAACGGTGAAGAAGTGCGATCACACATGGTAAAAAGCCTGACAGAAGAAGACCCCTCACCCCCTACCGGAGTTTTAATGATGTGCATCTTGGCGCTCTGCGAGAGCTCTTACAGACCATAGAGAACAGGTGCGAGTACACACAGAGGCAAACCAGAGAAACCTGTGTATATATGTTAACAGAGGAATGTGATTAATGCATTGATACATTCAATCGAACTGGACAAGTTCAAAGCCAAACAAAGCCAAACACGTCCGTGCCACTGTCCGTTATTGAATAAATTGTCACAGAAATCATCAAAATGTGACCCCCGTTCGTTGCGTTGTGTCAGTAACAAACCAGCTACTATTTGAACAATATAGTGAGTCAAGTGTATCTCACTCATAAAGACTAAGTGCTTGATAAATTACGGTTAGTCAAAACTGTCGATAATTAATATCTTAAAGTATTGCTTTGAAAAATATTCAGTTATTCAGGATAGCCCAAAATGAGACAACATCCCTGGGCAAAAGAACTGGTCATTGCGGTTGTCTAATTTCCTGTCTTCATTTTCAAATCTAAGGAAGTCTTCAACTGGGCAAACATCCGACAGTTTTCTGTAAACAGAGCTTGGTAGCAGGGCCAGGTGTGTGTTTGGTCATTTGTACATTAACAAGCGACACACCACGATACACAGTGGAAGGCATTCCATGACAAGAGCGAAAGATAGTGGATAGCACCGGGACCAAGAAAGATTTTCACAGTATAACAGCCAATACGATGACTACCTGTGACGCCGGTTAGGTTAGCACACAAAAAATTATGGAGGCTACAATTCAATAGCACCTCTCAAAACCGATGATGTTTCAATGTCCAGTATTATAAAATATTGCATGTTTGTTTGTTTTAATTGGGGGGGGGGGGGGGGGGGCTGGTATTTTCAATATCTTAATTTTGTACATTGGAACCAAAAGTAGAGCTGAGTTTGTTGCAACTCATTTTATGACAACTGGCATCCATATGGACCACTTTACCATATAATATATCCTCCAAAAAACGCTGCATGCAATAAAAGTGGTTTTTTTCAAATCTTGCAAATTTAATCCATTGCGTTCAAAGGTTATACCTATTTGCTATTGACTCACTAGAAAACTAGAGGAAGTGGAGGGAGTGTAAAGAGAAAAAACAAAACGCAACTCCTAAATTCACACTGAATTCACAAACAATGGCAATGGCAACAGATATATCCGCGGCGGAACCTACATCTGGCCGATATTTAAAAAAAAAATTACCAATGAAGAAGACAGGAGGATCTTGAGTGGAAGCTGGGAACAACTGAATGAAGGAGACAGCGGCACGCCAGGTGGGTAAACCTTTGACGCATACGTTCTCTTAAGGTGATAGTGGCGGAAGCTCAGTCTAATGTTTCAGATGTTTTTTAAACACTTTAAAATAGTTGGAAGATATATATGCCCCTTTGTCACAAAGAAAATAAAAATGAGATTTTTTTTTTTAGTTAAAATAAATTAAATAGTACATTCAGATAAACATGTGCGCTTGCGTTGGTGTGTGTGTATGTATGTGTGTGTGTACGTGTATGTGTGTGTTAAGACACCTTTACACATAAGTCATATACTTGAGAGATTAAATTACAAACGAAGAGATATTAAGCCTGATTGAGAACTCCTCTATTCATTCCTATTACCAGAAGATATTGGAGAGAGAGAGAGAGAGAGAGAGAGAGAGAGAGAGAGAGAGAGCAAGGGGGGATACTTGAAAGAGAATAATATTATTTCCCTTTTTGTAAACCAACAAAAGATCGCACAACTAATTAATTTTTGTTCTCAGCAGATCGATTATTTTCGCTAATGAATTCTCTCCCAATATCTGCAAAATAAACATTTTGCTCAGGTGAGAGCCACCGATAGCTCAGTAGGCTTTCTCTCTATACCGTTGTACAGTCGGGTATAACGCGCCCGGCATATAAACCAGCCTGGGCCCATCACGCTTGTTGTCTCAGAGGGACGGAGCTGGTTGAGCAAGCAGAGGAGCAGCCCGACCTCCACACACTGGCAGGACAAAATCTCAACACTGAGGCCAGAGCAGGCGAGAAGAGCCCCCCCTAATTAAAGCGACCAAACACAAGATTTAAATAAGCATACATGCTGTCGGTCTTTGAACGGCCGAGGTTCAAAGTTAATGAGTGCATCATCCGGCACTTCTCCGCTGCTTTCTTTGGAAATTTTTCTATATGAGACTAGGGTCTAGTACGGCATACAGTAATAGCAGCATTAAAATCCTGTCAACAACAAAAATGACATCGAGATAGAAAGTTGAGATAAAGAAATAGAGTAATAGAGGGAGAACAGAAAGGAGAGCGAGGGAAGCAATAGATATAGAGAAGAGAAGAAATAGGAAGAGGGAGAGAAGAGAGAGACAAGAGGAAGTACTTGAAAAAGTAAATATTTGCACAGAGAGAGAGAGGGGTAAGGATAGAGAGAAAGAGGGGGGAGGGAGGAGGAGGAGAAGAAAGAAAGAAAGATGAATATTGGTGGGATTTTTTGTGTTGTTTCGTTTTTACTTTCAATCAACGCATAGTCACGATTACTCCAATGACTTCATCATTTCCTCTTGTGCTAGGGCAGTCTTATAAATGACCCCGAAGAGCGTAAAAAAAGTTATATATAAAGAAAAGGAGGGGGCGGTTTGATGTTCATGTATATATGATTCAGAATGCCAGGTAACGACAGAAATAACGTGATAAACGTGAAAGAATGAGATACAGAAAGAGTGTGTGTGTGTGTGAGAGAGAGAGAGAGAGAGAGAGAGAGAGAGAGAGAGAGAGAGAGAGAAATATGAGGAGAAAAAAGAAACCGACATATTTTATGTATATTTTTAAAACTTATGAAACTGTCAAAGAATTAAATGGACTGGGAGGGTGAATCTAAAGACGCACAGAAAAAGGGAATTCCCAAAGACGTTCCCTGGTACGGTCTCCTTCGCTGGCCAACATTCGGGGTGGTCGTGGATGTTTCTGTGCCCAGAACAAACTCCGGTTAACCGTCAGCAAACACTGGGCCCCAGTGACTGCCACCAGGTGGCGTTTCGCTCGACCACCTAGAGTGATGATTCTATCTGCTACATAAGTTTACATAGTGTGTCGTCTGAAACCCTGTACAGCCATGGCGATCTGGTCCCCGTAACCAGCTTCCTGTCCTCTCTCAACGTTTTGTCACCATGGGCATTTTAAGCATAACATGGCCAAAAAAATAGTTTAAAATTTACCTCTTTTTATTTTTTTTACTTCAACTTAAATCGTGATAGAATAATATATACATGCAACACTTATTTCATACATGCTGGTTTGTGCTTATGACTCAGGATATTTAACAAAGTGAAAAAAGAGAGGATTTATCAAATGAAGATCAGCAATCAAATAGACAGGTAAAGAGTTGAATCTGTAGGAATGCCCAAAACAATGCAACATGAATTTACACAGTTGGGACGAAATTTACGATTAGATAGATATACACTGGTAGATAGTTAGATACATAAATACATACATGGATGGTTAGACGGACAAAAAGGCACGTGAAAAAATTTAAAGTAAAGAACATAAAAGTTGTGAAAAGATAGAACCAGAACTAGAAGGTTGAAAAAAAAGGTAAAACCTAGCAGGCAATCGAGTAAGACTAAGAGCACTTTTTTAAAATATATTTCTTTTCTTTCTCTCTTCCTTTGGTTTTGGTGGGTTTTTGTAGTTGTTGCTGTTGTTGCTGTTGTTGTTGTTGTTGTTGTTGTTGTTGTTGTTGTTGTTGTTGTTGTT
Organism: Elysia chlorotica; assembly: GCA_003991915.1. Taxonomy (NCBI): domain Eukaryota; kingdom Metazoa; phylum Mollusca; class Gastropoda; family Plakobranchidae; genus Elysia; species Elysia chlorotica. Next base: position 138,748 of record RQTK01000584.1, on the reverse strand, counting down.
GTTGTTGTTGTTGTTGTTGTTGTTGTTGTTGTTGTTGTTGTTGGGTTGCTGGTTTTTTTTGTCAAGTCAAATTAAAATAAAAGTTTTACATAAATACAATTTGGTGGAATACCATGACAATAAAGGGAGCTGAAAGAGAGACAGGAGACAGATACAGAGACACAGAGAGAAGCAAGGGGAAACAGAGACAGAGACAGACAGGCAGTCAAACTGACATGCAGAAAAAAGAAGAGCTGGAGATAAAGACAAATTAGGGGCAGTAAATAAACACTACACCATTTGTGTGTGTGTGTGTGTGTGTGCGTGTGTGTGTTATATCTGGTTTAAAAAAGAAAAATCTGCTATCTGGCTGGTTGGGTGGATCTGTGTGTTTGAGAGACCCGATAGCCGGATTATCTCCAGGAATGTCAACTTCATTATAGGCTGGAGAAAGCGGCAAGCCAACCACTTTGGCCATCTGAAGCGGCCCAAAGACCCTGGTGAGCACCGTGCCTTTAAACAAAGTGTGAGTAGGGTGAGCTGATACGGGGACACCGCTCAGCACCTATGCACACACACATTCACACACACTCACTCACTGGGTACTGAACGCCCGGCTCTGGCCGCTGATACGACAAACGGGTGGAGAACAGGGGACAGACAAGAGTGCCATCGATAGTGGGTGCAGAAATAAAAGAGGAATAAAACGACGAGGTCAAGAATAGATGTAGGAAAAGCACCCCCCCCCCCCCACCCCCCGAATCTCCTTTAGCTAAAACATTGCAAAAGTATGAACATCTAGAGTGAGGCTAAATTAAAAACCAAGAAGCCAGTGTACAGAGTCTCCAAGATTAAACATTGTGTACAAAACTCTAAGATCGTTTGATTCAAAGTGTAATAAAAACAAAACAAGTACACACACAAAATCGTCACCGTCCCTAAGCTCATACGTCATGTCAATGATGACTGAAAATGATAAAATAGTTCAAATTTAATTTAATTTTGTACTTATTTCAACTCTGCTGTGGTAGCTGGTATTATCCAAACATCAAAGCGTATCTTTTATTACTTATGATTTGTGTTGGTTATCTTTGCATGCTTCTGTTATTTTTAAAGCTTCTAAATTTTTTTAACTTCATACTTTTCTGTCCACAACTTCTGTGCGAATTTTTTTTAAAGAAAGCTAGGTAATAAAGTCAAGACAGGGGTGGGAGGGAGTTTGACAGATAAGGGCCGCTAAAGCTTTATTGAACTCAGAAGATGAAAAAAAAAACAACAACAAAAACAGCTCACGCATATAAAAACTGAACAGCGACGGACAGGGCTAAAAGCAATTACGAGCCTTGCCGCCCCCCCGCCCCCCCCCCCCCCCCCTCCCTTTTTATTTTTTTACCCCCCACCAAAAAAAAAAACGGACTTCAGGAGTTCATCAGTCTGCATGGCGGAGAGACGGACGTCCGGTCGTATCCATACATCACGCCAGCGTCCCTTCTTCACGACGATTTCCGAGATTTTAAAATGTTTCCTGCAGTGGCCACACAACAGCTTCTCGTGTTTTGCAGAGGCTTTACAGACTTTCAGCCGACACAGAAACCTTTTTACAAGGTAAGATGGGCAGGGGGATTTCCCAATGGGTTTTAAGAGATACCACCCTAGTGTGACATTTCTGTGGATGTATTGTACATGTACCCCTTTGCGCTTATAACCTCGTGCGATTCTTTTACACGAACCTTTTATTCTATCATGAGATGGGGAAAGGGGGGGGGGTGGGGGAAGGCAGATATGTTTACGAAATTGCTGATTCTTTCTTAATTTGATTACTTTTTTCCTTTTTTTTGGGGGGGGGGGGATGAATGCTGATAAACTACGCTTATTCATTTTTGGAGCTTCTGCTGTAACATGATGGTCTGACAGAGTTCCACAAAAGATGCATTTATTCATTGCATAAAGCCATTTTATGCTCAAATCAAATCATCGGGATATTCTACGTTTTAATTTTTAAAAAAATGAGATATACAACTCTGGCATATATTTTATGCCAATGGGGTTGATCAACTTTTCTCCTATTTTCGTTTGCAACAACATAGTTTAAACAAACTAGCAATATGGCTTCTCAAAAAAAGAACAACATCGAATAGCAGTTGTCATCGTTGAAGTTTAAATTATTTTTTTTAAATGTTAGCGGAGCCATTAAGAATTGAAAAACTCAGATGTTGAAGCAGCCCCCACCACCCATGTTTAAAAAAAAAAAGATAAATATCAGAATAATAAACTTTTTTTTTATCTTTAGAGAGTTGACGAGAAAACTAGTTTCAACTAACAAATCATCCCCACTCAACTCGTGCAATCGGCGTACTCATTCATCTGCCCAAACATCTATCAAGCACTGGTAAATCCTCTCCTAATGGACTCACAAGAGTGTATTTTAAAGTATAAAAAAACGCGAAAGAAAGAAGCCCCTACAATCAGGAGGTAGGAACAACCTGGTGAATGGAGCAGGAACAAGAGTAGAGTGAATGGGGTAGAATCTTGTGGAGTGACTGACAGGCTGACAAGGAGTGGCAGGCATTGGCACAAAGGGAAGGCCGCTGGCCGCTCGGGACCGGACCCCACTGGAGACACAGGAAGTGTGTTGGGTGTTGGACCCCCGGTTTTTCTGGGCAGGTCCAAGGGCCCTCCAATCAGATGGAGAGGGCAGCAGAGATGAGAATGTCCGTATATATTGGCTGACACATCGACTGGGCTGGACCTCTATCGCCTAGCTAAAACTATGTAGACCTTAAAGGCTTTAGCCGATAAATTTTTAAGAATGTTCACTAGAATGTCTAAAACATAGTAACGTTGAAAGGAAAATAACGTGAAATGAAAGTGGTGTCCAAATACATAACAGAAAGTTTCTAATACACACATTAAAAAGAAACACCAAGCTCCAGCAAGTAAAGCCCAACTCTGCGTGGCCCGCTCGGGTATAGAATTCAAGTGGAGGTGAACACTGCCACCAACAAAGAACTGTCTCAAGCCTTAGCTGGACTGGCCATAACGAGAGCAAAATTAAGTTTAAGTTATGAAAATACCGAAAAACATGGAAGTAACAATGTGCAGATTCTCTCACATCATGTAATTATAATGCTTCTTTCAAAGGTCCAGAAAGATTTTTCTCCAAGACAAAGCGACGGTAGCTTTTGCACACAACCTACTACAACATCATAAAATCTGGCAATTGATAGGTCACGAACACAAGACAAAGTTTCATCCATCTAAACTGTCTATGAGTTCATGATTCCGTGAATTTTAATATAATTATCCAGAGATACTAGATCTGCATTAGACGTTGTTACACATCTATAAATCATATTGGATCTTTTACTTCGTGGTATTTCTGAATGATTACAAACACGCCAAGATCCCCAGATATGGAGGTAAAAAGTACCTATCTTAAAATACTCGACCTTATTTCTGGGACATGGAGATAGAAAGATCTGCATAACTTTCTACATTTTATGCCGATAATATATTTAAGAGAGGGTGCTTTATGAGAAAAAAAGGAAGCAAAATTAAGATGGATGCAGCAAAAATAAGATTCTTATGAGAAATGTAAAATTCCACGAAGAATTCATGTCTATTTTAGGGCTTTCAGACAATCGCAAACCAAGCTCATATCCTATTGAACGCACGAAAGACACATTCCTTTTACTGTTACCCTTTACCCATCGTTACATAAAACACAGGACACTTGGAGAGGGATCGTCGCTTCTATCATAAGCAATGTATATCTTTAAAATTTCAGAGCTGTTACAGTTACATGTCGATCAAAAAGGTCTTAGAATCTTTGCAAGACTATGAAAACAATCTTTGAATAAGGTCAGAATAAATACTTGTAAATATAAATAGAATTTTAAGCATACATCTTGTCTTTTAAAATATTACGCGTTTAAAAACATAAAAAATCAAATGACTTCGATTCCCATTCCACCCCTCTTGTAGCTATTCCCAAAATGTCCATACCCCTTCTGCTCCCAGTGTGTGTACCCCGGCTTCCCTCATTCCAGCCAAAAGAGATAGGTTCTTTAATGAGGGTAGCCTCCCTGACAGGCTTGACGGCGAGCAGCTCTCATGATGCTCCTCGAAAACCTGCCGTGAGGGCTAATTTAGACTGGGGAGAGGTTTTCATGCCACCTTTGGGCTCTTCATCACGTCTCACCCCGAAATGCTCCTGCGTCTCTGAGGCCCCAATAATCTAAGGTTTAATCCTTCGCATTTTGCTTTAAAAATCGTATATATGAATTCCTACCTTTATTGAATCTTCAGGCAGACATGAAAAAATGAACATATCTCTGTGCCTGTGCGGTGTTATTTTCAAGCCCATGTAAAAAAAAAAAAACTTTTAAAAACACCAAGAGCCACTTGCCACAAAAATGAATACTCCCGGGTGAGTCTCACTAGATGACAGAGTGCATACAATAATAATAAGAAGAAGAAGAAGAAGAAGAAGAAGAAGAAGAAGAAGAAGAAGAAGAAGAAGAAGAAGAAGAAGAA
>RQTK01000584.1:122590-133818 GCA_003991915.1 Elysia chlorotica | reverse complement strand
AGAGAGAGACAGAGTGAGAGAGAGAGAGAGAGAGAGAGAGACAGAGTGAGAGAGACAGAGTGAGAGAGAAAAGGAGGGAAGGAGGGAGAGGGGGGGGGAGAGAAAAGTGGCGGAGGAGGAGGAGGAAAGACCGTCAACCTCAGTCAATAAGTAGGCTACTTATTCCACCACTAAACAGCTACATTTTCAACCACAACAATGATTTTAAAGTCGCATGTGATTATTTTTTTTAAATATTTTTTTTTACTCAACAAATGACCATACACAATGTTGATTTGGGTTTGTACAGACGAAGGATTCTTCCATGTCTACGTCCTTGCAATTATTTCTGTTCAGACAACGCATTATGTCACAGGGTGAAAACTACACAGGCAAGCTCGCTGGTGCATTTTTCACTTTGATTTTCAAGAGCGTTCACACATATCTGATCTCCATGTATATTTGACTTATTTGAGTTAATACGCATCGGTTGTCACATGATCTTGGACAAGATGTCAGAATGTAGTGAACAACGCCTTCTTTGGCTCCCAGTGATGAAAACTCGTGGATCATGAAATAATTATAAATTAGGCTGGATCTATGGTTGTTTACCCTAACTTAGATGACCAAGAAACCTTGATTCTGTTTTATTTAATTCAATACAACAATAACAAAAAAAAATAGATTTAGATCTAGGAAAAAATGGACATTCACCTCCGACCCGGTGTGATCTCCATACACACCCCCCCCCCCCCCCCCCCAAATACCACACATTACAGACATTAACATTTTACTGCTGCTCGGCTACATTAGATCTAAGCCTAAAGATTGTGTAATTAAATTAAAGCTAATTAACTTTATAATGCCTATACTAAGATATGGATTTTACTTTTTCTTTCATGATTTTGCTAGGTTTAGCTGTGCTGATAATTTTTCATCTAAGTCTAGCTAGCAGTTTGTGAAAGTAAAAGAAACGATTAATTTTGACTCGATGGGATTTATTGAATATTGAAAAATAAAATATTTTGTAACACTTAATAGATCTAGAACAAAATTTAGAACGGAATAAAAAAGCCTATTTTACCAAGAAAATTTTTTTTTCATTGGTTAGGACGCATTTGAAAATTCATATCGAGCATCATTCAAGATGTCGGTGCAACTTCCGTTCAAGTAGCCAAGCTGTAGGCATAGCTTCGTGCACTTTGAAAAATACACAAGGAATACACACACGCAAATCAGAATGGTGTGAACACTCTGATTTGGTGCATGCCTAAATCAGAGTGGAAAAACTACATTGTCTGAACACTCTGGACACTCCTGTGTTTTTTACTCTGTTATACACATGCAGATTGGGTGATCAGAGTGGTGTGAACAGAAAAAAAATATGCGCATCAAAAATTACACATGGGAATCATATTCGCATGTACACTCAGTTATATTGCCAAAAAAATGTTTAGTCACTACAAACCATGACAAACAAAACCTGAACTCACCTGAAGATGAATAAGTGTTCCAAGGGAAACAATCATTAAAAATGACATTTATTTCTTCTAAAAAGACAGTACATCAACTCCCTTGTGTAAAATTAATGTCATTCAATGACCCCTTACATTTTAAATGAAAGGTTAAGAGCAAACACTGGTGTGAATGTCATTGGGCAAAGACCTACCTACTACATTGCAATTATTAAATTGCTTGTTTTGATCCAAAACTTCAATGGTGCATTCAATTTTTTTTTCTTCTCACTAGATGGAAATCCTCACAATTTGTGGGGATTGTGGACAACGCTAAAATGCTCCACTTTCTACACATAGGTTATTAAATTAATAACAAAATGTCTAGATTAAAATAAAAAATTTCTTTTTTAACTTAAGCAGTTTATTAAAGCTGGCATGTGTCTGATTTCAACTGAGTGCCTCCAATATAAGGGAGATCTTTATATTAAAAGAAATAACAAATCTTTTGGCTGATCTTATTTGATGCTAGTTGATTTATGTACATTCCTCACTTGATTTCCCATCATCAAAAGACACCCTCATCATATTATTAGGCTTTATTTTTTTCATCCACGAAAAAGCTACATCAATATAATCATAAGAAGAGCTTGAAATGTTAGGCATTTTTCCATAGTGAATAAAAGATGGCTTTAGTTAAAATGACCCTGTGGTATAAGCACCCTCGACTTGTAGATGCATCAGCACTGAATTACTTTGCCACTCAAAGAGAGAATGGTTTATACCACTGGACCATAAGCCCCCTAAATTTCAATAATATTAGCATTGGTATTTTTCTATAAACCTATCAGCAGTGGCCTAATAAGTAAACATTTTATTTGCCTATTAAGAGATAAGCGCATTGGCTGGACTGACTCACCCTGACTGTAGCTGGAGGGCCCACTGCCCATCAAGCCGGCCCCTCTGGGCGCTGCTCCCATCAGGCCTGGCCCCGCACCCATCAGTCCTTGACCCATAGGGGTCGGCATCATGCCCTGACCATGGATCCCCGCTGAACTCCTGGGGATAAGAATTGATTTCTCTTAAACTAACATTTGGATCGATGTCTTTTCAGGCTAGCAGGTTATCTTATAGGTGGCTGCAAAGAGTTACATCTAACAACAGAGGGGATACCAGGAGTTTTGTCTCAGCTGTTCACATTACACTAACGCTGACTAAATCAGTAGAAAGAAGATCAGGGCTTCAGCTCTACTGACTGAGATACAAAAGCTATTCATTGTATAGCCATTCACCTACATGACGAGTCTAAATGCTATTTCACATATCAATTTTAACACTCAGTGGACAGCCCTTGTAAAATATGCACACACAAAAAAGGGATTAACCCATAACGTGTGAGCGCCACAGGACTGCCCTTGCTGTGAGAAAACTACAGGCCCTGCACTCGGCTACTTCACTGACTTACCACCTCCGGACTGGGCACTGCGGGGTGCCGATTAACTGTAACTGACAATGGTAGCGGACCTTCATTCATCATTTATTGCTCTTTCTCCAGCACGCGAGAAACTTGTGAATGGGTGTATAGCTCTTAAAATATCCACCAATGAAACAAAGGAATAGTTTGCCGGATTCTCGGCCTCCATGAAGGTATATCACCGATTATAGGAAAGGGCTGTGGAAAGAGCAAAATACCCCCCCAAAAAGATCTTGGGTAACCTTTCAGTGTTACTCCGTGTATAAAGGCGGTTGGTCTATTGATGTAGGGGAAGACAGTGACGAAAGGCATGCTTTGACTGATTCACATAAGACTGCCAAACACTGCCCACCGAGACACAAAGATAGACACACACACTGATGAGAAACAGGGGCTGACCACATTGCATGTTGTATTCCATTATAATTACAACTGGCTCACCTTTACACTGTACTGAGTTTATTTTGATAGTAAGCCCACAAGTGCTGTAACTGCCAGTGCTTTGCTTTATGGCACAGCGTAAATTTGCTTTAGTTAGAAAGAGGAAGTTGGAACTTGGGATGGAACGCTTGGTGGGTACATGTACATCATGTGTACCAGAATCAATAAACAGGTTATAGTTTATTGTTCAATACACCAGAATGCCGACAATTAAGCTCACAAAAAAGTAGATACCCTTGTTCTGAAGGCAATTCGTCATATCAAAGAGAGAGAGGGAGATGAGAAGAGAGAGAGAGAGAGAGAGAGAGAGAGAGAGAGAGAGAGAGAGAGAGAGAGAGAGAGAGAGAGAGAGAGAGATGTCATACACCGGACCATGGGCTCATTGGTGATATCAGATAGATGAGCTGCCATGTGATACCCAATATCCCTGATTGGTCACATCAGAGAGAGAGGAGATGCCAATCTTCACTCTGCCTCACGCGTATCACAAACTACAAATGGTTTTATCTCCCCTTCACCCACAACTGAGCAGAGGCACAACTTATTTTCTTACATCTCCCCTGCTCCTTTAGCGCTTTATCTCAACTGCTACAGACAAAGGGTGGTTTTCTCAAATCATAAAATATTTCGAAGACTCATTGTTCAAACAATGTAGCAGTATCAATACCGATAGATACCCTCCAATGGTCAGTAACATCGAACAATAATCACGCAATAAGCAAACATATCAATAAACCAGACTTCACACCTCATGGTCTGCCTATTTGCTTCTCCATACTTCAAAGCTTTCTCATAAGACTGATGAAGTAGACAAGACAGAGAAGGTCGCACCTTATTATGGTTGATATCTTAGTATAGAAATATTGAGTCCTTAGTGAATAAGACAAGGTTTTCTGTAACCAGATGATGTCTCTCGGTCGTCCTTAAATCACCCTCTAATAGTGGATGCCTCCCTGAGCTGAGGTCATAGAGCTTCTCTTTATAGTCCCCACGTGGGAGAGCTATACCCTTTAAGTAGGCGCCCCGCGGAGCCAGGGTTAAAATTAGAAAAGTTTAATTGTGATCAACTGCAGGAGAGAAAGTAACTGATCTCCTTTTTTCCCACACACAAAAGGAATAAACACTTAATAAAAAGCAGAAAAAACAAGATAGTGAAATCAACCCACTTCTCAGCACATAAGAAATATATAGTTTTATGAATTTATAACTGGAAGTCAAAAAACAACTACTGGGATATCAGCGCAACACAAAGAACATCAGTTTACCAGGTGAACAGTACTGCCACACCCCATTTTTTCACACCTGTGCCAGATCCTAACTGGTCATCTGGCCGTTCAGGCGGCCTTCAAAGCGCAGCAAGGGGTTAAAATAATTGCAAACCACGTACATGATCATCCTATGAGCCGAGGACATGTCTTTGCTGTTGCGGTAGCCACTGTGAGGCTGGAAGCCAAGCTGAGGCCTGTACCTCTGGCCAGGGTTGCGGTTGTTCCAGTCTTCAGGCTTGAGAGTAGGAGCTGGCATCCTGGGTTTAAAAATTAGAAAAAAATTATACATGAAAACTAATAAAACAATAACATAGTTAAATGCTTGTACACACACACAAAAATGCTAACACTCAAAGGCAGAGCCACCAACTCAAGTTTCTCAAAACGAGGGACACTTTTGGGACAGACTTATTGGACCACCAAATTTTTTGCCGAAGGCTAAACAATCGACTGCCCCAGGCGGGAGTTAAACTAGAGGGATCCGGGAGCATGCACCCCTGTAAGATTTTTTTAAAATAAAGCTTTAAACAAACAAGTGAACATTTTTCTATTTGTTCTAAATTGATACCTTTTTCACTACCTAGAGGCACTATCCATTTTCAATTTGATCATCAACATTAATGTATGTAGGAAGAAATTCTACAAAAAGAAAGAGACAGACAGATCGACAGACACAGGACAGAGAGAGACAAAGAGATATACACACAGAGAATGAGAGAGAGGGGAGAGGAATGGAGAGAAAGAGAGAGAGAGAGATATAGAATGGGGGGAAGAAAGTAAACAACGAGGAAGAAAGAAAGCGGGAAAATACTAATGAAGAGGCACAAACAAAAGAGGAATCTAGTAGATCATATAAAAACTTTGGTACTGTATAGTTGGAATTTGTATTCTTCTATGTCTTGAGAATGGACTTACACTGCTCCTGGGAGAACCTCAGCTTTGAAAAGATGGTCAGGATCAAACTGAAGGTCTTGGAAACAAACTCTGGAGTAAAAAGTGAATATATAGGTCGAGGATACCATTAATTATTTTAATTTCATTTGCTTTGCTTTAACAAATACTTTAAAGTTAACCAAGAATTTGATAACTGAAAAAAATGGAAAAAAGTGGAATGTTTCCTTTCCCTCAAATTTGTCCTTAAAAGAGAGAAACACACCATAAGTTAAAATGTATATGTCTATATCATAATTATTTAAGTACATAAGTATTTAACTTGACTTTCATATTCTTTAAAATTAATATGCTGCGCATAGCAGGAATAATATCTGTGATATCTAAGACAAAAACACACACACAAAAAAAGAAAGATTGACTTGCATGGACTAGTGGTTTGAATTGAAGCCTCATTCAGTCAATATTGTAATTTGAAATCTGGATTTTAATATAAAAATGTATATCTAACTCTGTATCCTTAAAAAGAAAACTATTTTCCATATGTGATCGAGGTTTCAATGTGCATTATCTTTACTAGCTGTAAAAAAAACTGACATCCTTTGGCTTTCTTTATGGAACACTTGAATCCAAACAGAGACAAAAGATGCTTCAGTTCCTGTGATCAATTCCACTCATAGTCCATACAGGCAACAAGTCTTCCAAAGATGGATATTTATTTTGATCAATTCAAAATTTCAAATAAGAAAAAAATCCAAGAGAAGTGAAAATAAAGCTAAAAAGTTTTAAAAGATTCTCCACTACCGAAAAAAAATTTAAAATATATAACAAAAATAACCACAAAAAAAAATCTAAGATACAATTTAATTCGTTTATGAAGAAATAGAATATCTTACGTTATGCAGCGATTGTCATGTAAGTCTGGAACACCTGGCACAGGAGATGGCACTGTTCTGTTTATGGGGAAAAAAAAACATTTTTTTTACAACAAAACTCATAATTCCTGGAAAATTAACAGAAAATTGTTTTCTTTTCATTTAACAATTTGCTTGTGCCAGGAGAGCAAAATTAAGTTGAGCAAGGATACACACAGGCTATAACACTTGATCTTGATATTAGTACAAATTGTTCTAACTATACAAAGAAAATGTGGTTTTAAAGATTTTGTAGAATCTAATGTCCTCATGTTAATTTTTAAAGCAATAACGTTATATTTGAATCACAACTGACACGTTAAGTCACAAGATAGTTTATCTTTAAGTGTAAATTTACTTTCTTTCATTCACTCACACAATGTTATCTATTGGTGGCAGTTGTGTGGTAATAATTAATAATATTTTATGTCTGTTCTTTTTACACTTATAAGACTTCCTCACACACAAAATTTAAAATAAAAATTGCATGCCCACCCAGCAAAACATGTTTAAGCCCCACCAATGTTTAGTATAAAATTTTGGACCATTGCAAAGTGTTTGCTTACCCCCCTTTGGGTGTGTTGTACTCATCACACCACACCTTCCCTGCCATACCCTCAGTTGATTTTGGATCTAGAAGCACAGGCTTAGAAAAGACATCATACACTAATAAGCATTTAGTATACATGTTTAATACCATGATAGGAAAAAAAATGATGTATAAACAAAAAAATATACCCCTGGTCCCCATATACTTCAAAATATAAACTTGTGTTTCTGAAGATCAGATAGTAAAAAGAAATAAGTATGTCTTTATTGATAATGAAATTTTCAGATACTGAAGACAAAAAAAATATATTTCAAATATTTATACACAGAAAAATGATCCATAACAATACATCTACCAAGTATGCAGCAAAATAAAAATTCACACTAGAAAATATCAGATACAACAAAGTAAGCATTTATGGATAAAGAAATGGCACGACTCACACACACAAAAAAACAAGAGCATGGTTGAAAAATTTTAAGTGACACAAGGTTATATATCAAAATGACTGATGGTTTAAAAAGGTGATCAGGGTATCTTGAGGTAGCTCAAATACAGTTCTAGGATCAATGTACAATATTGAAGTGTATTTACGTTTTCTGTTATGCCGCCTTCATAAAGTCCTTCCAGGAATTCATAAGCAGGATGATTGCTGCCAATAAACAAACGATCACTGCCTCTTGTGTTTCTTTTCCCTGAGACATTTAAAAGATTAAATAAGTGGAAACCCACATTAATAGTTTTGATGAAAAAAAATCACTAATCATTAAAAAAAGGGTACCAAAAAAAGTGTTTTACTCACTTTCTTGAGCAGTTAAGTCGGGGTAAACAGACTCTAAAGCCTTGCGGAGTCTAATCTCATCTACAAATGGTAAAAGGGCAACTCCTGCGAAGGTAAAATAAAATTAAAAAAACATTTTTATTTCCCTTTTTCTCACACACACACACACACACAAAAGATGGCGTTGCAACAATGTAATCCTTATATCCGTAATTCACTTTCATATATTATTAGGCTAAGAAAGTTCATAACTAGAAAAAAATTAGGAAATCACTTTAGTTTTGAATAACTGTACAAGTCTTTAATTACCTTGCCAAGCATACTTTTTCCCATTGAGATCAATTTTGAAGTCTGTTGGGTAAAAGTCTATTATAGGGGATTCCTAAAGGAGATAAAGAACAAACAAAACAAGACATAATTATAATTTAGCGTAGCAGGAGACAAAAAGTACATAATAAATATTTGAATATGAAATCACATAGTTCGTAGAGGTTTTCACCATATTTTTTTTTTACAAAAGATTCAATAATAAATCTACCTGGTAAAACTGAACGAGACTTATATAATCACCCTCCAATATTTGTATCACATCAATAGAACAGATTGAGTACCACCCGCAATTGAAGGAAAACAGTAGCGCTAATTTAAAGGATTTTGAAAAGGTAGGGAAATCAATGAAAGACATATGATTAATTGAAAGTTACAAAGATATAAGTTCTAACTAGAAAAATCCTAGACATAAATTTTCAAACCCTCTTTACATGGACATAACCTACAATTAAGAACATGGAACATAAGAATTTTGAGCAAGGTTTCTGTAAACTGATATTTCAGAAAAATCAGACTCTTCTTTTGTACTCACAGGGTCCTCCATCAATGTCTGCCAAGTGATAGGAAGATGTTTTTTACTGCCTGCAGGAAACACACCCATCAGCTGTTCAAGGGGCTTGAACTGTGAAAGCACATTGTTTAAAAATATTAGAAATTTGGGAACAATCATGGCAAAGTTTTGTCTCTCTTTTGAAAAAGTAAGAGGTTTGTCATTTTTATATACGAAAAAAACTATTGTGCCTAAGGTCAAGATGAATCGGAAGGACAAGAATTGAGACACACAGATTAAAACTTTTATAGCATAAAAAAGACAAATGTTTTTTTAATATTTTATAATAGTTAACTGATATACATAATATTCAAATAGGCATTTGGTTTATTGATTTAAATATAATACTCACAGGTGAAGTATTCTTTTCAAAATCATTTGACAAGTCACCAATATTTACAAAGTCTGAGGCAAATGGGGCATAGTGATAAGGGAAGTACCACTTCCATGATGCACATCCCTGCATTTATAAAAAAAAAAAAAAAAAAAAGAATAGAAAATCATTATAAATTGGGAAAAAATTGTTTTAAGTTGATAATATTCATAAAAATTATAATTTTCTAATATTTCACATCATACAGAAAAGTTACAAGTTGTAAAAATAACACAAAATGATTAGTAATAGAGAATATGGTAAAATTTGAATAAGAAAAGGCAAGAAAGCACAACAATTTATATTGTCATGGTTATTTTAGCTGTTTAGATTTAGCTTCATATTTACCTGATAATAGTACCTCAAAACCCAGCAAAGACCTCGCACATAATGTCTGGCCTATAGAAAAAAAAATTGAAGAAATTGACATCTTTATAAAGGACACAGACATTCATGACCACTAATTTCTTCACCTGGTTTTTTTTCTTAAAAGAAATTAAAAGACCTAATCTTATTTGAAATAAAATGTTTAAAAAAGCAAAGGATAATAATAGTAAAAACAAAATTAGAACCAATCCCATACTTTGACAGATGGATATTCATGCCAACTCTACCTGTAATGATAATAGGCGTCCACCATTGTTCAAGGTGAGGGAAAATATATGTTAGGGTCAAACAAATTTTAACAGCAACATAACTGAAACTTCTGCTTTAGTTCAAATTGTCTCAAAGGATTTTTAAATTTGTTCATTCCTTACCACATTATGCCTGAACTCTATATCCCCTGCATCAACGTCAAACTTTGATTGGTAATATCTGTCTTTCCAGCCATCCTCCCAGAGCCTGAGGAAAAACAAATCTTACATTACTTCAATTGACAATATCAATTGGTGTAGGTTGCATGACATAATAATTTAGATTCAAGGTTTCCACTGGTTATTTTTAAATTAGAATCCAGTCCCTCTTTCATGTCATTGCAATTCAGTAAGTGAGATATCTCTCAAGTGAGCTTCAGGTAAACGAAGCAGCCAACTTCAGATTTAGCACATCTGTTTTCTTGAGTGGTCACTTTTAAGCTAGACACAATTTAAGAAAGGAACAAAAAAAAACTGGGGCTGGTAAGAAGAGAAATAAAAACAGGAACAAACTTAATGCAAACTTGGAGAAAATGTAATCCAGCTCAGATTGCATCTCTCTATTGACAGCAGAAGAAAAAAAGAGAAAAAAAAGAAATCCATAATTTAAACTCTAGCATAAATGTATTATTTCCATACTGTAGAAAATTCACATTGCACGCAGAAAACAGAGTGTCACAAAAACACCTTTATACAACAGAAATGTAGAATATTCAGATATCTGAAATCCAAAAAACAAAAATAATATTAAATACATAATTCAAATGATAACAGAATGCACCGAAGCCCATCAATTCCTCTATATTTTTTTATATAGAACTAATATTTATCATGAAAGATAAAAACCAATCAAACCTGACGTTATCTTCAGGTTCCTCATCACTGTCATCATCTTTTTGACGTCCCTCTTGCTGTTCTGCTGGTCGTTTTTGCCCCCTTCTTTCTTCCCCCTGGTACATGAGTGACTTGAGTTCTGCTGTTGCCCCTCCACCAGGCATATTCTGCATGCGACCCTGATACGCAGCCTGCCTGGGGTTGGAGACTGGACCGGATGAACCACCTCTGCCTAGAGCCTGGGGAAATGATCACTTTTTTTTTCACATAGGAGATAAGCAAGACCTGCCTAAAAATGGTAGAATACTAAAAACACATGTGGAGCTGTCTAGGAAAAGCTTTGCAAGGGGTCAAATATTTTATAACCATTCATCATAGTGAGAAAAATTGGTGAATTGAACTAGACTGGATTTACATTTCTAGTTTTTATACATTTGTTATGGCTGTCAAAAATGAGAGATCTCATTTAAGACAAAGTGAAACTGACTTTATTTTATTCTTAAGGACAATAATGCTTGAATATGAATACAGATTTTTTACATTTTATCTTTCCCTAGTTTTGGCCTCAGACAGAATAAAAATTGCAAATTTCCTAATTTTAATTAATCTAAAAACATTGTGAAAAACAAATGTCTGGAGTTAAACTTCACAACCAGCCATGAACAGACAAGAGTTTCAAATGAGGCTGGTTACACACAGATAAACAACAGATAGATAGACAGTCTGATCTCCCTCCCTTGAAAATAAAACAAAA
>RQTK01000584.1:106515-122373 GCA_003991915.1 Elysia chlorotica | reverse complement strand
ATCTATCTATCTATCTATCTATCTATCTATCTATCTATCTATCTATCTATCTATCTATCTCTCTCTCTCTCTCTCTCACTGCGTTTTCTCTTGGCTCTCTATTTTTGCCTTCTCTCTTGGATTCTTTATGTCCTATCTTTTTCAGCTTTCAATTCTTCTCTCAATCTCCTGCTTTTCTTTTTCTTTCCCTCCTTCCCTCCCTCTCTTTCGCTCTCTTTCCCTTCCTCCCTGCTTCCCACTTTTCCTTTCCCTCTATCTTCTCTCTAACTCTAAACTACAGAGAGAATATATAGAAAAAAATATGACATGAAATATGAGGTCTACAAAATTTCACAATATGCATGCATTGAGAATATTATTAACACTCAATTTGTGGTATTTAATATATATTTTGTTGTTAAAAAAAAAAAAGAGCAAAATTTTAAAGAAAAAAACTTTTTTTTACCTGTGGAGCAAACTGTCCTCCCATCATCCATTTTGGTCTCTGGGCATTTTGTTGCTACGGAGATGGAGATAAAATAAATTGCATGTCACTTAAACTGTTTCACAAAATGTGCAAAGAGAAAACACCCCCTTCTGAATTTTCTTGATGACATGAAAAAAAATTAAAATAGTTAAAACTAGATATAAATTTTCGATAAAAACGTCTCAACATTCAATTTTTGATTTGTTGATTAGGCATAATCATTTTTGTTAAAATTTCTTTAAAAGATTTATCGATATTAAAAGTGAATAGCACTAACTTTAAATCTGTTCTCCTAACCCTTCCTTTACTGACTATTTTATATACTTCACAATGGTAATTTTACTGACGTAAGGGACATAACTCCAATTTATTGATGTTATAAAAAAAATTTGCCATGCTTTTCTCAAAAAAAGACAAAATTATGAAGAAAAACAATGATTTCGAAAGAAGATTGGATGCACTTTCTAACCATTTATAACTTGACACATTTATGGTATAAATAATTATTTGGAAAAAAAAATTAAAAAGTCAAAATTTTTGGCAAAAGACCATTTTTCCTTGCACTACAAGTGTTTTTTTGTTGTTGAGGATTTTTTTGGATGGCAGAGGCAGAGGATTCCATCAAACTGGTGTGTCCCATTGAAGACATCATTGATGGCAGAGAATGGATAAAGACCGGCCCTGAACAGACGGCTTTGACAAAGGTCATCATCACTATGGGAAGAGATAGGAGGGAGTGTGCAGCAGCGGTCACTGAACAGGACATACGACAGCTCATCCATGACAACTCCAAGAGACATGATCCGATTATATACACAGATGGATCAGTAAAAAGGGGAATCCAAAGTGGATGGGGTTTTGTCTGTTACAGTGAGAATAGGGTAATTCATGAAGAATCAGGGGCAGCTGCCACAACCACGTCCAGTATGAAGATGGAAATAGAGGCCATCACAAAGGCGTTGGAATGGATCAAGCTTACACGACCAACCACGACACACGCCGTGTTCCTCACTGATTCGCAGAGCGCCTTAAAGAAGATAGAGTGCGGGTTCATGAGGATAGAATGGATGACAGCCATCAGACCCACTGCAATCAGTTCAATCACATGGATCTTCTGCCCTGGTCATGCGGGGGTCAAGGGAAATGAGAGAGCAGACAAGCTGGCCGGGAATGCCACGGTGAATGGCACCCTCAGATTGGATAAGCAGGAAGTGCTAAAGGCTCTCTCTGAGCACTTGAGGAATGCAGAGGACACAGCGGCAGAGGACCAGCAAGCCATCAAGAGGATGATTGAATTGGGGGTCAGGAAAGGAGAGGGACGTGGAAGACAGCTCGTTGGGAAAGATCGCAGAGTACACAACCAAGTCTTGACGGGGACTGTCAGTTTGGACACACTTCGTTGCGTGTTGCAGAGGGGAGCGGAGCACGTATAGGGTTGCCCGTTGTGCAAGGATGCTGTTCCATAGGACAAGTAAACAAGTAAACAAAATGTTTTAATTTTTTGTTTACATGCCATTAGACACATTGAGAACAAATTATTCACAGCAATTAAAAAATTGAAGCTGCGAGGACCAGGCAAATTCATAGTCTGTTTGAGCGCTTGCAATCTCCTCAGTATCAGAGTCTAGTAGATCTACGTCTAGATCTACGTTTGCATTGTTCCCGTCACCTCCATCACCCCTTGCATCTTCTGGATCTACTTCAATATCACTTTCTCCATTCTCTCCTTCTTCCTCATCTACCGGATTAGATCTATCTTCACCATCTTCATCTTCAAGACTAGCATTCTGAGTAAGCTGAGCAAGAAAACAAAAGGCCATTTCAAGATGATCTAAATCGCTAACGAGACCGATATTTTGCGAGCTGTAAACTGAAACTGAACGTTGGAACTTCTATTGATCGAAAGAAACCTGTTTGTTTTCGGAAGCAACAGCGTTCTAGACATTTATTCTGTACTTTCAATGTGTATGCCGAGCAAATCTAATATCTACTTCTCCGGAAGAGTACAGAGTTGATCGCTGTTTTAGTAAAAATCGTAACCCAGCAACCATGTTATATTTTCTAAGACGGTACAGGGTTATCGAAAGTAGAAACTCTTCACGGACAATGTATAAATCTTCTATGTAAAGAGGTAAAATAGATATAATAGAATTTATAGACGTAATCCGTACACAAAATGTGTATGCCAAACCGTTTCTTAGTGGGCCATCCTGTAAAAAAGCGGGCAATGCTGTAAAATAGTGGTTAAGAGAAGGAAAATTAAAAATGAACCAAACTTACTTGTCTCATTCTTTGTTTCTTTTGCTTATCTCTTCTTCTGAAATCGAGCTGGAAGAATAGGAGGCAAAAATTGCTGCGTTGTCACTAAACCAGTTTGAAGAACAATTTAAAACATATTTATATATAAAATTAATGTTGGGTTTTTATAAAATTTTCAAGTAAAACAAGAAGAGCAAACTATCCCATCCTGCATATTTTCCCATTTCCTTTGAGCTCACTAAATACATTTGGAATAACATATTTCGCTTAACAAATTTAATGGTTGAACAAGAGAAAAATCAAAAGAACATGAGAAATATATTGGGTAAAATTAGAAAGAAACATTTTTATAATTTTAAAACAGAAGAATGTTGACATCCCTGTTAAATTATAAAGAGGTAGCACAATCAAGTGTAAAATAAAACCAAACATGTACTGTAAATTAAGAAACATATCAAACACTTTGTATCCCGTTTATCTCATAATGTTTGAGAAGCAATGAAAAAAAAATGCATTTAGAGCATTTCTCTACGCAATAAACTTAGCTTACTTCGGTTTCACGCCTTTTTTTGAAAATTTCATCCTCCACCTGGCCAAGATCTATAAGAGATAAATCAGAATTTGTTTTCCTTTAATTTTTGCGGGAACTTTTTTTTTTTACTTTAAGACTGAGTATACTTAATAAAGATTGTTAGAAACATTTGAAAAAGATACTAAAATAAGACAAGTTAAGATAAAAATGACTTTATTAATCCTATTTGAGGAAATCGAGATCGACTAGTAATACTAAATCAATGTGCTAGCTATCCTTTAACAATAATATTAGTTTGATCAATTTGCAAATACAAGATTTTAATTAAAGAATATGAATGATAACAATCTTGACTGTCAAGCATGCCAATGGATTATATTTGGATTGTAACCAAACATTTAGATCCAAGATTCTCAAAGTCTGAAACGAAAAAAACCTGACCGAAATTTGAGTCACTTTTCTGCTGCAGCATGCTGCAAAGGCTTTAGTGACAGATTAAGAAGATTTAAACTTAGTTATAATATAAATGCAGTCTGTATGAATACTTTTCTCCAACTTTATTGCTCAACTCGTGTTGAAATTTAAGTCCAAAACAGGGACAGGTTTGAGGTTTGAGTTGGTTTAATGTCCAACGTCAGCACTATATAGGCTATATTCATAACAGGGACTCTTATAAATCTAAAAAAAAAAAAATGAGAATATGGTGATGTTAGCTTGCCCAACATTCAGGACACACTTACTAAGAATATCAACCATGAATACCATTTGTATGTATCTGATCATGATAACTGTAGTTGGAGATAGTTTGAGATGCAAACTCTATGAAAAGCAGCCTTTCTTCATTCATTAATTAAAAAATTTTAATTTAAATGTTAGATGCAAGAAATAAGAAGGCGGCTAGATCAATACAGATAGCCAACCAACATGTTCAAGCAAGTATTGGTAATATATGAAACTGGATTGCACATGCATTATACCGTAAACAATATAAAATTTTATGTTTATATTCAAATAAATATAAAAACATACCAGACATGACCAACTGTACTCGGCTAAGATCCACCACACCACTGTCAGTGAGATAACCCTATAACAATTTTGAGAAATGTGATATAAAATTAAATATATTGAAACATCAATGTTTTCATTTCAAATTTATCTATAGATTTGAAGGTTATACTCCTGTGTTTAAAAAAAAGGTAAAATGATTATCAAAGGCTAAAAATGACACTAGTACTAACTAACATTGGAGATAATAATAATGACAAACATAATAATAATAATAATAATAATAATAATAATAATAATAATAATAATAATAATAATAATAATAATAATAATAATGATAATAATAATTATAATAGTAATGATCTTTAAAAACCAAGGCTAACACAATTATGTATTGAAAACTTTCAAACAGCTCTGCAGTGCCCTAGATCTTGGATTCAGTAAAATAATTATGTATTTTGGAAAATTTGCCATATTTTGTCAGTTGAAGTTTTAAACTTCAAAGACAAAAACATTATGAATTCATCTTCTCCAAAAATCTTTACAAAATGGCTAACATGAGTAGTATCAAATATGGAAAGCCTGAAAAATTTTCTTTGGAGCCAAGAAATTCCAGTTCTTTAAAATAAACTCTTAATTTAATGATTATAAACTCACCCCTGTTTTGTACACTGTATTTTTGTAAAGCTTAACAAGTCGATCGATAGCACCCTCTCTGAAAACGAAGAATACAAAATCTCTATTAACATATAATAGTGAGGTATCATTACAACAAAACAAAAAATCCGTGGGAGAAGCTATTTCAAGCTATTTAATCCTTACACAGAACTGGCCCTTCATATTCAAAGGGACCCATATTATTTTTAACCCATTATCATAGATACTTGAGCTATGTAAGGAAATACAGATATTATTGTAAGTGAAAGTGGGAAGATTTTTTATAACTTGGAAATTGAGCCAAAGATAACTTATTGAACACTCTGACTATGATTGTCTCTGACCTCGAGATTTCAATTGAGTACAATATGTTTCAGCATTGTGTCAACATGATTCATTGGTGTTGTGACAGAAAAATAATGTATTCCTACATATACATAAAAATATCCCCCACGCTCCGTTAAGAATGTTTAACGTCCAACATCAACTCTATATGTGCTATATTGTGGACTGACCCAAAGACTTACGTCTGACAATTGTATGTACTGCCACACGCAAAACAGCCCCCCCCCCATCAGGAATGTTGAACATTTATAAATAGTTTCACATTAATGGTGGTTTCAGGCAACCCCTAATCCTCGCAGGCCTTATTTTATAGAGATAAAAGTACTAAGGTACAACAATCCATACAGTTATATAATAATTTAGAAGAAATCAATATGCAAATGTAAAGTGGCATCAACATAATTTCTTTTAAATGCTGACCTGATTTCTAGAGAAGGGAGATGAGGCAGAAAGTCATTTCCAACAAAGAAGCACATAAAAACCCAATCGTCCAATGCTCTCTGGAATAAAGAAAAAAAAAGAGGGACTCAAACCAATATTTTCTTTTCCTATAACACAATTTATTTAACATCTAAAATTAGTCATATGGGGTAATTAAGAGTAAGCTTTCTCTATGAATTGCAAGGGCAGCATCTGCCACTAAAAAGATGATACAGATGATACTTTTGTAAATTCAAATAGAAATTATTTCAGGTTCAGATTAAATTCCTAGCCGACCAAAGAAGAATACATAATTAAAACATGAGTTTAGTTACTTATGTGCCAACACAATATTGCTTTGCTTATATGAGTAGTAATAATTCTCATGTTGTGACGTTCTTCCTAGGGGTAAATTTGAGTCATTAAAAAAATTTGCAGTCTTAAATCTTTAACTTATACTTCAAGTACTTGAAAGAAATGAACATGCTTAGAATAAAACTTAATAAAGTATTTGCATAATAATGTGAGGAACTATGACCTTTTCTCTGGTTCAGAAACAGGGTATGAAGCTAAATTGTTGTTTTTTATTTTAGTTGTATCCGAAAAAGAACTTTTTAAAAATTACTATTATACTGAAAGCATCATGGTAAAGAAAACCGTATTCTGTAAAATTCAGAATTAGACTTGGAAAGAAAATAAAACATAGCAAACCTCAAAGTCGTATTTGAAAGGCAAATTTGGCATGGACAACTCTGATTGGAGATACTCTCTCAAAACACTGAGTCTCACAAAGATGTACTGTGTTTCTGGCCCAGGCATACCAATGGACTGGAAAAAAAATATATGAAAAGAGGATTCAGTCAACTGCCTGTATTTAACTAACATATTTCTCACTGGTTTGTGCTGTCCAAAATCTGATAGAACCTATCAATACACCTTCAAATGTTGCACTAGATCCCTAGATCTAAAAGATAGATTGATCGTCTTTCTGAGACATTTTAGCAAAGAAAAAGGAAAAAAAACTCTTGCCACAAATCTAAAATCATCTCTCAACCTTCCAGCTGATTCAGTCAAGATCTAAATTTACAGAATACCCTCATTAGTCAAGAATTATATCCAAAGCAAAGTTAATAACCCATAAACATTGTGGGTTCTTAACTCCCACGGCACTTTGAAGGTCGTCCAAACAGCCAGATAGCCAGTCTGGGTCTGGAATGGGTTACCGGGTGTGAAAAAGTGGGGTGTGGCAGCACTGTTCACCTGGCTAACTGATGCTCTCTTAGTGTCACGCTAATATTGCTGATATTTTTTTGTTCTATATTTCTAGTTGTAAAGTAAGTTTATAAATGATAGAAAAAGGAGGAATAAAGGATGGATGAAGGCCGGCTACTAGTTTCAGTTACTCTGCATCCTGCAGTGCCCAGGTGTAAAGTCAGTGAAGTAGCCGAGCGCAGGGCCTGTGGCTTTCTCACAGCAGGACTGTCAAGTGGCGCACTGCGCTTTATGGGTTAATTTCTAACCCGTGAGCTGTGCTTAATTTCTAACCCGTGAGCTGTGCTTAAGTTTTAATGAGAGGTCGAGATGGGAGATACAAACGATACTTAGATAAAAAAAAATTTAAAAGACTATTGAAACCAATTACACCAATAATACTAAACTATCCAATGATGAAGATTAAGTCATTGACTTGCCATCCGCAAGTAAGCAACATGACTGAGTGTTATTGTTAAACCTAGAAGAGGTTGACTGTCAGTCATTTATTAAGCCAGGGGGCTTTTGCAAGTTGTTAGATCATAGGCTTGCATAATTGCCGCTGAACAAAAAAAAACTGTGAAATGACCAGGTAAAGAGAAAATTGGGAGAGAACAAGAAAATTTCTCCTCTGGGCCGTAAAACAAGAATTTCCACAGATCCCATAATCGCTCTTAGATAAACTAAGAAACTGATTTGTATTACATTAGACTATTAAGCACTCTAAGGAAAGGACCAGAGTCAGAAATATTACTTCAATTTGTGTAGATTAATTTCTAAACTTTAGTTTGTGTTGTTTTGTAGACATTTTTGATTTGTAAAATATCTCTTAGTATTTTAGTATACAGTCAAACCTGTCTAAGACGACCACTGAAGATCCTGGATCAAAGTGGTCGTTTTATGGGGTGTATTTATATAGTAAAAAATCAAGGGGGTGGTGGATAGCTGGTCGCTTGACCAGGTGGTCGTTTTAGACAGGTGGTCGCTTGAGCAGGTTTGACTATATATATTTTTTTATTTCACGTTTTTAGACTAAAATATCTCAAAATAAGTAAATATGAAAATTCCCTGCTTTTCCCTACATCCTTGCACACATTATATATAAATCATGTTTTATATGTATACACATTACCTCATCTCCAGTGGCCTCTCTTGCCAGTCCCTCACAATTTTTCAATTCATGACCTGCAATACACAAGGGAAAAAAATTCACATTCCAAAGATCAATGTGATGATCGATGCACATTCTAACAGATTTACGACTAAACTTTTAGATTAGATTTTTTCTCTCATATCTAATGAAAGTCTTTAAACAACAACACAAATAAAAGATTCAAGATGCTAAGTGCAAATGTACAGGTTTAAATTTACGGAAATTCTCAAAAATTAAAATTAAAGCATGATTACCCATTTGTCCACAGAGATCACATGGCCTTGGTTGATTAGGCTTGAACTCTTCTCTTATGATGGTGAAGTTGGGTTCATGTGTAGCAAGACCTGTGTAATAAGACCATCTATTAAAGATAACACTCTAAGTTCACACAGTAATTACTTTAGACCTCTCCCATCTATTGCCAATTGCAGCTCTAAACTAAGTCTAATAAATATTGTAAAACTTTTATACTAGCTCCTAGTATTGTCTGAGGAATGTAATATTAACAAAAAATCTTGTTTACAATATATATATATATCCTCTGTAGAAAAACTTAGATTTTAATTGAAAGAATAAGAATGTTTTATACTGAAATTGCTGAAAATGCAACCAGAAATGGAGGCTCAGGAATTGTAATATCCACTAGCACTAGTGCAGGCAATTGGATACTGCATTCAGTATGTGCATTCTAACAAGAGACAAAAACATCAGAAACATGGATAAAAATATTTTCTACACAGTAGATCATTTAAAACCATGATAATGATCACGAGGATTAGATCCAACAAGCAGCAAGTCAAGACACTACATACATATCTTAAATTTACTCAACTAAGTTTACTTATTGAATTTAAAAAGCATATGGCAAAAGTATAAAATAAAAAATAGTTCATTGCAACAATTAGTCAACTTGAGTAATTCTTTTGAAAAATATATATTAAAAATTGAGATCAGCATCCTGTACATTTCGTAGAACATGGTGAGCACACACACACAAAAAATCTGCTCTCTTTAACCTATTCAAGCCATTCCTAAATATTTTTTTTTTTAATCTATGACTACAATAAAGTCTAAAAAAGATGGAGATAAAATCAATTTGCCTGTATTTTTTTTGTTTAATCAGTTCACGAGGATGTTACCATTCTTATTTTTTTCCCAGTAGTATAACACTAATGACTTGAAGTGTAGTTTAACCTTTTTACCTTATATGATGTTGTAACATCAACTAATTGTATTTAATAATTGAAAACTGAATTCTGTACTCACCCAACATGATCAGGTCAGCTGCAAGGGGGAAGGGGGAGGGGGGGGGGAGATTAAGAATAATCTTGAGGGAAACTAGTTATAAGTACTGGTGATTTTTTAACACATGTTAATATACTCACTCCAACTCTATAAGTACATAGTGTATTACTTGACTCAACTAGAGAGTCCCCACACAGGAGCACACAGTTTACAGTTTAATGATTTTTTTTTTAACAAACCCGTGTGAAGGTTCAGCACAAATTATTATTATTCAGTTCTAATGGAATGACTTTTAAATTTTCAAGCTTTTTGGAACTATGAGACCCAAAAAAGATTGCAGTCTGTGACAGATACAAACCCATAATTTAAGTCAGAAACACCTTGGTTAGCAACATACAAGCTTTGCATGAACTAAATATAATTTTTTCAAGGCGATTGGCTGAAGCGCCGCTCACATTTTGAATTGATATGAGGAAAATTTCAGCTTTCTAGCATGCCAAAAGCAAAATCGAACTAACATCACTGTTATTAACTGAAAAAAAACCAGTGGAGGACAAAATCTGACAATAAATTTGCCCAGTCGTCAGTTTCAAATTTATATTTAGAAGAAGAGAAAAAAAAAGTACTGAACAGCACCATTCCTTACCATCTGCCCCACAAAGACAATGCTGAGTATTAGGATCATGATCAGGCTGGGCTGCAAAATTAAGGAAAAACAATTGAATTGGTTTGAACCCTAAATTTTTCTTTTTATTAAAACAACAATAAGCAGAGAGAGAGAGACAGAGAGAGATACAGAGAGAGAGAGAGATCTTCAAACAAGTTCTGAAAGAAGAAAAAAAAACTTCATCAAAAATTCCAAAATATCTTTCAATTAGCTTGATAATACTTTTTCATTATTTTTTAAAATATGAATAGTCTGAAATGCAAGTGATTTTATGGTGTGGAAGTTTTACCCCTTTGTCTGCGAATGTAATCCATAATCTTATGTTCTCCTTCACCGGGGACATTGGCGTCTGAAAGAATAACTTTGATATTCCTCCATCCAGGATCATTGTTGAGGCGATCATGTACATAATATCGCAAGCATTCTGCTAGCTTGAACATGAAGGGGGTACCCTGATTTTTTATGTAGATTAAAAAAAGGTGGTTTCATTTGACAAAATTTAAAATATTTGAGAAAATGCTTCAATCTGTAAAGAATTTTTTTTTATCGATCTATTTTTGTGTGTGCTGAAATACCTTTTTTTTTTCAATCAGCATATTCCTGGTAACAAGAATAGGTTATTATTTGTTAGAATTACTGAATTATTCATATTAGTAACATCTTTTACAAATCAACAGAACAAAAGATTTTTAAACACTTTCTGTCTTTAAAATTTTGAAAACTTGCAGTCTCAGTTATGATGATAATAACAATAATAATAATAATAATAATAATAATAATAATAACAATAATAATAATATATTATTATTATT
This sequence comes from Elysia chlorotica, assembly GCA_003991915.1. NCBI lineage: Eukaryota > Metazoa > Mollusca > Gastropoda > Plakobranchidae > Elysia > Elysia chlorotica. The sequence continues at coordinate 111,558 of RQTK01000584.1, read as the reverse complement.
ATTATTATATTATTATTATTATAGTCATAATAACAACAACAATAATAATAATAATAATAATAAAAATAAATTCGTTTCAAATCAAATCAATATATTCTGTGAATGCATACCGGTGTGATGCAGTTGCTATCAAAGTGCTCTCCTTTGGGCTTTTCTGGGGGCAGATGCATGCCATTGCTTAGAACTTCTTCACGGATGCGGGCCATATCCTCTATTTTCTCACTTGAAGACAAAGTTGTAAAGTGGAGTGTGTAAATTTAAAGATTAAGTCACCAGTACTCTATTTTCTAATCATATTTAAAAACAAAAAAGTATTCCTTCTTTAAGGTGACATAAAGTTGAGTAAGTTAAGTTGGTTTAACGTCCAACGTCAGCACTAATAGGCTTTATTGTGGACAGGCAACTTCATGTGAAAAGTAAAATATAAGCCAATCAGTAACAAAAAGATATGAATGAACTGCACTTTTTGAAAAATCAAATTAACTTCAACATGCTGATAGTTTCTTCAAAATTTGAAAAGAGGCTTGAAGTATGTGTTTATAAAAACTAAAAAGCTGCATACCGAATGAAACTTAAAAAACGTCAAAGCGTAATTTCTATCTTCTCCAAGCATGAATTTTATTGCTATATTAACCCATATCTTTACACTAAATCAAGCTTTATTGTAAAAAAAAAACATTGAAAACAGAAACAAGCTTTGTTCAAGTATCCATAGCTCAAAACAAAAGAATTAAATTTTTTTTTCCAATACTCAGAATTCAAATTTTTTTTTTTTTAAATTACAACTATACATCAGAAATAACCTTCCAAATTTATTTTTCTCTTCAAAACATCATATAATACACCCTATAAACCTTACTGAGTTTCTTTTGAAGCCCGGAATCTCCTTGATCTCTGTTGATTCATTTTTGCCCTTGGAGCCTATATAAGGAAAACGAGAGTAGCAATTAAAGAGAAAAATTAAGCAACACACTTCTAATAAAAAAGTGTTACCATTGACTTCAGCCAAAAATCTCAATCAAATAGTAATTGGTAACATAATATTTAAGGAATAAAGTTCAGAATTGCAAGAAAGAAAGCAAATAAATAAAATTGCAACTAGATACTCACCACTCCATCAATGGCCATGTACAATACACGCCTGGGTCTCACAATGGAGAAGATGCGATCAATGAAGTCAAATATGATAAGCATCATTTCATCTTCATTTTTTGGTGCTGGCCTTGAAAATGGAAAGAATTGATGCTTATAAGAATATGCATAAAAGACATAGAAATAAAGACAATGATAGGAAAAGCCAAATAGATCTTTCAGAAAATGAAACATATATAATAGTAAAACTTATTGTGAGACAAGTGCTCTTGCACATCCAGTCCTCACTCATGTACAGTGGTCTCTGCGTAAGAAGTCTTACCTTAAGAATCGTCTCCCGTCTTCGAACCCACTCGCTCTATGAAACACAATCTTTTCTCTTTAATTAACGCCCCTACCCACCCGCATTGGTCTCCTATAAAGTTAAAAAACACATTTTAACAGAGCCGGGTATAACTTTTTAAAATAATTTCTCAAATTAACACCTTAAAAGTTGCGGTGGTCTAAGCGTATACAATTTCCAATTGGATGGCCATCTGGTGTTAAATTAAAGAAATTTCTTCCGCATAATTCTAATTATGCCACGCAAACTCCTGGCACCTATAAGTCTATAGGATGGAAAATCAGACTGAGAATCATAGGTGGGCACAATAGTTTAGTTACAAAAGACTGGATATCCAATTACTGAAGAGTAGGTGAAGTTTGAACAATTACAGGAGGTCCATGTTACAAGTGAGATAAAGCAATGGGGCTATTTGGCAATGGGGTTCTTGGTCAGAGACCACTGTATAGCAACAAGGCTTGAACATTAAGCAAAGATATTGACAAATGTATCACACCAACTGATATCAGATATGTGGTTCATAGGAAATATGCTGTTGCCAAAACAAACAAAAAAAGACAAAAGAAAGTGTCTTTAGCAAAGGCACAAAATTAAATCTCCTCTGTCTAATCAGAACACAGCAAAGCAAAGTTTGTTTTATTCATGTCATGAGCAGACATAGTTTAAAACTGTTATTACAATTGGAAAGAAAATTGAGTGCAAGGTTACTCAGAGTAAAACTGTAAATCTCTAAAATCATTAAATTGTATTCAGTGAAATTAACCTACCTGTCTTCTGGGTGGCAGCATGGATGGATGATCCCATTCATATCGAGGTACAAGTTATCAAACTCAACATCATTTGGATTGGGTTTGCTGTTGTCAACTGGGACTGTAACTCCATTTACCTCCCGTGGCTTAAAAAAAAAAAAAAAATGACTTTATTATTATATTCATTCAAGTGTTTTACACCACCTCTTTTTATGCTCTTAAAGTTAATCAGGAGAGTGTTACAAATTTTAGTGGCATTGTAATTGTTTTGATTTTGTTTTTCTCTGGATATGTAGCAATATGGACAATCTTGGCAAATTTATGGCAGCCTAAACATCTGTAACTTTAGTGACATACATGATACAGTGTAATTTTCTCATCCAAGCCAGGGGATTATCCGGATATAACAAGAACTGGAAAAGATACCAGCCATGCCTCCAATAAAGTCAGATTAAAGCATGTCACCCATACTTATTAAACATAATGAAATCATGAAAAAATTGTAGACGCAAAACCAACTTCAAGACTTTTAATGACATCAAAATATTTGTAATATAATAAACTTTATTTCTATAGCGCTCCACCCCAAATAGACTAAGAGCTCAAAGTACTTTATATCATTAATTAAAAAAAAATTGTAAATTTTTTTTTAATCTTCAGACTTCAAGTTCAACTACCATTATCGAGCAAAAAGGTATAAGCTGATCCCTTTATTTTTTTTTAAAGTTTGATTTATATTGATATTCCGATTTGCTGTAACCCTGGACGAAACAAAGGATGATATATGCTAGGGTTGGCTAGATCTAAGCCTAGGCCTAGAATCTACAGCAAATCAAAAAGAAAAATTTATCCCTACTGTAGTACAGTTTTCAGATGCTTTTTTTCTCAAAAATACCATTCTAGAACCTAAATCCAAAATAGATTCTAGATCTAGAATTATTCAAGATTTAAAACTTAAGAAAGGTTTGAGTCTAGTGAGTGTCACAGGCTAAAGCAGGGCCTACTAGTCAATCATTTGAAGTGCCAGAATTATAGTCTAGGCTATCTCATTTAGGCCTAAATAGAACCTAGATTAGTTTTAAAGTATGCCTAGTACAATTTATAGCCCCACCACTTAATCTGGATCGGATTAAATATGGATTACGATTTAGATATGGATCTATATAGATCTAGATCTAGATCTAAATCTATAAAACCATTAAAAAATTGTTTAGGCCAAAAGTGAAAGTTGGTGATTATCGATAAAAGGTGGTGGAAAACAATATTCACCTTCTCCTCCACACAATTAACAATCAAAGAAGTATATTTCCGACTCAGCCATCTAAAAAATGCTGGGACACCCATCTCGGTGCATAAACACCGTATTAATTCAAACCACAATGAAAAACTATGGGTTCTTGAGGGAGTTGCGGCTTGAGTTGTTTGAGGATGGGATCAAAGCATGAAAAGTTGAAAACAATCAAAACATTTCCAGATTATGAGAGTAAGCTGCCCTGCGAGAGGTAGTTATTTTTTCTTTTCGGTTGTTTAGAAACATCTAATAATTTATTTTAAATTAACGTCAGATTAAACTGAAGTTTTGTTGAATAATAATAATGATGATGATGATGATGATGATGATGATGATAATGATGATGATGATGATGATGATGATGATGATGATGATGATGATGATGATGATGATAATAATAATAATAATAATAAAATGACAGTAATAATACTGATGATAATAATAATAATAACAACAAAAACGAAAACAACAACAACATCAACAACAACAACAAAAACGAAAACAACAACGACAACAACAACAACAACAACAACAACAACAACAACAACAACAACAACAACAAAAGCAATTATAACAATAATACTTGCACACATGTAATGAATGCATTTATCTTGTGTCAACTCTGAATAGGCCCGTGTCACTAATCCTTGTTTTGGGCATTTGTTGTATATTTTTGTGTATTCACTAGTCTAAATGCAAGAGAGCAACTTATTCGGCCAAAAAAAAAGGACCAAGTTTGTCATGATCAGGGGTCTTACGTACCCTAACAAACAAACAAAAAACATTTACAGAGTATATGCCTACCGCTAAAAACCAAGAAAGAAGACAACAATACTTGGAAATACAATGAAATCATGGAAAAAGAGAAAATTTAACCAAAGAATAAAAAATAGTAATAATGTCACAACCCACCACAAACTGGTCATAAAAAAAAAGAAAAAGCAGATCTCACCGCGCATACACGTGCAATCAAGAAAAGTTTATCAGAGAAAAGAGAGCTAGTTTAAAAATACGAACGACATTGGCCAAGCAAGACTAGTATCTTTGGGTTCAAATTGGTTAAATCTTGAATTAGCGATATAGACTGATTTTTAAAAAAGCAAACATAGATTGATAGACTCAGAAAGATTCTTGGTTTGATGAAGACGTAACAAAACAAGTTAGTTGAATGAGCCAACAAATAGCATGTATGCAGATGATGTACAATCAGTTTACAACACATGATAACATCTTCATTTGCACTTAAACATAATTATACGCATATCTACATTCATTCCAACGACAGTTATACATTTATTATGATATTAAATACATACATAAATAAGGATATGACATATCATTTGAGCTAGAATAAACATGACAAAACAACCCGTAACTAATTAGGGAGATAATTATAATGCAAACGTAAATAAGCACACGATGGACTATTAACGCCACATAACTGAACATCATACAGGCAGGAAACAAATAAAAACAAACAAGGCCTAAGAAAGTGACTCAGAAGAGCAGACCTGCTAAGGCAACCACCGGTAATTGAATGACAAACCAATCAAGAATGGAGTTTTTTT
>RQTK01000584.1:79796-106288 GCA_003991915.1 Elysia chlorotica | reverse complement strand
GGGGGGGGGGGGCGAACTGGCTCGGATTTAATCACACGATCGGCAGATTTTTTTTTTTTCCGATATTCGTCCTTTGTAACTGGTTGGGTCGGTGTCAGTATAATGTGACCGGCTGTAACAGGAGTCATGGTATCCCCGACCTGTCTCGTGTGTGGCAGCACCTAAAATCCTCAGACGTAAGTCTTGGGGCCCGACGCCGTATAGGCTCTTCAGGGGAACCTAGGAGACGTTAAACCTTATAGAGAACACCAAGTCAGGGTTGTGGGAACAGAAATGGACAGTCTAAAAGACAAGCTTTTTGGAGTTTGTAACAGAGCATACAATGGCGATCATCTAGAGAAAGGGTGCGATTCTACCAGTCCCAAAGAAAGGATACCTAGGAAAAACAACAAAATAGAGAGAAGTGATTTTATCTGCAGTAGTGCAGGCTCTGCAAAGATCTACGACATAATGTTGTTGAACAGGCCTACCCGTAAGGACTATCAATATTGGGGAGCATGAGCAAATGCCTGCCAAAAGGATTTAAACACAAAAATAATGGAAGTGACCTGGGTTAGTAGGCTACTTTCAAAAATAGATACCGGTACACTTTGGAGATCGGGACTGAATGAAGAACTAAAGACATGTTTTTTTTTGTTGTTTTTTTTTGCTGTTGATGTTGCTTTGTAGGCTATTCTTTTTTAAAGATGTAGAGGGAACTTTTACCATAAATGCACACAAAGGCTACAATTGTATGGATCAGCAATCTGGACCTTCACAAAGACAGCAAGCAATGAGATAGACGACGCATAATCAAAAAACTCTCAGGGCCAAGTACTTGAAGTAGCATTACAAGAGTCCAAACGAAGCCCTGTACGAAAATCTGCCTAGCACCACAACTATGATAAATGAAAGGCGACTTAGTTTCTGCGAGCACTGACACAGAAACATGAAAGAAATCGGACATGAGCTGATTCTATGGAAACCAAAACATGCAAAAAGAGATGTGAGTGGACAGCAAAGTACATATTAATATCGATCAGCTTGAACAAGGCGCATAAATAGGCCTACATGTACCGCTGAAAATCTTGTTCGTGAGATGGAGGACATAGAAAGTTGGAAAAAAGATAGTCATAAAAAATATTTGACAGCGATTGCAAGATGGATAGATAGCTGTTATTCTGAAACCTTCATGCCCGTTCGGCCTTTATTCCATCCCAATCAGTTTCTTCTTCTGCCACCCGTTCCTTTCTCGAGTACAAATATCACATTAATAATAAATTGAGGGAGGGAAGAAAAAAAACACACAAAAAAAAACCGAATACACAATCAGAAGCCCGTTTCCGTTCAGTCGTTCACCCTTGGCGTCCTAGGATTCAAGATGGACGATTGTAATCTTTCAAATCTGACTATTAAATCGGGGACCTTAGCTCCAACTTTTAACAAAGATGTCACCGAGTACAGCGTAACTGTTGCGAGCCATGTCGAAAAAATAACACTAAACCCAACAACTAGTGACAATGGGGCTTCTTTTTCAATTTCGGTACATTTCACTGTTTTTGTACTTTGTGACCTAGAATCTAGATCTAGATGCAGATTTGATCCTTTTTTTTAAATTTTTTTTTATTTTTAAAATAGATATAGATTCTAGATCTACATATAGATTTTTAAAATTTACAACAATATTACTTTGAAATAGAAACTAGGCAAATCAATGCAAAGATATGCTGGCACAGGCTCAAACAAATGTGGGAAGCGTGCTGGAAAAAGTTTTTAAATACTTTTCTAGGGTCGCAACATAAGCTATGCTAAGTCGAAATTTTTGGGTTATGATAGATCACTACAACGCTCATGTTGTGACAAAATCTCTTCGTGAAATTTTTAATGATCACCAAGTAGGCTTAATTACGATTAATTAAAATGATGTGTATCTTATAGACTCGTACATGCCGCAAGGTATACTATCGTTACTTGACTTACTAAAGTGTGCGCAACTAATCCTACCTCATTATCTGAGATACGATAGTATGCAGCTGTGATATTACGATTTTTAATTTCTATCCATTTAAAAAGGCAATTAAAAAAATAACTAATTACAACTTAAAGTTTATATTTATTTCATAGATGTTTTACATTGGCTAGTATATTGTATACCCAATATTAATATTTATTGTTGGTGTTAAAGGCTATTCTGGCATACACTGTGTATATTAATCAGTCCTAAAACTAATAGTTTACACATAAGATTTTTCTATAGAAGAAACAAGGTGGTCTACGAATGGCAGCGGAACTATTGAGTTTAAATTATTATTCAACCTAAAGTAGGGGTATAAAACCCTAAGTTCCAGTAGGTTTCCATGAAGTTAATATAATTATTACAAGATAGTAATAAAGTCTACCAGAACAGTTGGATGTGCTGAAATAATAGCATATCTTTAAAATCCTAAATGCTTTCTTACAAAACTAAAAGAATTGTGCTCTTTTAGGCATTGGATCCTCATTCTTTATCATTAAATATTCACTGCTCTATTCATGTTTATTCATATCCCTGATCCAAAGCACTTAATTTTGTTGTTGTTGTTAGGATAAATGAATAATGATCGCTTTCACAGATTTTCAATTACTTGGAACTAATAGTTTTTGTTACACAACATTTTCGTGCTTTTTTCAAAGTAATCGATCAATACCTTTTTTTATTTTTTTTTATAGGGCAGTGATGGCTCAAGAGATGTTCCACTAAAAGAAGGCGTAATAACTGACATAAAAATTGAAGTTTCATCTGAAGACAACACTTTAAAGCGCTACTTTGTGCATGTTAAACGTTTGTCTGCTAAAGATGCGGTTTTGGCAGATATTTCAATCAAAAGTGGTCACCTGGAACCAGATTTCAATCCAAGCCAATTTGAGTATTATTGTGAGTTTCAATGTTTTATCATAAAAGTCACCACATGTGTTGAAATTAATTTCTAGCACATGCTTAATGAATCATAAAAATACAATTGTGTTTTTTATCATTTATTCAATCATTTAAATACTGAAATGGTTGTGTGTTTAGCAGAATTTCTGTCGTCCTTCAAAGGCAAGTGAATGAATGCTGCTTTCAAAGTGCACACCATTGACTTTTCTTTACAGGTCTTTTGCCTTGCAACGTGACAGAGGCAACTTTAACTCCAAAAGCCCCTGATCCAAAGAATGTAGTAACTGTGAATGGAGGCAAGCCTGGCAGTCCTTTGCCTCTTAATACAGGACTTAGTGAAATAAAAATAGAGGTTACATCACCTGATGGAACCAATAAAAAGGTATTGTCATTGGCTTTGTCTCTTGTTTGGAAAAATATACACATATTATGAATAGATTTAAATAGAAAAAAATGCCTTGGTATATTGGATTTCAAAGAAAAACCATGGAGAGTAAGTGAAGAGACAGGCATGAATATTATGCTTTATAAGGTTATACAAATTGAATCCACCCAGTCTCTAATTCATAATTTGCATGATATGTAAACTAAAGTCACTTTGAAACCAACATGAAAAATATTCAAATTGAAATAGAAAATTGTACTGGTGTTGACCATAAATTCCTCCAAGTATGTTTGAATTACACTTTTGTATGTACCTATGTGGATTTTGATGTTCTAAGTAGACAAAAAATGCAATGTTTACATTAAACAGAGGATTAAAAAAATTTTTATTTTCAAAAGTTTATATTTGATTATTGAAATTTTTTTTTCTTCTTTACACAGGTTTATATCATTGAAATTGCAAGGAAGCCCATACCAAGATATGTTAAGTTTACAGATGCAAAAGCATCACTTGACTTTGAATGCCCTATATCTCTAAGTCCTTTATACAGTCCAATTACTGTCAAGAGCAGTAATCCAAGGCGCAGCTACTCAGGACCAATTATAAATGAGCTCACAAGAACATCAAAGGTTGATCCATTAACTGGAGAACCCCTTCCGCCAGGATGGAAGGTTCAAGATTTCCAACTGGAGAAAACACTGGCCACTCAGTCCTCAGTCATTCCCTTGACATATGGAGGTGAATCCCTTTTAACACAAACCTATCCTATTTTCTTCCATAGCTTAAAGGCTATTCCTCTTTTCCAAATTTTCTAAAGGTTTATTTAGAGCAATAGAGATAGTTGAGGTAGATGGAACAAAAACTTCTTTTGTTTTGATTGGCAAAGGTAATGTTTAAGTTTTGTAATCGGATGTTTTTGTTGTTATCCCTGTTTCTTCTATGGTCGCATGGTGGGCTCATGAAAGATAAGACAAAATGTGTCTTTATCTCTAATTTCCCTCCAGCCAAGGCACTTCTAGACAAAAGATTTACTATGAATCAGGGAACCTTTTGGATGGTTTGACAAACACATAGAGTGACTATTTGATGACGCTTTGATCTTTCCCATCAGTAGAGTACCGCTGTCCTTACCTGGATCACCCAGTTTGACAGGGGTGTGGGTTTAAAATGGAATTAGTGAGGTAGGGACCAATTCTGGTCACTACAGCAAGTAAATCCATTTTTCTTCTGATGTTGATGTCCTGTTATTTGATAATTATCCTTTATATTATCAAGCCTAATTTGTCTGTTGTAAGGATCCCTTCCCTAATTTATTGTGAAAATGTGCATGGAAATCTGCAAAACATAATAATACTCTTACAAAGACTAAAGAAGTGGTGGAAGTCTATGCTTAAAATATACCTTTTTTTCAATAGCAAAGTACATGCATGCTCCTATGCTATAAAAGCCATTAACATGTCTGAAAAAAAATACAAATGCAGTTTTGTAGAAAATTGCTTACCTTCAATTTAAAATTGGATAGAGCAAATAAAGAAGGCATCTTGCTTAAAATTTTAATTTGGCCTAATGTCTTATGACATTTCCCTTTGAGATGGACCAGGAGTTTTAACCAAAACAAATAAGTTATTAGCTTTATCTACTTTAAACGATATCATAATGTTATTAATAATTTATGCAATTTTATTTGCAAACTATAGGCACCACGGAGCCAAAGAAATTTGGGGAACTTGCAGGACACCTAGCTGAATGCTCAAAACCAGCACCAAAAGAGGTTTTTTTAAAACTACTTTAATCTCCTTATTCAAGAAGCTATAATGTTACAATATGTAAAATATGGAGAGAGTGTGTTTTAAAGGGAGCAGTAACAAAAACCAGTCCCCTAAAAAGAAATGTTTTTTGTTTGTTTGTTTTTTGCTGCTAACATTTTTAAAAGGAGTGTAAAGATTTTTTGCTTGATATGTGCATTTTATATCAGCAACAGATAGGAATAAGTGATAAAGGTTGCATTTTTATAATTGCTTCATATAAATATCAGGCAAATAGATTTGCACAATTTAATCACAATTTCATACATTGTATTTTGCTGATTATACAATTTACCACTCAAATTATTTTTATAATCAACATAATTATTTGTTTTGAATTCTTCAAAATTCTTCAGAATTCTTTTTCAGGATCTCTCTGGGAAGTTTAGCTCATTAACATTGAATAGGACTTTGGAGGTAAGGGAGTTGACAATTTATATAATTTACACACAGCATATGTTTTGAAAATCATGGTGATTAAAAAAAATAATTTAAATAGATAAAAAAAAAATTTCTTCAGTGTCAAATGTCTTTATTAAAAGACTGTTGTGAATGCATTTGAGTTCTTTTAATACTTGTGTATTGATTACAGGACCATAAATGGCAGAAAAGCTTGCAGCAAATTTTTGATGAAACCAGTCCTGAAGTACTCAGGAATAATTCAGACTCTCATTTAGAAGCCTATTATAAAAAGATACCAAGACCAGGTCAGTAGTTGAAAGAAATAACAAAATAAATCCTTTAAAATTTTATTTTTCACCTAAAATATTTTCTTTGAGATTTTTAAATGGTGCAAACTCCTTTTTTTCATTTTATTTATTTATTAAAAAAAAAAAAACATTTATCAGGAAAGTCTCAGATTATTTTAAAAGTTATGTTTCCTTGTGAGAATGTTAATTGGAAACATTTTTTTTTCTTTTCAAGTGATAGAAAAAGATGATTATCATCGAACCAAAATATCTTTTTTATTTAGTATTTAAGTGTAGACTTTTGTTTTTGTAATAGATTAGGGGTTGTATGTAACCCTACATTAGCTTAGTAGGTTTTATCGTAGGAAGCTTTCAGCACTCTAAGTTTGATGCAACCGGTACCTACACTAAGTTTGTCTTAATGGCTAAGTCAGAATAACCCTGTCGTACAGCCATTAAGACAATAAAGTAGCCAATCAGTGCATTGCCTTTTCCTACAGCTCAGCGCGCCATAAAAGCAACAAACGTGCCATTTGGGCTTCCATCTTGAAAACCTCTCGACTCATTTTTTAAGAACGCCTAATAAAACAATAAGGTGATAAGTTCAAATGCAACAAGCTTTTAAAGTCATTACTAGTCTCTATTAAACCTGTTTGATGCATGAAACATTACACAATGGTGTTCTTTTGATAATTCTAATCAAGTTAATTTGCATCTTCTACTGCCACAAACTTGAGCCTAGATTTACATCTAAACTTGTGTATAGATCTAGATCTAGAGTTCTTATTAATGAGAATCTAGAATCTATAGGCCTACCTTAGTTTAGTTTCTACAAAGTACATTAAAAAATTCCATGATCTAGGCCTATAAGCCTAAATATAATGTAGCTGCATGAGCAGCAAAGTGTGTATGTGTGTGTGTAGTATTTGGGTGTGTATCTGAAGGTTATGATGGATCAGAGGAATTGTCCATTAGCTTGGCCTAGCTTCACTTAACTACATGAGAAATGTAAAAAAAAGTTGCATACTATCAACTTAAGTGTAGCAGTTACGATTTTTAATTAGCATAGCCAAGTTGACAAATAGCTGTAAGAGTTGCATACAGGCTCAGAATTTCACCTGATACGCTCTATTATAACATTAAAAGACTCCTACTGAAGTATGCTTTTAATTTTTTTTAAAGGGTTTAACAATATCATAAATTGATAAAGGGGCAGGATAAATCATTTGTATAATTTATTTGATGTTAACACAAAACTCTTTTTTGACAAAACTCATAAAATATGAATCCTTCTATTACAAGATTTAGCCCTTTTGACAATAGAGTTTTCATGCTAATTATTTATATACTTTTTTTTTACAAGGCCAGTTCCATCAACAGTATAATATTGGGGAATCCCCTATGGACGAGCTTCAAGGAGCCATACACTGCATGGCAACCGCCCTCAAGTTTAAGCCAAAAGATGCAGATACCCACCTCAGACTGGCCATGCTGCTGGAGGAGAAGTATTTTGCTGAGGACATGTTTGGTCTCAAGAAGGAGGTTAGATACATGTGAAAATCTCCTGGTGTATTGCAGTTCTGGTAGCTAAGATTGAGGCGACTGAACAACTAATTATCACTATTTATGGCAGTAATATTTCTACTTAAAACCTTTATTGTTTTAAAATTCAAATTAAAGAACTTATATTACTTAAACCAATTTTAAAAAATCAACACAAATCTCTCTTTGTGCGCCATGAAAACACTGCTTTACAAAATTGAACATTTTTAGTACCCTGCTCAGTGCTGGCAGTAAATTGAGAATATTAATTCAAATGTTTTGATGGGAGGGTCTTGAGTATTCTCTTTATATTGATGCAGGAAAAAGATGGAGGCCCATCACTCAACCTTCAAGCTAAAGAGAGCTCTAAGGAAGAGGAGGTGTTTGCTATTTGCAAACTGAAGGGAGTAGACCCCAACTCACCTGTCAGTCATCATCTCAAAGCCCTTGACAGCGAATACCACCATCTTCTAGACAATGGTCAGAGTGGAAAAGCTGACCATGTTCAGTCTTTATATGTGTGGTACAGCAAGAAAGTGTCTCAAGTAGGATTATTCTTCCATTTTATTTTTAAAATTCTTTTTAACTATTATTTAAATCAGATAGATTTTTAATTTATAACTGCATGGTGGTAGTTTTTTTTACCTCTTTCTAAGATCAGCTCCTCTCAGATACTTCATAATTTCAATATGTAATGGAAAAAAAGTGATTTTATTTTTTCTGCGAAAATGGTGTCAGTTATATTCAATTAACTTTAAATTTAAGAAAAAAAAGAAAAAAACATTTTTTTATCTGTTTTCAATTATCTCAAGCTTCCATCTTTGACTTCCAAATGATTAAAGGTCAGAGGCATATTTTCTGAAGGTATCCTTATTTCCAGTTGCAGCGGTGACAATTCTAAGGACTTGGAGCTACTTACAAAGAATCTCTAGGAAAAAAATCTCTAGTCTCGCCATTTCTTGTTTGCAAGAACATTGGTAGTGTAAAAGAATCATTTATTACGAGAATATGATTGAGAAATAAGAAGTGGATAAGTGGCTCAAATTTTGATCAATAGTTGGTTCCTCTTCCTCATGTTGTGTATAAAAAAAAACATTAAAAAAGTCAAATAGGTGCACGTAACACAAAGGGCTGAAAACTTAAAACAGTTACACTTCTCAAAGCCCAGGTTGTTAGTTTTGCCCCTTTATCATTTTCAGAAAAAAAAGTTTTTCTTTGTCAAACGGACAACTGATGATCATGTCTCGCCATTCCTCTCATAATTATCTGAAATCTTCCCAGTGTTGATCTAATTTAAAAAAAAAACGTGTTTAAAATAAAGGAAGACACAAATTAGAGGCCCCCCTTTTCCTGCCGTCAATATGTTAACTCTGTTCCACATCCTCTCTCCTTCCTATTATTCCACGTTACAATTTAAATAAAATGTTGCTTGAGTGTCACAAATCTTCTTAATTGTTGACCTATTTGTAAGTTTCGTTTATTAAAAATGCGGGATCGCCTCTGATGGGGGGCAGGGACGAGAGCCCTGCTTTGAATCTGGCACTGATTCCAGCTATATGCATTTACAAAAATAGGATCACTCATTTCTATAAACACTAAAAGAATATGGGATTGTGTCTATGACCAACTATAATTTTTACATGAAATATATTTAGATAAGCCACACATAACCTCTCATGTAGCATAAAACAGTAATTTTTAAAACCATACTAAGTTTATCTAGGAAGAAAGCAAAAAGCTAAGTCAAACAAAAACAGTTTTTGATTTAAACAACCCTCTTGAAAAACTCTCCACTAGGAAGGAGCAGCGGCTCACAAGGCTGAGGATAATGAATCTCCCCTGGGACAAGCCTACCAGAAGTACCTTGATGCCTTGTGCATAGACGAGACTAAAGCTGTTTATAATTTCCACGTTGGTCGGCTTTTGGTTGTCATGGGCAACTATGATGATGCTATTAAGCGCCTGGAGGCAACTCTGAGTTGGAACGCTCAGCATGAGATGGCCCGGTGAATAGGATGCTTTTATAGTTTTTTTTTGCAAATATCTTCTTTTTCCAGGAACATGCAAACTTTTTTAAAATGGAAACGGAAACATGGACAGATTCATTAACCTTTTTATTTCATTATTATCAATTTTTTTTTTAAAATGATAACCAAAGGAAAGTTTTCAACCAATTCCAAATTCAGTTGTGTTTATGATAAGCTCATTCCAATACACTGTGTAGAGCTTAAAATTTGTAACTCTGTCATTAATTTGCACTTTTTGTTATATTGCTGATGCTAATTTATTATTGTTATCATTTCTTTTTCTGTTTAGATTCTATCTTGGTCTGGCCATAAGTCTAAGTAAAGAGGAGTGTAAGAAAAGAGGCAAAGAGGCAGTAAAGTATCTTCTTGCTGGGATGGAGCTTCTACTCTCAGAACTTTCAATACAAGCCAACAAAGCCGAGGAAATTATGTACAAAGGCTTTTTTGCTAATATTTTTTGTATTTTAATGTTAATGTAAAGTGCCTTTATCCCATTTACCATTTACTGCACAGTTATTTAATATAATAATTATCACAAATTAAAGAGGACAGTAAAATTGTAAAGAACACAAACATGGAAGAAATCCTTGCTTTGTGCTCATTAAATTTCTTAAGGTTTTGATTAGTTTACATGATGTAGAGTTTTAAGATAAATCTTTGAGAAATTTGCATTTTCCCATCAAACCAGTTCCGTGTAAATTAAACGATTTTTTAAATACCTCTCTCTTGCCAGTCCTAAGACCTCATTGTTTGCTGAAAATCTTGTGAGGGCAAGCAATGTTTACCTTTTACGAGGCATCATTCAGCTTGGGAATCTCCTTACTTGCAATGAAATCAAGGATGCTATGTCAGCTATGGATGTTTATCACACGTAAGGATTTTCAAATAACTCCTTGTTTTTCTTTAGATCTATGACAAACTCTGTTTATGTCATTGCTGATGTGAAGAAAGCTTATCATGCATGTAGTTATTTTTACCTGTTATCTTGGTATCTGGTTTCTCTGGTTTTCTTTATGCAGAAAAAAAAGTCCTTAGTGTTTCATACTTGTGCATTTCTTCCTATTGCATTTCTTGCAATATTCCAAAACTAAAATTATTTATTTTTATATTTCTCAAAAGATAAAGATATCAAAATGTTGAAGTTGTAAATTTTTTTTTACCGTATTTAGAAATATAAGAGTCGACGTAGTATCTCTTTTTGTCATTCTCATTAATTTAACGTCATAAAAGAAATTTTTCAGATCATGTTAACATGTTTGATGATTGTGGTTTGTCTCATCCTATTTTGCCAGCCTCACTTATTATAAGTACATGTGTTTTGATTGCAGGTTATTTTAATTCTAACTTTATGTTTCACCTACTGGTTTGTATTCTCAATCTGTCTGCCAGGGCTGCACACTTGTCCACACAAGTGCTTCCCACTGTATGTCGTGGCGATGTTTACAAACAAATTGAGTGGGTTCTGGTGGACGCCCACACACAGTTGCTGGAATTGCTCACCAAACAGCAAGGAAAAGAAGAGTTGATTGCCTCACGGTGTCAGAGACTATCTGCCCTTATCTTCAACTCGACTATTTCTGGAAATTATAAATTGCTGGAGCTTCAAGAAGCGGTAGTACTCAATGTCTACTTGATCCAATATTACTATTGTTTCTTTTCTCATGGGTTTGAGACCAGTATGCTTAGCTGATAGAAACAACATTTAAAAATTGTGTACAATGTAATATTCAAGTACTTTAATGAATTTTCTACCTCTACAGTAGTTCAAATAAGAAATATACCTCGTAAATTTGATGTCTTCATAATAATTATAATCATTTCCTACAACAACAAAACGTTAACGATATTTTTCCTCAATCTGGAAAATGCACCTTGATTCTTTGATGGTTTTTTTAATCTACAGACGTGCCAGAAACTGGTGAAGATTCAACCCAGTGTGAGCTACGCACTTTTCTTGCTTGGCTCTGCGCAATTTGCCTTGTATGAGAACACACCTAAAGGAGATGCAGCGAAGCAGCAGCTTCAGGATGCAGAGCATTCTTTCAAGGCTAGCATTGCTCTTGAAGGGAAGACTAGTGAAGAAAAGCCTCCAGAGTTGGTAACTAGTAAGTTGTGTCAAGTTCTAAAGGGGAGAAATTAAATTGATTTCATGAAACTTTAAAATTAAAAAAAAAATGGTTAAGAGTAATACTTCAGAATTTTGAGATATACTATCTACATTTGTTTGTTTTGGGGATAAGTAATAATAATGATAATGACCGAGTTACAAACAAAGAAGTCTTAAGAACATCCAGTGTTAAAAGAGAACTAATATCTAGCACACAACATCATAAACTTTCATTTTGGTCATGTAGCATGAAAGCCTCCAACAAACAATCATAAAGGGAAAAATAGAAGAAAGAAGAGGGAAGGGCAGGCCGAGAAGAAAATGGTATGATGACATGAAAGAATGGACAGGAAACCAGGTGCATAAAAACTGCCGACTGGCGAAAACCTGTGGCATGGCAACCTGGAATCGGGACAGAAGCATGACAATGACAACAGGGAAAATTGTTAACCTTTTAGTTTGCTATAGAACCATTGAACTCACTTCCTGCTTAAAGAGACCAGGATTTTTTCCTTTGATTCAAACAGTTTAATGTTATTCTGGTATTTATTTCTTTTTCAGACCAAAAGTGGTGGGTAGAGTTCACTCGGAAAGAGGAGGAGGCTAAGAAAGCTGCAGCAGCTCCCCCTACAGCGCCTCCCGCTGGAGGAAAGGTGTCTTCTCCCCCGGCTACCACTGCTGCTCAGGGTGGTCGGGGAGGGGCTGCAGCCGCAGGCAGAGGAAGGGGTGCACAGCCTACCCCCTCCAGCGCACCCACCCCGGCCAAGGGAGATAAGTCTAAACATGTCTGTGTGCCACGTCCAGGAGTGAGGGATAAGTTTTGTCCTTTTTATTAGTAGTTAAACTCAACCTAAAGATGTTTCATCCTGTTATTCTAACACCAAAGCTTCTTTTGTAGTTTTGTTCTAGTCAATGTGAAAGATGCATGCTATCTTCTATTTAAAATTCTTACTTTTGTTTTCAAACCTGTTTCATCAGAATTTTTATAAATATGAAAGTCCTAAAACTTGAATATGAATAATTATTACTTTTGCTTGTGGATTAATATAATTTTATTATTAAAATTTGGGACTCTCATCTATTGCATGTCTGTAATCAGATTTCAATGGGTCTGTTTAGTTCAGCATGACATAGGGATTTATTCAGACCATTTTCCTCTTGCTAAATTAGAACTAGGTTAGATCTGATGAGGCTTCTAAGCATGCAATATGCACAAAATCCATTTGGTGGATAGTAAATTCAGTGTGGAAAATGATCACTGTGCATGTTGTGCTTAGAAAGTGAAACCATCACCCTGAGACCGTTACGGCAATATGTGTTCTTGTTGATAACTATTTCATTTTCCCAAATTTTTAAAGTTGTTAGGTACCAAATCCATCCACTAATACTTTTCTTCAAATCCTAAGACTGCATTGGTATATCTCATCTGCTTCAAGTTTGTAGGAAATGCTGAGATAACTTTTGAATACCCTCAAATTTTCATTTACAGAATATACTTTATTCAAGTCATTTCATACAAGCCTTTTTATTTAAAAAAATCAGTTTGACAATACCTCTTTTTTCTCTCTGTTCATTCATGTCTAGCTGGTTTCAATATTGCTTGTATGCATATTTGTATGTTCACGGCTAAAATAAAAATTTGTCTCTGAAACTTTAGTAAGGACAGTTTAAGATAAATTATTTTTTTTTCTGTTCATACATGTCTAGCTGGTTTCAATATTGCTTGTATGCATATTTGTATGTTCACGGCTAAAATAAAAATTTGTCTCTGAAACTTTAGTAAGGACAGTTTAAGATAAATTATTTTTTTGTTTTTTAAATTGTAAATCAAATATGTAATTAAAAAACAATAACAAAATAACTGTGAGTTGATGAAAACTTATGATGAAGTTATATTGATCTCAAAGGAAATGAAATAACTGATTTTTTTCTTTCAGTCAAACAAACATTTTATCTCGCTAAGATTCTTGACAAATCCTGATACATGCAAGAATAGCTATATATGCCAGCTTTATTCTTGTACTGCTATTAATTCAGCAATTTAAAGTTCATATTAGAACCATATTTATGCATACACACACACACATACTCACATATATATACATATATATACGTTTTGAATTATCTCTCTACATTTCCTTTTCATATAAAAGTGTTTATTACAAACCTTTCTCTTTACCGCTTTCTCCAAGCATTTTTACAAATCTTTTTGTCTTTGGTAAATATTATTCTTAACATAAATTATTTTTACTTATTTATTTAAAGCAGCTTTTTTATACATAGCTGTTTGATAAATGTTCATACTTTTTATCACCTTTAATTTATTAAACCAATGTCCTCTTTTGGCTTTTTCACTTGTTTTTTAAAGTCATCCAAGGGTCTAGAAGAAAACCCCAAACATTTAAACATTTTAAACCAAGCAGCATCAAATTTCAAAACAGATATTAAGTGAGGAGGCTGCAAGACTCATTCAACCAAGAGTTTAAACACATAATCATTTTAACCTTTTAAACCAAGGAAAATCAAACTTCAAAACGAGATGTTAAAATTATTAAGAAGGTTGCGAGACTCACTCATCTTTGAGTTTAAATTCCTGTACTCTAAAGTTCTAAGTTGTGAACAATCTTATCTAATCTCAAACATCCAAACTTTGCTCGCACGTCCAGCAGCCCGAGGCGGCGCCGCGGCTAGAGGAGCTCCGGCAGCCAGGGGTGCACCGGCCGCTAGAGTGAGTAACTCCTGGGATATACTCACCCCTCTCTCTACTTTCCCATCCCTTCCATTTTTACAATCTTGTCTGTATTTCTGCTGTGTTCGCAATGCTAGTCATTATGTTGTAGGCCTATTCATTATACTAAATAATCTAGTCTTACTAAAATTATTAATCAATTTCTTGATAGTTCTACGTATGAGAAACGAAGTTAATGCCTTCATCAGTACATCCTAACTTATTTTTCTAACTTAAATTCATTATGAAAAAATAATAATAAAAAAGAAAGATAAAAAAGAATTATAGATAAAAAATCAAGACAAATACGTTGTGAACCTTAATTTAATACTCTACTCCTTTCGTTTGACTCTAATTTGTTCCTTATTTGGTTTGTAAAAGGGGGGAAAGGCTGCTGCTGCTCCACCAACCAAAAAAGAGGCTGCACCAACAAAACAGGAAGTGGCATCTACTGCCCCTTCTGCAGAAGATGGTACTCACGTTATAACTTTTGTGTTGTTTGTTGTTGTTGTTGTTGTTGTTGTTGTTGTTGTTGTTGTTGTTGTTGTTGTTGTTGTTGTTGTTGTTATTTTTAATACATAGATATAAACAGGCTATATTTTTTTTTTATCTAAAAGGAGGTAGTATTTTTATTAATTTGATCTATGTTGCATGAAAAGTTGTACATATGTACAATATTTTTAAAACACTCTGGTGATATGAAAGGCCACAAACTTATTATGGTTCTGTATGTACCTTATTATTAAACAAAACAGATATGAAATCAGCTGATGAAATGCATCTATTAGTATAGAAATAAAAAATTAAAGGCACAGAAATCACTTTATTAAAAAGAAAAAATGCAAGTGAATAATTTCTGAACATGTGATAAAGTTATTTTCATGTAAGTATGCTGAACAGAGTCCAACACTTTGTTATGTTTCCCTCATCCAGTTAAATCAGTAGAGGCCACTCCCCCAAAGGCTGTTATAAAGAATAAAAAATCTTATCCACCCCGCCTGGGTCTTGCCAGAGTGCTTCGAGCTGCAGATCAACCTAATGAGGCAAAAAAATTTTATGCTGAAGTCATAGAAATGGCACCAGAGGTTAGTATTTGAAGTTCATGTTTACTTTTGAAATTGCAAACAAGTGGAAATGGGGTGCTTAATTGTGCACAATTAAGATACAGATCCAGGTTTAATAATTTTGTTTGCATACCATGAAAAAATAGTTCTGGTCTGTGAAGATTGATTTTGAGAACTGGCATTTAGGATGGCAATAAATGTTAGGAAGTGGCTATTTACCCGGTAACCGGACAAATAACCAAAAGGCTATTCCTCCGGCAGTCTTGGGTTTGAGTTGCTCGGTGATCCAACTATTGGTTTTGACAGCAGCTGTCTCATATGGAACCATAATTATGTGTTTAAATCTGTAGGTGGCACCAAATATTATTATTATTATTATTATTATTATTATTATTATTATTATTATTATTATTATTATTATTATTATTATTTTTTGAGAACTGGCATTTAGGATGGCAATAAATGTTAATTCCAAGATACTTCAATATTTGTCTCTATTTTAGCTTAGAATTATTACATGAAAATTGAGATTTCACTTTTTAAACCATTTGACAAGGCATTTATTGGCACATCCAATTATTTGTACAAATTATAATGAGAAAAAATTACATACAAACTGTTATTTTAAAACAGCAAAGTAATCTTTTACCTTATTGGGCACAGGTTTTTCATTCTGTATTTTAGACTCATATTTTCTTACAATTCATATTATGCTGATATAGTGCTCCAGTAAAAAAAAAAAACGACAATCTGAAGTAAAACAAATGGTCAAGAGAATTATTTTTCTTTAATTCATGAAACACAGAGTAGTAGATGTAATTTTATACGAAAATTACAAAGCACTTACGTGCAATGCAACCTACATGAACGTTCACAAATTAATGTGAATGAAAACTTATAGTAGTTTCCACAGTTAATACAGAGTATGTTATTTAAAGTCACAAAAGTCGGATAGTTTCAACTTAAAGCATGTCATCATTACAGTAATAAAAAGACTGACAAACAGCTCGCTTGAAATTCTAAATTTTTTTTTTTTATATTTGGTGCCGGAAGGAAATGGTCCAAGTAGTTAATACCAAACTGCGACAAATTTAGCCAGAAATACAAAAAAGAATACACATTCAACAAACTCAACTAAAAATGAGGGGTTAAAGTACCTGTCTGCCTACTTACTACTAACTCAACCTTAGGAGTTTGAAACACAAGAAAAAGATGTAAACTCAGCCAAAAACATTATGTTGTGCAATGGCCACTGTGGAAACTGAATTCAAAGAAAGCTTGACCTTTTCGAAAGCAAAAATTAAGAAATGGTGTAACACATTTGCAGTTACTTGTTACTGCAGAAATGTTAATTTAATTTTTAGAAGTTAAAACAAAGAAATAGATATGAAAGAGACCAAATAATTAGAGGATAATGATTGATATTGGAAAACTGAACCTCATATTTCACTTTTTTTTTACAACTTTATGGATTCAGTCCAGGGAACTTTAAAATTTGAACAATAGTATGAAACATATTTAAACATATCAAACATTTTTTTCTGTTTACAATACATTAATACCATCATTTGTTTTCATAACATTTAGGTCCATGATGCCTATATAGAAAGTGCTGAAATGTTAGCCAAGTCTAGTCCTTTGGAGGCAGTGGATGTTTATGCCAAGTTTCCTGTGTCTGACAACCCAACCTTTGATGATGCATTCATCTTTGGAGAAATCATTCGGATTCTTATGAAAGCTGAGAAGTTGTTGTTTTGTTGTTTTTTTGTACCAAATTCTCAGGTGTTCTGGAGCGCTACACAAAGATTTTGGAGCAGAAAAATAAGAATGAGCTGTTGAGAAAGGTTTATGCTGGCATGAACAACAAATCAGAGGATGACCCTGACATGCAGGCTTTTTTTAAGTTCAAGTTTTGGGTTTAAATACATCTGCTCATCTTTTTTAATGTGTCAATATTGTTTGAAAGTTAATATTGTAAGTCGCGTTTGAATAATGCAATTGTGTGCCAAACAAGTAATCAATGAGAAATATATTTTTAAAATCATTTTTGTAGTATTGAATTTCAATTCTAGTATCTTAAGTATAAGATGTTTATTGTTACTACACTGTTCTTACATTTGCAATTGAATACAGACCCTTTGCCAAAAGCTCATTAATATATGAATATACTTGGTTGTCTTACCAGAAGCCTCCTTAGAAATCAGCATTTCTGAAGTGAAATGTTGATCGTATCACAGTATTGTATTTATGCAAGGAGGAAATCATCAATATCATCATCATCATTGTTTTCTTCATTGTATTCCTTAAAGTTTAAAGTTTTGAAAATCTATTTGCAGTTATTTTTATTTATTTGTACCTTTTATTGCTACATGAACTCAATTTTTATTTCCTATTTATATCCTGCTAAAGATAAAAAAAACAAGTCATGATCTGCTTTTTATATCAATTTTGTGTATGTTTTAATTTTGTTTCTCATTTTAAAAAAACTCCTATTAAAATTTATTTGCCCTTTTCGAGATTTTATAAATTTATTTCTGGAACACATTTCTCATTCTTTCAACTTACAATATTTCAACTACAATCTATTAATAAAAAAAAAACGTTTTACCCACATTGAACCAGTCCTGGTTCATACTTAATTAGTGAGGGGAATGAGTTAAAACTACTGATAGAATTAAAAATATGCATAAGAAATCTCATTCAGCTTTCCATAGACCAAAAAAATGGTGAACCACAAGACTACTTAAGCTATTAGAAATCTGAGCTGGATTTTTTCTATCTCAATACCCTTTCTTAAGAGCATCAATTTTTTTTTTAGTAGAGGCTTACATCAACACTTTTTTGAAAATGAATGAAACTGTTGTTGCTATCAAAATGCATTCCAGTTTTGATTTTCTTTTTGTAATGTAACGTCAGATTTATAAATGGATCTCTATTTTTATAACTTTAATAAATAAAAAACAATTAAGAAAAAAAGTAAATAAGACTTTAAGTTCTAAAGACTCTCCAGAAATACAATTTATAATATCATGCCTTTACTTCTTAATAGTTTAAAATTTACTTTAAAAACATTATAGGTATGGATTTGTTTTATCAATGACATGCTTTATTGGTATATTTTTTTCCCATTTTTTGTGTTGCTGTTTTTTTTCCTATTAGGGTTTTAGCAACATATGTGCATTTTTTTTTTTAGCAATTAAAGACAACTGTTTTCTGGTTGGTAATTTGTATGGTTTGGACAAACTCATGATACATGTATTCCTTTGCATCAAATCTGTAATAGTCTAAGTCTTGCACTTTTGCATACTAGTATTACTGTGTGTGATTTTACATTGGAGCATTTTATTTATATAGGTAAATGTGATGTTTAAAATCATAATTACTTTTCGTCTGTGATAATAATTTTTACAGTGAGCTAGCAAAACCACTTAACTTTTCTGAAAAGACATAATACTTTGTCTGTTTGAAGTATTGAATAAAAATTACTTACTTAATTTTGAAAACTTTAATTATTGTTTTATGTTGTTCAATATTGATGACGCACATTTCGATTTTTTAAATTTTATTTGATTGTTCCTGGGTGTTTTTTTTTTTTAAGTACATTTATTAGAGTCAACAGACCATAATATAAGTGCTAGAGATACACATCACGTTGAATAACAACCAATAACCCCTGAGAACATTGATCATTCCAACGAACATAGGAAATAGTACTACTACCACCACCCATGCTGTAACTGCGGATACATGTACTACTACTACTACTACTTCTACTACTACTACTACTACTACTACTACTACTACTACTACTACTACTACTACTACTACTACTACTACTACTACTACTACTACTACTACTACTACTACTACTACTACTACTACTACTACTACTACTACTACTACTACTACTACTACTACTGCTACTACTACTACTACTACTACTACTACACCTATAATAATCAGGAAGTCTCGAGTTCGAATCTCGACTAGGTCGTCTGTCTCCCTATTGGCTGGGTAAGTGTTAGTTTAATGTGCCCCGCTGGGGCAGATGTCTTATTATCTGTTTCTGTGTAGCGTCGCATAAAATTGTTCGACATTAGTATTGTTACACATCGAAGGTCTAGGACTTTTTTTTTTTAAGAAAAAAAGTTTGTTTGGTAAATAAGATAGGTTGGAAGACTCGTTGCTGAAAAAGTCAAGAATGAGATGTGTAAGCAAAAAAAAAAATGGGAGTCAACGAGTGAGTATGTTTAAGCGTGTAGAGTGAGAGAGGGAGGGAGAGAGTGAAACTGAGAGAGAAAGAGAAAGAGGAATTCAGTAATAGATTAATAAATATTTGAAATAAGAGAAAGGTGAACCAAAATATGTCTGGCTGGTTGGTATAAGCATACGCACAAAATTAATGCTATAAAAAGAAAACTAAGTTGTAAATAGTTATTAAATTCGCCCAAAAATATAGCCACGAATTTTCGTTTACCTGAGGTTATATTTGCTTACAAATGAACACTGAAGTTAAGAGAAGATGATATACAAAGAAGAAAGTTAAAAGATAAGACAATAAAGAATGGTAAGAAAGAAATTTCGGACTAAAATTTTGAACGGAATTTACTGATTTTAGTAGCTTGCGTAGTAAAAAGTACCCTACAAGCCATAATTATGTTGTTTTTATAACATTTGTTAATGGGAATATTACCTATATGAATGTCCGAATTTCTATTCTGGACCCCTTCGAGTTACATTTATTTCTTTTTATATTAATATGTGTCTTAATTATGGTGTTTTAACATATCACGCCAACCGCGGTATTATATACCTTAGACATGGTACAAGTAACGGAACTGGTAAAACTACCGGAAACAAGCCTCTTACGGTCCAATTACGGTCCAATTCAACCTTTTCAACCTCTACCCAGCCATAGGTTAGTCCTGTTAGTGTTAACCTAAACATAGCGAGGGCTTTGAACTCTACATGTGCCTTGGGTGTAATTATATTTGCACTGTCCAATAGAACTGGCCGACTGCTTTAACTTTCCTTGTTTACTCAGCGTATACACATATGTATGCTTCTTCATTCTTTGATCATTTCTATTTTTGTGCTACAACGAGGAACTAGGGTACTCAGATAAGTATGCTTCATTATAAGAAGTGTTCAATGTCATTTCTTCTGTTTTAAAGCTACAGGTGAAATAAGGCATAAAACGAAACTTCCATTAATTGTGTCTAGTGAAAGATATTCACCTATATAACAGCCTAAAGGATCAACTTTCACATTTTGCCTTGTTTTGAAGAGGGGAAAAACCCTCTCCATCGATTCAAACGTTTAGATGGCAAATGGTAAGTTTTTTTAAATTTTTGTATCAAAACTTTTTTTTCTTTCATTGTCCGCTTTTTAACAACTGTTTTATATGAAAATGTATAGCGTTAATTCAACAAAAATACGCAACAGTAAATTAGTTTGAATAGGCGAAAATGTTTTTAACTACGAATTATGTGCCGACATTTTAAAGAGTACAAGTTTAAATTGCGTTTTCTGAACCACCAAAATTTTAAAAGGTCCAGAATTGCTGCAAAGCAGTGGATCATAACGGGACAGGAGATTTTTAAGCTCAAATTGAATGCACAAACTATTGAAGAAAAATAAAATGCAATTGAAACGGGATATAGTTAAACTTTCTATTGGCAACTAGACTAGTTGACACATTACATTTTTATGTCCCTCTTGAACTTGCAACATGACTTTTAGGACCTACAGTATGTCACATCAGGACAAAATTAGCGCAGACCTTTGATATTATAACATTAATTTACTACATCAAGCTTTCCAACAACTATGAAAAGAATAGACAGATTTACATCAAAGGATATGCTTGATTAGAAAATATATATTACGATTACGATCTTCATTTTTGGGTTTAATTCGGCTGTTGAAGTTATTCAAATTAAAATAACTGAAAATCAAAACTCTACAAATGAGCACTTTTTTCATTTTTAAACGATACTTCCACAGGAGCAGCGTTGCCGTTGGGGGCCCAGATGGCTGTCGTGTACGTGGGAATCAACGTCTTCTTCTCCATGGCCCTGTCCGCGGTGATTAGTCTTGTGGTCCTCATAACCGTACAGCTCAACAAAATGATCAAGGAGAAAGTGGGCAAGCTAGCCTCAAGAGACATTGTCACACCAATAGACAATGCCGCTCACAAAGGCGAAGACGAACACAATGGCAAACCCGCGGAAGAAGTTGTCACCAAAGGCGAAAAACGGGTTAAATGGGCAGATATTAGAAAGAGGCGACCATCTAATGCTGGCAATGCTAATTTGCCATTGACTGGGACATCGACTACGTCTTTGCCAGCCGATCCAGCCCCACAAACTCCAGTTTATCTTGAATCTACAAGCGCCAAAACTCCATCGCCTTTTACTTGGGAAACTAGTAAAGGAAAAGTTAGGAACAGACAGAGCCGCGCTAAATCTGCATCTCGAGTTGTTCCTGTTACGACTGCATCTCCCGCAAACACAGGCGTGGACAGAGATCCCAACCAATGGGCCGCGATCTCACCATGGAGCGTGGAGGACCGCCGTGCGGACTATCGTGAGGGCTCGAAGACATCCCTCAACGACGGAGTAGTCACGCCATCTTCGTGCCACGTGGACGTTCCTTTTCCTACAGACCAAGCACAGCCAAACCCAAAGACCTCTGCTTTTGCTACTGACATGAAGGCATATGATATATGGTGATTATCAGGTCGAAAGTTTGAGAAAAAAAGAAATGACTATCTGCATACTGACTTCATACTGATTGTAACAGTTGCTTTCCTGTTTATTATTCTATGAGAAAAGAAAAGGATTTTTTACTAAAACTATGATACAGTGAGGTAGTAAAAAGTCCCCTAAAATATTAGTCATTGTTATTTACCTTCTTAAAATCGTCATCGGTTCCACCACCACCACCACAACCATGAGCACACCACCACCACCACCACCACCATCATCATCATCATCATCATCATCATCATCATCATCATCATCATCATCATCATCATCATCATCATCATCATCATCATCATCATCATCATCATCATCATCATCATCATCATCATCATCATCATCATCATTTAAAAACATTATCACCACCATCATCATCATAAACATAATTGGAAACTCAGCTCTTCTTCGTCTTTCATTATTCCATATCAATTGGTACCTGGGGCTTTAGGCTATTGTAGTTTTTGTAATGTGGTTTTGTTTTCAAACACATTTTAAATTAAAAATAATTATCTTATAGCACATGGTAAGTTATAGAACTGTTCTCGCTCTTCTTGTTTCTTAAGTATTGAATAATTATACCCTCAATCACTACATATTTATGTAGTGTTTGCCAATGAAACTTTATGAAAATCAACATAATGCTTTTCGAAGTTTGCAATCATGCACGCCTTAATTGAGTAAAAGAGTCGAAACATCATAGCAGATTGGTCTAGAAACTTTTATTAATAGTCAAATGATAATTGAAAAAAACAGCAACATAAAAAACCCAACAAAGACACTGCATCATTGTAGAAACATCTAGATTCTAGGCTACAATTGCCTCTTCAGATAAAAAGAAATGTTTTTATTTTGTTTAATTTTTTGGCTATTCAAAATATTTTGTTATCAGTGATATATATATATATATATATATAAAGAACATTTGGCACATCCAATATACCTAGGTAGCTCCACCATTTTAATGTTTTCCATCACAAACTGCAGTGCTGCGTGTTTCGTTTTCATTGTGACTTCTTTCTTTGTCTTTTCTTTTCATGTTATACAAAGTTTTACAATAGTCACTGTTAGCTAATCGATATATTTATGATTTTAGTGTATATGAAACATTCTAATGTAAGACTAAAGATTGATAAAGCAATTTATTTTTACCATGTTAACAAATCGACAAGACTTTGTAATGACGCTAAAGTTGACATTTAGTAATGTAAAAAAGCTGTGAAGAGTTATCTTAGACTATAGACGAGCTTTTAGATAGACATGGGGCTCCCTCCTTACCCACAAACGTGAGTGAGGAGAAACTTCCTGATTTGTTTTTAACCGCTTTTGAAAATAAAAAGTGAAGGATGTAAGAAAAATTGAGATGTTTTGACACCCAGTGTGTTATGTCGGGTAGGACCAACTGAAACACTTGTTTTAGATTTTCCACATTTTTGGGTTAATTTGAGGAAGAGGTTTTAAAAACTATCGCACTGTATCGACTTTGTCTTTCCTTTCGAAAAATCTAGAGAAAGTCATGCTGAAACAACGTTTACTACATTATGATATAAATAAACATAGAGAAATTTTTCAATCGGCTTATAGAAACTGCTCTTTTACGTGTTTTCAATGGCATAGTTGTCAGGCTTGATTCTGGAAATGTCTGCTTACTGAGCCTTTTAGATTTAAGTTCCGCATTTGACACACTAGAAAATGAAATTCTGTTAAATCGTCTAAAAATTAGTTTCTACATTACAGGAAATGCACTCGCATAGTTTAATTTTTGTTGTTGAAATTTTTGACTCTTTGTGTAAAAGTTGAAATTCTTATTCTGAGGAAGTTATTTTACCTTTCGGTTTTCCTCAGGTTTCCGTTTTAGATCCCATTTTTTTACTATTTACCTGCAGCCATCGGCAAAGATAATAGATAATTGTAGTATGCAATACCACCAATACTCAGACCATACACAAATATACAGAGCTTTAAATATAAATATCTTATCTTGTTGATTAAGACCACAGAGGAGTGTGTATTGGGTCTTAAAGCGCTGTGACACAAAAATTAATAAGCTTTAATTCAATGAGTCAAACACTGACATTGTTTTGTTTGGAAAGCCCTCTGACCTTAAGAAGACTGACAACTAGGTTTTGGAAATAAACTTAAGTTGTGTTGTACCATCACAAAATGCAAGAAATCTAGGCATTATGTTTTTCAAACCCTAACTGTGAATGATCAAGACAGTTCATTGTGTAAAACGTAATAATTATTTTGAGATAAATCGTATCGCTCTTATTAGAATATACCCGTCCTTTGATGTCGCTGTAAGATTAATGGTTCTATCCAAATTAGACTATGGCAATGCACTACTCTTTGATCTCTCAGTGGACCAACTAAATAAACTTTAGAAAGTTCAAAACTAAGTAGCCAAGGTAATTTAAAAGAAAAAGAAAAATGAGCATGTTCAGGCCCTATTAAAGTCAGTACATTGGTTGTCCGTAAAAGGAGGAATTGAATATAAGAAAGCTGCTACTACTTTTAAACGCTTGAATAATTTGGCCCCGCAATTAATAGAACTTTTGCACCTCAATCCGAGCAAGGCATCTCGCCGTCTAAGATTTACAAGAGATAAAACTTTACTTTTTACGCCTCAAACTAATTTAAAATCATCTGGCGACCGGTTATTCAAGTGTCACGGACCGCTTGTTCGAAATTCTCTTCCACCAGAGATAAATGAGAGTGCAAGGCTTGGGACTTTTAAAAAGGAGCCCCGGAGAGTCATCTTTTTAGAAGTGTTTTCGGTTCTCAAGTCGCTATTTGTTTTTGCCTACTGATCTTTTACCGTAGATTTAATAATTTAATTCCATTTAAACTAGATATCAAACTTTACCATGTAAATCGCTTTCAGATTTATTTATTTTTTATATAATGGACCGCGATAAATAGATGAGATAAAGGGCCAAGGGGTGAGGTAGGGGTATGGGACAGTAACCAACTGTTAACAAATGAAAAGAGGCAAAGAAAACGCGAAGACGCCTGAGGGGTGGATGCATCCCACTAGAAAACACACCTTCTTCTGCAATGAACTGTGCCTTTTTTATGCCCGTATTATTTAAAAAAATTCTCTCTTTCACTGTTTTTAGGAGCTGTTCTTGATTGATATGTACCATCTCTAGTATATCAAGGTTTGTTTTCTTTTCTTTCCAAGATGTTCTTGGTATTCTTCCTAAAATCCAATATCTAAAGCATCTATTCTTCTTTCAGTATCTGCAGTCAGTTTCACACCCTTACATAAATGTCGACCAAATATAACATTTGGTAAGTCTTAGTTTTATTTGTTTGAATTGATACATTTGAACTATAAAGGATTTGCTTTAGTTTTGAAAAAAAAAATGTTTTCCCCATTCCAATCCTTTTCTTTATTTCGGTCTCATTTTTTCTATCTTCTTTTATTATTTGGCCCAAATATACAAAACTTTGAACTTGTTCCATTCTTTTCCCGTCAATAATTACATTTATAACAGATTTTTCTTTGCAAATAGCAAGAGTTTTTGTTTTCTTATGAGGCCATATTTTTTCACTTTCTTCTTTTACTACTGTTACTAGTTTTTTCTAGATTTTTTTTCACTTTCTGCCAAAATCACTGTATCATCGGCATAATTGTAGGTTGTTAATTTTCATAACCCCAACCTTCAGTATCTTATCACATGCACAAAATATAACACACGATAGACAGGACAAACGTGACAAACATCACGCGATCGCTAAACAAACCACAATAAACAATCACCGGAATTACGTAAACATCATGGTCATTCAATAGAGAATTTAGAAAATAATTATACAATATTTACTACAGATCCAATTGATCTAATATAATTATAAAGATGCATTTTAAATTAATACGATCCACACATTTCAACAAGACGGCATTGATATCAACAGCCAGTCTGTCCATCCTTTTTAACGTTTACAATAAAAGTATTTATAATGAGACAATTTCGGACAGATTGGATGGCGGGATGGTCCAAGCAAGATCGTATTAAATGTTAAAATTAGCTCACTGCTTTGATTCACCACTATTCATATTTTTTCAGACTTAATTGTAGGGAATTCCCAATCTATTTTTACCTTTAAACTTTTAACTCTTAGAAATATTGATGTCATGCAAAATACAATCTTTCGTCTATTTTGAATCAAAATAAAGCGAAACGTTTAAACATTTCATACTTATTTCTTGTTGTATAGTTTTTATATATTTTATGCAGTGTCAAAGTTGTGTGTATAGTTCTTTATTTACAATATCACCTCCTTCTCTTCCTCCTCCTCTTCCTCCCCCTTCTACTACTACTACTACTACTACTACTACTACTACTACTACTACTACTACTACTACTACTACTACTACTACTACTACTACTACTACTACTACTACTACTACTACTACTACTACTACTACTACTACTACTACTACTACTACTACTACTACTACTACTACTACTACTACTACTA
>RQTK01000584.1:0-79751 GCA_003991915.1 Elysia chlorotica | reverse complement strand
GTGCTGCCACACACGAGACAGGATGGGGATACCATGACTTCTGTCTCAGCCAGTCACTTTAAACTGACACTGACCCAACCAATAGCAAGCGAAATCGCCAGGGCTCGAACACACACCTTTTGCGTCGGTATTCTACCCCAGGGCCATCGCGCACCCAAACAACAACAACAACAACAACAACAACAACTACTACTACTACTACTACTACTACTACTACTACTACTACTACTACTACTACTACTACTACTACTACTACTACTACTACTACTACTACTACTACTACTACTACTACTACTACTACTTCAACTGCTACAAGAGGGAGGAGTATACTGACACAGACTCAACCTGTTATAGGGGACGAATTTCGGACACATAAATCTGCCGGTCGTGGTATTAGGACCGCGGGTCTCCTGATCTGGACACCAACGCTCTACCAGTTAAGCCAGTTCGCTTAAGAAAAAAGAAGAAGAAGAAGAAGAAGAAGAAGAAGAAGAAGAAGAAGAAGAAGAAGAAGAAGAAGAAGAAGAAGAAGAAGAAGAAGAAGAAGAAGAAGAAGAAGAAGAAGAAGAACGTAACGATTGTGCCCCTCAGTTTTACTGTATTCGGCCAATATAGTAGCAAATTAGTAACAGTGGTTAGTGTTTTCCTCAAGCTCAGTTTTCCTCAAATTAGGCACAAACGCAGGAGTCTTGCAGAATATTAGCGAGCTATTGGGTCAGAAATGCGAAAGCAACCTCTCCAAGGACTAGCTTTTGGCGACGTTTTCCGCAGATCAAAATTTTTAAGATAGGTGGATTTTCGGCGATCGCAAAAAAAAAAAAAAACCCTCTTGAAAGAAATAGTGTTATCTGCCCAAGGTACTAATTTTATACCTGTTAAATACTTTAAGCAAATATTCCGAAGTTATATGATGTATAATATGATTAATAAAAACCCAGAGCTCATGCAAGCTTTTCTGTTTTCAATCAAAAAATCTCACCTGATCCCTTACCAGCTTCTGATCCTTCTGTTTTCTTTCATAGCGAATATTATTATTAACCTGACGTGCATTTTGTAAACTAGAAGCAAAACGTTGCGACAATTAGATCTATCGTAATCTGTTTACCGGTCTCATTTAAAGTTCAACAAGAGAAGCAGCAAGTTTTTTTTCCCTTTCTCCACACTATAGTTAAGGCTTATATCGCTACAGCAGCTAGTCACGCACTGATTATTTGATTCATTTTTTACCCACCTGCATCAGTTGAGTCATTTCAAATAACTAGAGCTCTCTCGTTCATGAGACTAGCCTGGTTGCAAGCACACGATAGCTAAAACTATTCAACGGGGAAATACCATCCAAGCGTATCACACACTATTTTTTTTAGCACTCTTGATGCTAATTTTGTTTCCTAACCATGAACGCTGACGCTGAGAGCTTTTCATGAAATTTATATCTGAGCCTCGTTTTCATTAGCAACGTTTGACATCTTTAATTCTTCACCATTCAACTCAGCAAAGAATTGAATAGATCTGAGAAAACAAGAGTACTGACTACTAAGGTAATTTAGAAAACAAAGACACTAGCAATCGTTTACATAGTTTACATAGTTACGTAGATTAAGGTCTTGATCTAGTTTCATTGTAAAAGCTGAAAACATTCTTTCTACCAACAGTGCTGTTGCATGGAGTATGTACTTCCTACACAGCTATACGTGCAGGCGTTTTTCCATTTGTGAAATCTATAACCTACACATAATTGCATTATGTAGAATCCATTACAGTTTACACCTGTTGCTTCTAGAATTCAATGAGTTTAACCGTGTCTCGCTTCAATCTAATTGTATTCCCTTATGGTTATCTGTTGTAACTTCTGATAAATACATAAGGCCGAAAAAAAAACGGACTTAGGCTTAGCAGATAAAAAAAAAACACAGTATAATTATGTAATAAAAATTGCAAAAAAAAAGATACATATACCGACCAAACGATAACATTTGAAGCAAAAATTACAATAAAAACAGAGAAAAGGAGCAGTGGCAACTGTAGCAGCAGTAATACTTGTAGTGGTAGTAGTAGAAGTAGTAATAGTAGTAGTAGTAGTAGTAGTAGTAGTAGTAGTAGTAGTAGTAGTAGTAGTAGAAGTAGTAGAAGAAGAAGTAGTAGTAGTAGTAGTAGTAGTAGTAGTAGTAGTAGTAGTAGTAGTAGTAGTAGTAGTACTAGTAGTAGTAGTAATAGTAGTAGCAGTAGTAAAGATAGGAGTAGTAGTAGAAGTAGAGATAACATGTATTACGGAATATGCTTTACAGTCTGTACAATTGACTAGCCAGGGAGGCGTTGATCCAGGTCTAATGCTGGGTTCACACCTGGACACTGTTAGAAGAAAATATTTAAAGGTGAATGCGACAAGTACAAATATTTGTTTATATATGTTTTCTGTATCCCCAATAGAATAGATCGGTTTATGGTGATTTGCTTATACTAACTTGAGTCATAAAAAATCATTAATCGGAGGATTTTCTGCATGACATGAGAGGCATAATTAGGATGCTTTAATTTAGAGCGGTTTTTTTTTCCAAAGATAATGTTTTTCTTGCTCTTGGTGCCTTTTCTCGACTATTTCTGTAAGATTTCATATTGTTTTTTCTAGTGAACCGTTCTTTTTCCATTTATTGCAAGACGATTCGTGCCTCGGGTTTCATAGTACACGTAACTCTCTTCTCATACTCTTTCATATGTTGAAGACCCTCTATTTTAAAAATCAAATACGTAGACAAACAGCACACACACACAGGTCTCTATCTGTGCAGGAATACACCGACTCCATGCAGAAAGATTCGAACCGCTCGGTCTGTTCCTCAACCTGGTGCCAGATGAGTAGGTAAGACGGACGAGACCACCGAACAATGGACGGTCCTTAAAATTGACGCTGCTTCTCAGAACGTCTCTAGCTTGGTTACGCCCTGCCCGAGGACCTTTTACTGACATTACAAAACACAGTGTACGCATGAGGAAGTCAAACACCCACAGAGGGTTTAAACGCGGAGCTACGTAGATATAAGGACCCCCAAGAATCTGGAAGTAAAGTAAAGTGGATTAGAAAGAGGAGACATTTGCAAACCTAGATCTAGCTGGAGACCAATATCAAGAGATAAGATGAAAAGACAATGAACATTTCAGACGAAGGAAATGGATGAGGATGGAACAGTCACCCTCAACTCGTAGTCAAGACAAGTGTGCTCAATAATTCTAAATCTGGTCGTTTTTCATACATTTTTCAAAAACTGTTTCTCTCGGATAAAATGAAAGTTGTGAATGAAGAAAACTATATTTCCTCTTTTTAGACCTAAACATTATAAAATTAACTTTTATTTAAAAAAAATAAACAAAACAACAACAACAAAACAAGCAAAGCTTGACTGTTGGATAATTGACTTAGTGACCAAAACAAAGGGGCATGAATAATTTGTTTTGTTCATTAAGCTTCTAAAGTTGTCACAACTATATGTTTAAAAATACTATACTGATAAAAATTATAATAAAAAAAAGGCAGAATCGAGATGTATATTGTAGCAGAATGATATGTTAATGGTCTGAAGCAAAAAATGGCATCCATTATTAGATTATAACATGTTTATTCTATCTTTGATGGATTCAGTTGATTTTCAAAAGTTAACTTTGTAAATTGTCTTTACGCGTGCTTGAGTGACTGTATGTGTGTGTGTGTGTGTGGTTAAATGTATCACTACAATAAAACGAACCATAAATTGAAATCAATAATCTTTTAAAATGTGTTTAATCATTGCCAGGTACCAAAGCTCTAAAAGTGAAACCAAGCAGATAAAATGGCGCAAACCAATGATCTCATGGAAAAGCTGCGCGCGAAAGTTCTAAGAAGAGGAGGTTCCGGTATAAAAGGACTGGCCAGGTACACACGTATAAGATCTTCATTATGGTGATGACTACCTTAAAGTTGACTGGTTCAACTACCGGGATAGAAACGCGGAATTGAGATGCCAGCTCTGGCACAGCAGCTGCCACCATGATTACCGAGTTAGCTCCTGCATCAAACTGATTATAAGTATCACAAGAGCAGCGGTGGAAGTAATATAAGAGATAACTATGATTAACACTGCAGATAATTTAGATCATACAAATATCTACAGAAGTAAAGTTTCACACGTTATTGTATTGGGATAAATTCTAATTTAATTTCAAATGCAAAAGCAAAAAACCCCAACAACAACGTAACGGACTATGAATAAGCGATTGAACATGCGTGCCATTAATCGGAACTTAGACTTTTTGGGGTTATTTATGGTGTTAAAAAGCACAAAATGTTGTACAAGAGGTTGAGAAATTAAAACTATATTTGTCCCTGAACAACGTATTTTCATTTAATAATTGATTAAAATAAATTATAGCTTTCTCAAAACATTCATTGTTGACTTGTGCCTGATTTAACCCGGTTCCTTTTTAAGGTTATAACAACAACATTTTTCAGATGCATTCAATTAATATGAAGGCTTTTTAAACTCATAAATAACAACAACAACAATAACAACACAAAAAACCACAATTGTAGACTAAAACACCTTTATTGTGTGTGAACTCTTCTGTTCTCTCTCTCTCTCTCTCTCTCTCTCTCTCTCTCTCTCTACAACTCTCTTACTCTCTTTCTGTCTCTCTCTATCTATCTCTTTATCTATCTATCTTTATTACTACCCATCTATCTATATGTCAATTTATCTCCCCCCCCCCTCTCTCTCTCTTCCTCTGTCTCAACCTCTCTCAGTCTCTCTGGGTTTAACATTTCCCAGGTTCGCCTGAGGGATCTTTCATACGACTCATCTCTTAGCAGAGATTGTAGTGACAATAAAAGTAGTAACGCGCGTGTGATGTCAAAGTTTCAATAAACAAAAGGAATCCTGGTGTTTTATGGTGTTGCCAATTAGGGAGGAAAGGTTGTATAATAATAAGCTCTACCATGCATCATTCAGAGGGTCTCTTAAATGCCTGTGCGTGCATACTGCGCTTCACTTATATAATTAGCTTCTTTGTAAAACCCATTAAGTTCTAAGAAGAGTTTGCTATGGATTGTGTGTATTTCGATGTTGCTCAGAACTGACTGGAGCAGTCTCCAGCATGTTTACTGTTTACTTCAGACGGACTTTATCAGCATTAATATTACATGTAAGTTTTCACCAGAGTTGATTGATTTAACTGAAATGACTTAAGTGACTATATATATTATACCAATTTCAAATTTTTCATTGTTCCTACTTTTGCTTCCAAACTCAACACAATGATGCAACATTAAAGAAAACGTTCTACATCTTAAACCAATGATCATTTTGATGAAGCAAGTGGATGTTGTTAAGGAGTCAAGCAGAACTAATGTTACGTTGGTTTTTCTTTTCTCAGAACCTTTAGAATATATGACGATAGCGGAGATAAAGGCTTGGTTTTTGAGGAATTCAGCAAGGGACTTAATGATTATGGATTGCTTGACATTACTGAAGAAGAAAAACGCACCATGTTTGACGCATTTGATCGGGATGGGAGCGGTAAAATATCGTTCGAAGAATTTTTGCAACGACTTCGGGTGAGTTTTTATAAGCCTTTGTTGTGCAATATTAAGCTCCATTCAAACATTGGCGTATTTTGGAGCTATTTCACAGCATGAAAGAGTTCGTGCATCTCTTCGTGAAAACTTAAAAAAAAATATTTCCTAAAGGTTTATTACCTATTCGTCTCTAATGATTGCGAATAATTATTTAGAGGTCTTCAAGTTTTGAAATACAAACAACTGCGACGATATATTCCAATTTAATAAATTTATTATGTATCAAATACATAGACCTGAAAGTATTTTATTCATAGTTCTAGGTTGGTATTCTTTATTATATTTTTAACAATATTGCTTCACTATAATTTAATTTGCCCTGAAAAAAAAAATAAACCGTGTTTGCAAATCTGTTGCAGCCGCCGATGTCAGAGGCAAGAAAGAAAATGGTTGAGAAAGCATTCGCGAAGTTTGACAGAACTGGCGATGGCGTAGTCACAGTGGAAGACCTTCGCGGTATCTACAATGCCAGGGAACACCCCAAGTTCAGGAATGGCGAGTGGACAGAAGAAGAGTGCTTTAGAAGTTTTATCAACACATTTGAAAATTCTGGTGAAAAAGATGGAAAGGTGAATAATTCCTGCTTTCCAGCTGTAGTATTCTAAAAAATACCCTTAAGAACATAAGTTACAACAAGAGAAGACCTTCACTGCGTGTGCTCTCTTTTCTGCCATTTTACATGTCCCGCGGATCGTTTGCAGCCACTGGCTATTAATAGAGGCCTTGAAATACGGGGCCCATCGCGAAAACAAAGACGAAAGGTAGGGAACCCGAACCAGCTCAATCATAATCTAATTCTAGTATAACGGAACCAATGAGCAATGAGAAAATCTAATGCTTAGGGGGGCACCATTAAGTCATTCGTTTTCGTAATGTAAATTGCAAGGCCTAAAATACGCCATTTGTGACTGCCCATTTTCTTAATGGTTACTTAACTTCTGGACCTACAGAAAAACATGAGGACATACTGGGCACAGTAAACATGACCATCATTTTTCATAAAATGTAGAGCTCCTTTTCATTGAAAGATTAAGACGCTTACTCAGTGTATCAATTGTTTTACTATAGTGGTTAAGAGAGTAGTTAATAGTGACAACATGATAGGTCACCAACTTACGTGAAGTCACACAATTATACACTTAGAGAGAATAATTTTGTGTGTGCTTAAAATTGTGTTCTTCTTTATGCTTCTAATCGTATACATTTATTTCAGATCCATGTTATAATATGTTTATGAATTGTACGTTCCTATTTTTCTTATGTGCTACGTGCATTACGATATACCTTTTTCTTTTAAAATCGCTATGATTTCATAAAAAGGAATTAGCATAAAAGAGATAACTATCAAAGGTACTACTATTTTTTTAAGCACACAATTTTAGCAAACCGCTTGCAATCCCACCCTCTTCCCCATTATAAATTTATATTAAAAAAAAACCCATGAACCACAAAGTGCGTGTCAATCTATTTTAACTTAACATTGTTCAACGCAAAATTATTCTCATGTAAAAATAGTATAGAAATTATAGTCTGTTAAAAGACACATTTTTTCAAAGCTTGTAAAAAGCACAATCTTCGATATTCATTATTCTCAAAGGCTATATCACCAACAATTAACAAGTCAAATTAGAAGAATAGGGGAAACGTCCTTTCCGACGGTTTAACAGAAAGAGAGAAAAGTAAATGAGGGTAAGGGGCACAAGGAACAACTGCTGAGGTAACTACAAAAAAAGCGATAAAAGAAACGGGGGAGGGGTCATGGGCGAAATTTTCCCACCAGAACCCCCCCCCCCCCCCACACACACAAACACACAAATAAAACAACAGAATAGAGAAGACAATAAAAAAAAAGAATATGGTTTCATGCATGCCAGTACGGTGTCACAAGCAACAAAACAATAATAACCTTGCTACAAAGAAATGGACTTGTGTTCTCTGTGCCAACTGCTATGTTCGTTTTTAATTAAAAGCAATGGGTCGAGGCAAGTAAAAAAAAAATCACCTTTCATTATAATCCAGTTAATACCTATCTGCTATCTCCAACCCTAAGACACTAGAGTTTAAACTAAATTATGCCGTTCGTTTCGTTCCCTTTTTCAATATTTGAAATATATCTAGGCGGGTCAGACTAGCGTTAATTGTAATCATCTCTTCATTTCATCAGGTTACCAAAGATGAGTTTTTCAACTACTACAGTGAGTTGGGCGCAAGCATAGATGAAGATGGCTACTTTGACCTCATGATACGTCAAACGTGGAAAATTTAAACTGCATTTTGTTTTGGAATTGCAATATGCATTCAGTAACAACTATACCCCTTGCAATAATAAAAAGTATATATATATTATTATTATTAAAAAGGTCTTGTGGAGTTTTTTTTTATATAAAAAAAAAAATCATTGTCCAAGAGGAAGAATATTGATGTAAAATTTAATTTATTCATTTTAGATGCACAAAAGGAAAATAACAATTAACATTATAACAAAACAATGAGGTTAAGGTGTAAAAAAAAGTTGAAGATCGCATTATATTATCGATCATGATACTTGTTTTTTTTTTCTAAATTACTTTCTCAGTTAACTAGCTCTGTATTAAATGTGTACTAATTTTCACGTTAAAAATGCCTTATGGAGAAAACTCAATTTTATTGCGCTATAAATGTTTACAAAAGAAAATATTTAGTGATCGCTGAAAGAAAAAAGGGAAAGAATAAGAAAGCAAAAACCAAACTTACCCCTCATTATAAATGTTTGCTTTCTTTCATTTAAAGGTAAATGAAAACTTTATAACATCAGAAGCTTCATAATAACGGGATGAATTTACTTAGCTGTCATCAGAAATAAACAGGACGCAGGTGTCTATTACCGTAATTATCTCATGCTCGGTTCTGACTCAACTTCCAAAATATATATTTTTTAACCACCACCGAACAAAAGCATTTAAACAATGTTTGAGTGATATATGAACAAGGCATTTTGGTGATAAACTTAAGTTAACTATTCAACTCACCTGTAAAATTCTTTACTTTAAAAACTCATATTATATTGGTTTAAACGAATGCATATTTTTTTCTTTTCTTTTCAAAATATTTGTGACTTAGTTATACTGCTGGGTTTACACTTTTTGAGCTTCATGAAAAAGCATTTGATTTAGATTTTAAAAATGTTGCATGAAAAAAAACTTTGATTCATGTAGGCTTACATAATCATAAATTTTGTTTGTCTATTCTGGTAAATCTAGTTTTACAATATGCTAAACTTATTTTATGATACGTGTGCTTTTTTTTAAAAAAGGTAAAACAAAATTGTTCTTTCTTTAAAAAACAAACAAACAAGAAACAGAGATGTTTCCAATACTGATACAAGTGCAACGTCAGAATTGACTCTGGCCTTTAAAAGTATAAAATGTTTATAAAGCGATTACAGTGATTTACCTGTAACCACCATTTTATAATTGTCAAGGTGCAAATAATAATTATTTTTATCACACACTAGTGTATAATATGCAAATAAAAGAACGAATTAAAGATATTCGAAACAAACATGAGCAGTATAATTATCAACAGTTAAATTTTGAAGGTTAGCAGGGACCATTAGGGTCTACGGCTGAGCTCAGAGACTGCTCTGGCAAGAATCTTTTTTGTAGGAAGTCCTATAACAATTGAACAATGAGACTGATTTCAGGAGAAAATTGAAGTTGAGAATGTCGCACGGATTTTAAAGAAATTTATTAAAAATTTTTTGCAGCGTTTTCGGATGTTGTCCCAGGATTCT
Organism: Elysia chlorotica; assembly: GCA_003991915.1. Classification (NCBI taxonomy): domain Eukaryota; kingdom Metazoa; phylum Mollusca; class Gastropoda; family Plakobranchidae; genus Elysia; species Elysia chlorotica. The sequence goes on along the minus strand of RQTK01000584.1, from coordinate 70,377 downwards.
GGTATTTCCTTTATTATTTTTTAAATCTTAGTTGGGTTATAATGGGAAATTAAAGTAAATGAATGTAGATAATACAGAATTGTTATTCACGAGTCCTCGTTCAGGTTATATGTCATCAAACTATTTTTTGGAATATGATTATAATATATTGAGGCACTATACATTCTTTGTGATAATATGGGCTACTTCCTTCCTCTCTCTGCATGTATACATAATTATGGCTATCTTCTCTTTGTCTTTGTCCCTGTCTGTCTACCTGTCTGCCTGCCTATCTGTCTGCCTGTCTTTGTCTCTATTTCTGCCTCTCTCTATCTTTCTATGTCTATCTCTCTTTCTATCTCATTCTCTTTGATTTGATGGGCAGTTTTCCTTGATATGCAGCGATTTGAACGCGCTAAGTGCATACACAATGTTGTGATTTTGGTGTCACCTTCAGATTTAAGCACCTCATATGGCTCCAACTGAGCCAACTGCCATAACCAATAGATGTATTAGCAAGCAACCCCAATACAAGGCTGCCGGAGTGATAGCCTTTTTGGCTCTTTGCCCGGTAATCGGACAAACAGCTAGTTCCTACTGAGAATCACCACCTGCTTCTTAAGATCATTTTTCTCAAACACGCGCTGCTCTTGTTTTTGTTTTTGTTTTCTTTTCCTGCTCGATTGTTTATACAATGTCAAACAAAATCAACTCTCCAAATGCTCCTTCACCCTAAGAATGTTTATCTGTATAAACATGTGAATGATGCCTTGCAACTGGTGATCGTTCTCGTGCATCCTCTTCTCTTGATCACTCCCTATATAATTTACAGTTTTACACCCCCCCCCCCTTTCTCTCTCTCTCTCTCTCTCTCTCTCTCTCTCTCTCTCTCTCTCTCTCTCTCTCTCTCTCTCTCTCTTTCTAGCTTTCTCTCACCCTTCCCCTAAGTTTAATGAATACATATCATTGTCCATTTCTCCAACAACCCACTATCGCATGACTAGTGAATTACCTTCCCTCAAATGATTGGTTTCTAACTGACCCACATATATGTTACGCCTATCACCTTCGTACCTTACCCAAACCTTCCCATCTTGCTCATCTCTTGCGCATTTTAGGGCGCTCTTGATGCTATTACGCTAATGTCCAATATATGGGATTTATCGAATCGCCATCATTGCAAGTTTGCTTGTGCTTTGATTGCCAACATCCCATGGTCCAGGGATCGGCGATGATGGATCTTCATGTAATTTAGCCTCAAGCAAATCGCTATTTGTTACTTAAAAATAAAATGATCAGTAAGATAAATAGAAAATACAATACATCTACATGTATTTCACAAGCTAACAAAATATCTTTGAACTAATGAGATCTTAAAGAAGAGAACATATTCAGCGCAAAAGATGTATTTTTATAGGGGAGAGAAGGAAACAATATAATCGTTAAGTTCGAACCTTGATCGTTCGAACAACAACTCTGCAACGCTCTAACATTGAGCTTGAAGACCTTTCGTTTGAACTCGTTTTCAAGCAATTACACTGTATAAAGTTGGCCTTAGTGAACGTGGGATTCCCTAAATTAAATACAAAATATTAATTCGGTACGTGTGGGTTTGTTTTTTTTTTCGGAAAAAGATACCGCAGGTGTCCAAATTAATTGGCACATCACGGGTAAGCCTACTAGATCTAGATCAAGGTATTCATAAATTGTCTTATTCGTATCTGTTTTTGAATATATAGATTTAGATCTCGCTACTTTGAGTGTGGATGAAAAGGTAAGACATTAAGAACATTTATTCAGAGCCATATTTTATGGTGCGGTAATGAAGTTTAAATCTCCCCAATTAAGATCTACATGCCCTATGAGACTAGTGAGTGGATAAGTGCCTCATCCGCCAGACGGATTCTACCTGCGCAAAAACGGCTCTGTATTTTTGTAGAAGACATTCATCGTGGTTATAGGCCTAATCCGCTAATTATTCCGAGATCGCTCTAGACATAAAACTTGCATTTGTTAGTGAAATTCTTGTTCCTACGTAAGACGTTTTCTAACATTGATCCCTGTCTCATTTTCATATGAATTCTTTTATTTCTCTTTGCGATCACTATATCTAGATCAAAGTAGCGTATTACACCAGCACGGACATACACACACACACACACACAAAGTCTTTGAAATGACTTATACTCGATTAAATCATCATAAATGGCGATAGTAACTTGTTTTACGAGCTATTTGTTAAATGAATTTCTGAGCTTCCATTTTGTCTACTTGTTTATTCTCTACTTTATTATTGCTTTTTGTTTAAGAAACGAAAAAAAAAATATCTTACTTCAAACCAGGGAACTATCCAAATAACCGTATCCTGCCAATGATAAAAAGAGGGAGGATATGAATTTTTTAAAATAGAAAAACACAGTTTTTAATATCTAAAAAAAAGATAAACAGTTGGGCTCGCAGCCTTATGCTTAATGAACTGTTCAGTATAAAAAATAAGATATATGTAATATCATTTTGCTTATTGAGTAGATTGGAAATCCATTATCGAGACAATCACTCTCGATGACTACATAACTAACCAAACCATATTGACTTGATGAAGTTGTACACAAAAGTAAACACGAGGACAAGAAACAAAACAACAAAAACAATACTTCTGACAGCAACAGCGACTACAAGAAAAACAAGAACAACAACAACACCATCAACAGGAACAACAAAAAACGAAGTAGGGAAAAAGATTACACACTGTAAGTTAAATAATCTTTCAGTTTCACCGACCTTACACATACACATACACAATAATCGTGAAACAATGGAAGCATAACAACGCAAAAACATGTGAAAAAAATATATTGATTATAATCAACACATGCAGTGCACAATAAAATGCAACTTATCAAACGGACAAAGAAAGCAAAAACTTTGAGGTTGTTTACTCAATACTTTTAATACGCCGTACTTTACAAAAATTGTTGATCTATATTGAACACATATTTTTAAGTGTTTTTTGTTGTTGTTGTTGTTGTTGTTGTTGTTGTTGTTGTTGTTGTTGTTGTTGTTGGTGTTGTTACTGGTTTTTTTTCGGCATTCAATAATATTTTAATGACAAATTTTTAAAGAGATAAAACAAAAGTCAGATATTAAAAATTTATATCATAGGGGTGAGAAGGGTTGTGAACTATAAAGATAAGTTTTTCGTTGTGTTATACATTGAGACCTTAAAGTTTACTTAACATACTCTAAATGAGTTACAAAATAGTACAAAACATTTTTGTTCAGTTACATAGAGGTTGAAAAGATTTTAGTTAAACAAAAGTGTAGAGACTAGAGAGAAGTGTAAATGGAGTGGAAAGGAGAGGGGAGAGATAAATAGAGAGAGAGACAGAGAAAGCGAGAGACAGAGAAAGAAAGATAGACAGACAGACAAACAACGACAGAGAAACAGTGACAGAAACAGAGTCAGAGACATATACAATGAGAAAGAGATGGCGTGTGTGTGTGTGTGTGTGTGTGAAAGAGGGAAGGAAAAAGAGACAATAACAAACAGATAGACGAAAAATGAACGCTAGGCATACATAGATAACGACATATACATACAATAACCGAATAAAGGCAAATGATCTTATCATCAAAGCTCGTTTTTCGTTGTTGTTCTTTTTGTTGTTGTTTTTTTTTTGCAAATAGATAGAAAGAGAGAGAGAGAGAGAGAGAGAGAGAGAAGTTGTCCTCTTCACCTGAGATCCTGAAACTAGAATACTCAGCAAACAGCTCTTTGCCTTCATGACGAGCGTCGATTCTCAGTTCGTACGGATGCGCGTCGGTGAGTTTGTGAATGGCCTCGTTCCCAATCCAGAAGTCTCCAGTCAAAGAGCCGAAACCATCGCGGTAGGAAGTCCAGTCCCTGTAGAAGTCCACGTCGCCCTTGGCGCGTCTTTGGATGACGATCCAGCCCCCGCCATCGGTGTGAGTGTCACACAGGATCTCTTCCTTTGGCCCATCGTGGGCCATGACCACATATGGAGGATATTGTCTAGTGATATCAAACCCCATTCCCCGTTCACAGGTTTGCGGCTGTTGGTCCTTACGGTGCTGTTGCTCTGGCTTTGTAAGAGTTTCGTTCATCGCAGCTAGAGATGACGTCAAATACTTCAGCTTACCCTCCAAATCTGCCAAAGTCTGCGCCTCACCACGACTCATCTCAGACGTTTGAGACAGCATGATGGAGGAAACTCTGTCTTCAAGCCTGGATGCTCTGGCAGAAAAGTCTGTTTCGACTGAAGCCACCCTTTCAAGCACTGTGTTCTCCAAGGTTTCAGTTCTCTTGCGTATTGCGTCAACATTTTGAGTAAGTTTCTGCTCAAGTCTGTCGCTGAGAGTTTCAACCTTCCCCTCTACACGCGTGATCTTATTTCCCAGAAACCATATTTCAGATGAGTATGGGTTCAAGGGTTTCAATGAAGTGGACCCAGATCCTGACACGTCCACAACTTGTCCTCTGTGTGTCTGTGTACCAATATGGGAATTAACAGGTTCTCCCGGCCCAGCTATAGCAAAACTAGAGCCTGTTTGACCAGACTCCAAAACAAATGTCACTTTACAAGTAAAATAATCGAAATCACAGATCGCACTGTCAGATAACTCCATACGGATGAACGCAAAGTTTTTCTCTAGCGAACCATTTCCACGCATGCTATCAAGCAGAACTTCTCCCTCGGGTTTGTTCTTTGATAATGTCAGAACAGACACACTTTCTCCAGCAGTGTTTACCTTGGAGAGTGCAACACCTTTGATTGAGACGGAGTTTCCCTTGGCCCGACAAGTGAGCTGACCGCACGGATCGTCTTTGGCGAGGAATATTCTGTCATGCTCCAGAGTCAGCTCTAGACCTTTGGAATGAGCTGAGGTGCCGATCACCAGTAAGAAGGTAATAGCGATGCTTAAGAAGGATATCGCACCCATAGTTATATTCACTCTCACTAGTACCAAATGTATTAAAGTGAAGCTTTCTGAAACTGTGTGAGTTTCCTGATAGAACCATGAATAGATATTTTCCGATACAGAGTGATCTGAGCAAGTCATCTGCGGCCAATATATACCTGAGCGGAGTCCGGGGTTAAAAGAACACCTGATTGATTTATCGTTAATGTCTAAACTAACTGCGGCTGGATTTCTCTGGCTTGGCGCATAATAGGCCGAACCGAGCAGTTCATAAACAAATCGTAATTGGATTTTCACGATAATTTTCAAAAGGAGAGAATGTTAGACAGGGTTTGTACGATGCGACATACACGGTGATTTATATTAAAAACTAACAATAATTTCTGCCTTGTAGTTTGTTTAGTTCGTTTTTTGTTTCTTGTTTCTTTTTTTTCCTTTATTTGATATCATGTGCTGAAAGGATACAATTTCTCTCTCTCTCTCTCTCTCTCTCTCTCTCTCTCTCTCTCTCTCTCTCTCTCTCTCTCTCTCTCTCTCTCTCTCTCTCTCTCTCTCTGTATGTCAGTCTTGCATAAAATAAAGCTTGTACTTTCTATTTGATTGCTATCTTTACAATATGAACTGTAATTTTGGATAAATTATATATTCCCTGATATGTTTATGTGGTAAAATTTAGACTAAATTACCTATTTCCAAAAATATGAGCACAAATTATCAAACTGAAACCTCGTTTATAACTAAAAGTTACTCAAAAGCTTCATAAATTGGGTGAAAGGACTCGTTTATAACTAAAAGTTACTCAAAAGCTTCATAAATTGGGTGAAAGGACTGAGAGAGCAAATCGAAAGTGATGTTACCATTTTGTTATCTTTTTCTTGGACATTGTAATATTGTATTTTTTGTCATGTTTGTTAAGGGTGAGAAGCCCAACGAACCAATAAACATCAATCAATCAATCAATCAATCAATCAATCAATCAATCAATCAATCAATCAATCAATCAATCTCTCTCTCTCTCTCTCTCTCTCTCTCTCTCTCTCTCTCTCTGCCAAAAAGATTAAGAAATTCATGTTTAGGTTTTCGCAGCATCAATTTCTGTATCTTTTAATAAGAACATGCTAAACTGTTTCTTCAGTCTTAGGGTGAGAATAATTTTTCTCTAGCGAACCATTTCCACGCATGCTATCAAGCAGAACTTCTCCCTCGGGTTTGGTCTTTGATAATGTCAGAATAGCCACACTTTCTCCAGCACTGTTTACCTTAGAGAGATTAAACATTTTGTTATAATCTGACTTAAAACTTAATAGCTGTGGTAAGCACATGATATGAATTTCTTATTATCCTGTGGTGGTGGAGGTGGGGTGGAGGCTAGGAAAGTGGTTAAAAGTTTAAGGGAATTCATAGTTTCAGGACAATACAAAAATTATATAACGAAGATTTGTATACAAGAGAGAACAACTTAAAACTGTTTACGCTGTCTCCCACATAAAAGGGTACAGCCTACAAAAATACATTACCATTAATAAATAATGCCTTGTTTTCCATCCACCCTTACCTTTTTCTACTCCATATCATTTTCTGTGGGAGTGTTTACATTATTTTTAATTTTTTCAATTTTTATAGGGATTATGTTTAGAAGATTTTAACCAGTTATAAAGATAAAACTGATTACCCTCTCTGGTTCTCATTTTCAACAGTTTATAAGAGCACATGTGAAGACGGTTAAGTGATATGTGCCTACGACTTCTTATCTCCCTGTATATCTTTTTATTTTATTTTTCCTCTTTTTTATACGGTTTCTCTATTTATTACATGTATATACATTTATTTTTGTTTCTTTAAATATAATTAGTTATTGTTGATCTGGTTCACACAGTAACTCATTTGTAATGCTTGATACCAATTTAAAGACATGAAGAAAGGAGCACACAAGCTCTTCCAAAAACTGTTGGATTTGATAATAATTATCATAATGATTAATGCGGTAACAAAAAACAATAACCTGCGGCTTCACTTCAATAGCGGTGTGATTTTAGGCACCCTCTTGCACGGCAGTTTATCAAAGTGTGGAATAGCTACAGGTCTAGGAACTTGGCACCTGGTTTATCAATAACAATATGCAAGGTTAGAAAGAGCAATTATTGATGCACAAATACCCGCACGAGATTTGTACCGTAACTTAAAAATATAATGGGAATATGTTTAAAAACGAAATAAAAAAATCTCCTGAATTTAGAAGATAAGCAAAGACTACTCTGAAACCGGTAACGGATGCAATAGATAGGCTGTTTTTCTACTATTCTGTGTCATGTTGATCTCAGTATGTTAACTCATTCACACATAAATCTAGCAAACATTAAAAGCGATAGCAATCAAATTATTAATCTTCATTTTCGCAACCGGGTACAGAATGTAGTTCCAGCAATTTTAGGAACTTGTGTGTTTCTTTGTCATATTCAAAACAAAATACAGGTTTTGTGACAGAAAGTGTTACACTTTAGTTTTTTAGCTTTGCATAAGGAAAACGTTTTTTTTTTTTTAGAACTTTTGAAAGCGCGCCTGTAACCATTTTCAAAAGCCTTTTTTATATTGTAAAAGCATGCCTAAATCATTTGAAATGGTATACGTATTAATCAGGATAATGATATAAAATGAATGTTATAATAAGTATATATGATGGAATAAAAGTTTCGAAAATTAAAAAGAAAAAAATATAAATAAAATATGTAATGTAGATGTGGATAGGTACAATTTAAAAAGGCAGTATACACGTTTTGTTTTATAATTAGCTTGTTCATTTAAGATGTTTCATTCACTTTTCTTCGCTTCTGACACCTATCAAAACTTTCAATTCAGTTTGTGATAAGTTCAATTTGGGCTTAGTATGAATCTTGTTTTAAATGTCTTTTTATTTTACGCCCATTGATGTTTTAAAGAGTCAAACCAAAAGCTCTAGGGAAACTAATTACATTACATGCGGTGTGAAAATTTTATAACCATAGTAGCTTTTTGAGCAGCAGAGCACGAACTATTTATTGGAGTTTCTTTTGACACATTCAAAACGGTAACGGAAAAAGAACTGAAAAGTTGGTAATGTCCTCTTCTCTTAAATCATGTGGTCTAGATCCTATACCAACATCCTTGTTAATGAGACATTTTTATATTTTGTGTGATTCTGTGACTCAAATTATAAATAACTCTCTAGCCTCAGGCGTTGTATTTTAAACAGGCCATTGTCAAACAATTGTTAAATAGGCAACTCTCTGTCCTGATGATCTGAAAAATTATAGGCCTGTATCAAACCTTCCATCAATATCAAATATTCTAGAGAAAGTTGTATTAAAACGTTTTAAGACATTTAACTGAGAACGGCCTTTTCGATACTAACCAATCTGCTTATAGTAATTTTTTAACACACATACAGCTTTTTTGAAAATATAATTACAATGATCTTCTAGTTGCTGCCGATGAAGGAAAGGTTTCCAAGCGCAGCTTTTGGCACCGTCGACCACAACATTCTTTTAGAGAGGTTGTTGAATGCTACTCCTGTGGTTTTACAGGAACTGTTCTGAAGTGGTTAGGCACGTATCTTAGTGGTCGCACTCAGGCTGTTTGTGTTACTAAAGGTAAAACATCTGCTAGTTTAAACTTGAAATTAATTTGGTCTTCTCCAGGGCTCTGTTGTGGATCCTTTATTTTTCACACAATACACAAAACCACTCAGATTAATTATAAGCGCATCCTAAGTATGCGAATGACATTCAGCTTTATAAATCAGTTTTACTATCAGATTTCCCTGGACTTGTAAGAAAATTTGAAGGTTGTATTAAGGAAGTAGGAAACTGGATTATTGCAAACTGTAGCTTAATAGTGACAAAACTAGTTGATGTCAGAAATCTTGGTGTGATTTCATGGAACCACTTATATGTCACCTTTGTTGGCTGATCTATCTTGAAATACGGAGAATAATCGCAATAATGAAATATCTTGTCGAAACATCGATACCCTTGCTTCAGCCTTTATTCTTTCACGGTTGGGCTACTGAACTTTTTACATTTAAATTTATCTAACGTGAGTTTGGATTGCAGAAAATATGCCAAAATGTATAGGGAGAGCAGATAGAGAGAGATATATATATATAGAGAGAGAGAGGGAGGGGATCAAACAGAGCGACACAGGCAGGGATAGAGAATAGCCTGGAGCGACAAAAAGACAAAAAAAAGAGGAGGGTGAAGACAGAAAGTCCAGAAAATGGAACACACCTGCATATAGAAAACAAATTGTCAAAAGAAACAATAGTACAGAATAGGAAAACAGAGAGAGAGAGAGAGAGAGAGAGAGAGAGAGAGAGAGAGAGAGAGAGAGAGAGAGAGAGAGAGAAATTGAATAAGGCAGACACGTGTATAAAAACAAATATTTCATACATGATATAAAGAGAGGAAGTGGCAAATAAATGGATAAAAAAGGAAAGTGGTGACATGCCAAAATACAAGAAAACGTCATTTGATCAATAGAAATTATAAGTGAAGTAAAAAAAAAATGAGAGTTTAATTTTCAATTTTTTAATAGATATACATGTGCAAAACTCGTTTTATAGAAGTAATATTTTGTTTTTACAAAACCTAACAGATTAAAGAATTGTGCTACCAAATAGGACAATTTCCGCTTAAAATGTCACATGATTATTTTTCATTTCAATCGTAAAGGGCAGAAACTTGGGTAAGTCCTATAGGAATTGAGAGAAAAAAAAACACCTTTATGTTGAAATTAAAAAGCGTTTGAAGCTGGTGTGTGCATGTAAGATATATATTTAAAGATAGTTTATAATTAGGAAATCGAAAAAAGTCTGTTCTAGTCGACTTCAAACTGTCTTTGAAAAAAGTAAACATGTCCTCCTATATTTTTTGTCACCTTCTAAAATGTTTTGCTGTAACAACAAACTTTAAATTACGATCGCCATTTTTTTTAAATTTTTAATGAATCAAGCGAAAGTAATGCTGGGTTTGTTTCAATAGGTTGAGTACCTCTAGTTTCCAAGGCATTGTGTATATAAATTTGTCGTGCCTACTAAGCAGTTTAATCTGTGAAACTGTTTTAAGAGCGATTTTAATCGCATTTGATTTAAAAGTATTCTTCTGAGCCCTATTGCAACCATAAAATGTTATTATTTTCGTGAATCCGTTATACAAAAAACAATATACCACAAGGTGTAGATCTATGGGAGGTGTTTTCTCTGGTTCAACGAGTTAATGATCGATAATATTGTTTTGTTTTTGTTGTTGTTTTTTAAAGCGCGCAAATTTTAACACACACTCTGCCCAAATTCGTTAAAATAAGAAGATATAATTAAACCTAAGAACTCTAATGGCCTGTACTTACAATTGACAGTACGTGGGTCAACTTTTTCAAATGAATTAAAAATATCCAAATAAAAAGGGATACATGGCAATGAAACGCAAAAATGAGTAAATAAAACAAAAATGTACAATAATGTCAAACAATTCATCAGTAATCCTTTCAGCGTAGCCAATCCCACATTCTCCACAAATTCTGTTGTTTCTCAACTAGAATCTAGTAAACTTTTATGTAGAAGTCATTGAAAGTCATTAAAAACTGAATGATTTCGGTTTTCGTCTAGGTTGATGGATTGGTAGATCATGCTCATTGCATATTTGTTTAACGTCTTTGATTAACATTGAATTAGTCTTTGTCTATCATTGGAGAGAAAGGATAGTTGAGAACTATTATCTATATTATGAACTTTAAACACAAAAATGCTGAATTTTGTATCATATCAAAGGTCTGAACAAGCGTGTTACTTATGTATAGATGAAGAAAGATAACACCTTGACATATTAATCAAAAAATTAGCCAAATAATTAAGATAGCATCACCTGGCGTCAATTTGTAGGGGGATATTTCTTTAATTCACCAATCCATGGGAGTTTTGTGGATAAAATAGATCTTCCTATACCTTTACATCTAGTCTAAGCACGTTTGTTAATATCAATCCGTCGAATTTTCATCTCTGTGAAATAAAGTTGCAGCCAGGAGTTTCCTGTGTACCAGACCGTGCCCTTGGTCGACTCGCCGCCCCATACGCCATTAAGATGGGAATTGTGGCAGTTTGCATACCACCATGCTCCGTGGTAAGAAATAGCACAGCTGTTGACATTTTCGTCATTATCTCTGTCAAAAGTTGAAAATGGTTTCTTGTTATGAACGGCCATGGAGTCGTGTGTGAAAGTTCCCGTGTAAGAACCAACCAAAGCACGATAGTTGTCCTCTTCACCTGAGATCCTGAAACTAGAATACTCGGCAAACAGCTCTTTGCCTTCATGACGAGCGTCGATTCTCAGTTCGTACGGATGCGCGTCGGTGAGTTTGTGAATGGCCTCGTTCCCGATCCAGAAGTCTCCAGTCAAGGAGCCGAAACCATCGCGGTAGGAAGTCCAGTCCCTGTAGAAGTCCACGTCGCCCTTGGCGCGTCTTTGGATGACGATCCAGCCCCCGCCATCGGTGTGAGTGTCACACAGGATCTCTTCCTTTGGCCCATCGTGGGCCATGAGCACATATGGAGGATATTGCCTGGTGATATAAAACCCCATTCCCCGTTCACAGGTTTGCGGCTGTTGGTCCTCACGGTGCTGCTGCTCTGGCTTTGTAAGAGTTTCGTTCATCGCAGCTAGAGACGACGTCAAATACTTCAGCTTACCCTCCAAATCTGCCAAAGTCTGCGCCTCACCACGACTCGTCTCAGACGTTTGAGACAGCATGATGGAGGAAACTCTGTCTTCAAGCCTGGATGCTCTGGCAGAAAAGTCTGTTTCGACTGAAGCCACCCTTTCAAGCACTGTATTCTCCAAGGTTTCAGTTCTCTTGCGTATTGCGTCAACATGTTGGCTAAGTTTCTGCTCAAGTCTGTCGCTGAGAGTTTCAAACTTCCCCTCTACACGCGTGATCTTATTTCCCAGAAACCATATTTCAGATGAGTATGGGTTCAAGGGTTTCAATGAAGTGGACCCAGATCCTGACACGTCCACAACTTGTCCTCTGTGTGTCTGTGTACCAATATGGGAATTTGTGTATATCATGAAATTGAGAAAACTGTTCCGACAAAATATGTAAGTAGTTGACTGCACATCTTTTGATCCAACGTTGACTCTATTTGGCTCACAACTCTTTGCCTTTTCAACATTAAAGGTTTTTGTTGATCTCGGCCCTCCTGATCTTCATCTCTGTAAAGTAAAGGTGCATCCAGGTATTGCCGGTGTACCAGCTTGCACCCTGAGCGGCCAGGGCTCCCCACACGCCGTTGAGGTGAGAGTGGTGACAACTTCCGTACCACCAGGCTCCATGGTGTTGAATAGCGCAGCTTCCGGGGTTTGCATCATTATCCCTGTCAAACGTTGAAAATGGTCTATTGTTATGATAGGACATGGAGTCATGTCCAAAGTTGCCAGTGAATGTGCCAACCAAAGCACGATAGTTGTCCTCTTCACCTGAGATCCTGAAACTAGAATACTCGGCAAACAGCTCTTTGCCTTCATGACGAGCGTCGATTCTCAGTTCGTACGGATGCGCGTCGGTGAGTTTGTGAATGGCCTCGTTCCCGATCCAGAAGTCTCCAGTCAAGGAGCCGAAACCATCGCGGTAGGAAGTCCAGTCCCTGTAGAAGTCCACGTCGCCCTTGGCGCGTCTTTGGATGACGATCCAGCCCCCGCCATCGGTGTGAGTGTCACACAGGATCTCTTCCTTTGGCCCATCGTGGGCCATGACCACATATGGAGGATATTGTCTAGTGATATCAAACCCCATTCCCCGTTCACAGGTTTGCGGCTGTTGGTCCTTACGGTGCTGCTGCTCTGGCTTTGTAAGAGTTTCGTTCATCGCAGCTAGAGATGACGTCAAATACTTCAGCTTACCCTCCAAATCTGCCAAAGTCTGCGCCTCACCACGACTCGTCTCAGACGTTTGAGACAGCATGATGGAGGAAACTCTGTCTTCAAGCCTGGATGCTCTGGCAGAAAAGTCTGTTTCGACTGAAGCCACCCTTTCAAGCACTGTGTTCTCCAAGGTTTCAGTTCTCTTGCGTATTGCGTCAACATTTTGACTAAGTTTCTGCTCAAGTCTGTCGCTGAGAGTTTCAAACTTCCCCTCTACACGCGTGATCTTATTTCCCAGAAACCATATTTCAGATGAGTATGGGTTTAAGGGTTTCAATGAAGTGGACCCAGATCCTGACACGTCCACAACTTGTCCTCTGTGTGTCTGTGTACCAATATGGGAATTAACAGGTTCTCCCGGCCCAGCTATAGCAAAACTAGACCCTGTTTGACCAGACTCCAAAACAAATGTCACTTTACAAGTAAAATAATCGAATTCACAGATCGCACTGTCCGATAACTCCATACGGATGAACGCAAAGTTTTTCTCTAGCGAACCATTTCCACGCATGCTATCAAGCAGAACTTCTCCCTCGGGTTTGTTCTTTGATAATGTCAGAATAGCCACACTTTCTCCAGCAGTGTTTACCTTGGAGAGTGCAACACCTTTGATTGAGACGGAGTTTCCCTTGGCCCGACAAGTGAGCTGACCGCACGGATCGTCTTTGGCGAGGAATATTCTGTCATGCTCCAGAGTCAGCTCTAGACCTTTGGAATGAGCTGAGGTGCCGATCACCAGTAAGAAGAAGATAATATGAAAATAAACAAAGACTAACTTTTCCATCATAATTATTAAGTGGAGCTAGCAATAAACACTTAAGATTACAAGTTTCTAGAATTTAGAAGAAAATATTCATTAAGCAGTCTTATCTCAATTTTCAACTTGTCCGAATGTTCGATGCACGGATTCCCTGATGAAGTCAGGAAGTAGAGTGGCTAGATTTGTTACCTGTGTCCAATTTCAAGTAAGACAGAAACGCGTATTTTGTTAATATAGTAAGGTCTGGTAAACAGCAGCTGTGGGGTGTAGATCGCCTCTCTAAGTGGGCGTGTATGTAAACCAAAAGACATAATTTATAAACACACTCTCACATGAGTGGCAAGAAAAGAGATAAAAGTTTCCATATAAGAGGGATAGCATTTTATAAAATACAATTCTTGTTTTGCGAATTCTGTCAGTTTTAACCTACATTGTATTAGTGATACATTTTCATCATTCAAAATTTTTTGTCATTGTGATGATTGATCATACTAACTGGTTTAACTAATATTTTTTAATTTATTATAAATCATCGACTTGTATCAACAATTGGGGTTGGGGGGTCAATTGCAACACAAAAGCCGGGCCAGTTTTTGTTGAAGACGAAGCGATATTATGAATTTTTCATCTCATTTTCATAATCTTGCGCGATGCCAACCAACGTTTGTTCCTCCAATATAAGTCACCTTAATAATAGTGTAAAGGTTTTTAATTTACTCTTGCACCGTCAACGTGGGTAGGGAACGGTAAACTATGTTTAAAAAAATTATATTATGTATAAGGCTTATATTGCTATTTAGTTTTTTTTATTGAACGTTCCGATTAACTTATTATCTATGTCATCGAAATAGGATTACGTTTTGTATATCATATTTATTCTTTTTAAAGGCATCTCTTATTTTGTGTTGCTTAGAGCTCTTATTAGATCTGAACAAAAATCCACTAAAATTGCCGTAACACAATAATAGTATTTCACGTAATGTTCACCAATTGAACACAACCCTTTACATAGATAAAAAATGGGCCCCACACAGCAGTCCCATGCTGGCTCTCAATGAAGTGGACCAGTTTCCCATAACTTAAGCATTTATCTTTAACTAATTTCCCAATGCATTGAGTAGAGTTGGTTGCTTAACGTCAAATGTTAGACTTATACAGGTTGTATTCTGGACGGGCCCCAAGACTTATATCTGATAATTTTATGTGCTGCCATGCCCAAGAGACAATGGGAGGACCTGTACTCCCATTGTCTCAGTTGGTACCTATTATTATATTATAATTAATTCCTAAATACGTTTCTTCACTGTTGTTTTCATAACAGTGTTTTGCAACATTTAGGCTTGTGTTATTATCTTCTAAGCCGTCTTATAACATAATCAATGCCTCCTGGTGTCGTACAAATTGTGTAAACGTTGTTTTTTTTTTAATTTTTGTTTGAAAAGATCCACCTGCTAGGGTTATTAATCAATAGGAGGTTCAGCCTGCTCCAAAGAACTTGAAGATAGGAGAATTAAATCATAAGCTCTTAAAACGGTTATCTCAGAATCCGCACCTTTAGAAATTGAAAATGTATTCACAAAGAGTTATCTAGTTGAAAAACGCATACAGATCACCAGTGTAAACACTTGTTTGTTTTCTCGTTTTTTTTTCTTTTGATTGCTGTATACTCTTTTGTTTGGACATTTTTTTTAATTAGTCATAGGAAACTTACCCACCTACTTGCATTTACAGGTCATAAATTGTTTTCTTAAATAACCAAGCATTCTAAGAAAACGGTAATGTGTGCAAAGTAAATTTTGCGCGCTTAAAAAAAAAATTTGAAAAGTGATAATTAGAAAAATCAAGTTGAAACCCCGTTCTTTGTATGGAAAACCATTAGGCCTAATTAATGAGCATGACTACATTGAGAGTCATTCGGGATTGGATGGAAAAATGAGCATTATATCCCCAAAAAAGAATGAGAACAAAATATTATGTCTATCTACATCCAGATAGGCCTAGGTCTACTAACTTATATCCTTACCAATTTAAGGGTTAACTATGTCGGAAAAGTCTAAAAAAATGCAACAACCCAAAAATACAGAATATAAAACGTTCAAATTCGATAAAAAATTCCATTTACATTACAATCCATACATGTGTGAAAATTTTGAGGGATTGATAATTATGGTTGAAAGCATTGATGAATTAAAAATTGATTAGACGTTTGATGTTATTAGTTTTATGACTCTAAAATTGTCTGGCCCATTTGTAATTTTACTGTAAAATTTGGGATTTTAGGGTGGAGCGATTTGGATTTGATCGCATGTCTAAGTTTGAGACGCAGACATTAGGCTCTGAAATCAGCTTCCATGTCATTCTTCCTGCGCGAAAAGCCCAAGCGTTTACCATCTTCACTTAAGTCTTGCTGTCTCCCTATGCGTTGAATGTTCATCGTTATACAATTGAAAAACAAAAATGTTTTTGTTTTTTTTCCTTCATGCATTTTGCGGTTGAAAAAAGTGGCCGGTATTTTCTTAACTTGTTTTTTTCTTTTTTTTTTCCTCTTTTTTTTTGTTGTTTCTTTTTGTATGTGGATTGATGGTACTCTTTGCTTGCGCTTTTCTAAAACTCCTCTATTCATTTGTTTCTTCTTCAGTTCTTAGAAAGATTGTCCTTTCCTTGCATCCTGACATGTATGATTGGAGCAATGAATAGAAGTTATTATACTAAAAGATGTTGAATTTTAAAATCTTTTTCTCAGTTGAATATTTTTGTTTAGGTTATAATGGAAGTTGCATCCGTTCTTTTTTCTGCTGCTCCAGAAAATTGTAGATAATTCACCTGATTGCATAGAATCAGTATATTAATTTTTATATTTATCACCATCATCATCATCATGATCATCATCATCATCATCATCATCATCATCATCATCATCATCATCATCATCATCATCATCATCATCATCATCATCATCATCATCATCATCATCATCATCATCATCATCATCATCATCATCATCATCATCATCATCATCATCATCATCATCATCATCATCATCATCATCATCATCATCATCATCATCACCATCACCATGTGTGGTGCTTTATAGCGTTGGCGATCATGTCCTTCCACACGGCCCGAACCCTTGTTGCCAAAAAATACTCCGTATTTAGGCACAAAACTAGACTGTTAAGAAGCTTTTCTTTCTGTCTTCCTCTGCTCCTTTTCCCTTTAACAATGTTCGAGTTTTTCGCATCTCATAGCATGCCCTATAAATGCCAACTGAAGTTTTCGCATTGTGATGTGCCTTCCAAGGTATTTGAAAGTCTCGCCGACGTAAATATCACTTTGTGCTGTCTTGGTTTTACGACTTATAACCATAACTTTTGTTTTCTTACGGTTTAACTCGAGACCATCTTTTTTTACCTTCAACCTCAACAACCTCGATAAGATTTTGCAAGTCTGTTTCACGTTTCGCTATCAGAACCATGTCATCAGCGTATCTTAAATTGTTTATGTTAAGACCACCTAACTTGATTCCTGGGTGACTCCAGTTATCTCATGGCATTTTCGCTAAACGACGAAAACAAGTCAAGTGACAAAACGGAATGCCTCATTTTATTTTCCACCTTCATTGCAGCTGTTTGTTCCCAGTAGAGATTTCTGAAGATTCTTAATTCTCTTTCGCCAAGCCAATCTTCAGGCGCACTGACCAAGCAGTTCATTATGTTTAAAACTGCCAAAGCCTTTTTTGTGGTTAGTTCGGAATTTAAACTTTGAAAGGGAGCCTACTCAATAAACGTTCTTTTTTCTTCATTACAGACATTGGCATCCCTTGGGATGTTAGAAATGTCTGTTGTGAACGGTTGGATTTTAATCAAACTGGAATAGGTTTTGTGGCTTCAGAATTAATACGATATGAAATAGCAAGATACAAATCAAACTCCAAGGCCTCACTTTTTGGATTTTAATTATCTAAGCCATTTGTGTCAATTTCTGTGCGATGATTCACATTTTTGTTTGTTATCTTGTCCGAACATCTTAATTCAATAGCGGCAATGATTTTGCTGAAACAGTAGCTTTTTACAATGGTTCAGATCAGGGACCGTAGAGGCTCATATAATCTGACAAAAGATCTTCGCACGTTACTTTTTTTTTTTTCCTACTGTGCCTAAATTTGTAATTAATATCTTCCCAGCTTTTTTGTCTTTAGCCCATGTGGTATTTCATACTTTTCTTTTCTCGCCACATAATATGTTGAGTGAGCTGTGATATGTTTTTTGTTTGTTTGTTTTTTTTGTTTTTTTGTAAGTTCTGAAAGTGTGATGATAATTCAAAAATGTTCTATTTCGTTCATTTACTACGGGCTAAAGTCTCCTAAAATGTGTGGCATGCCCAATTCATCACCTCAAATGCAACTTGGTATTTACATGTAGGCCCTATCCCTTATTGATTCTGCTGTTTATAAGGCCTAAACATAGCTATTTATATATCTGATTCAAGGATCGCAAGAGTGTGGCCATAACATTTTAAACACGGGGATATGCATAAAATTCTCTATAGGTAGACCAGTTTTACCGACGTAACGAAGCATGAGTGTCAGTTGATTGGTGTGGGTTATGTCTGGGGTGGAAGCGACACTCGTATTGTAGTACGTTGCCTCTTTGACCTCTTCTCTGATTACCGATCTTAATTTGGCGGTAAACACTTCTACAAACTCATCATCAATAGTAAACATGACGCGTGCGACGTCTTTTGTTACAATCCGCGCAATATTTTCTGCTAGGAATGGAGCAAACTCTGCCATTAATTAATTACAAAAAAATCCAAACGTTACTGTTATGTGCAGATCCAAATTGTTGATCATAACCATGTGGAGGAGGCCCTCTGGCCTGCTAACCAATTATAGCGTCCGGGCAAACTCGGTTGCCCTAAAATCAAACTTGAAACAGCAACACCATCATTCTCAACAACAATAACATCAACAACAAAATAAAGCAAAACTCAACAAGAGGACAATTTGTGTGTGTGTGTTGAAAATCCTTTTTTTTTTTTCTTTCTAAAAGTTGCGCTTTTAAGTGTGGAGTCTCTTGAGGCCTTTCCAGCCGTCCTGACTTGAGTAGTATTCTACTACGATGTTCTACCCCAGGATTACCGCCCTCCCACTAGTAGTAGTAGTAGTAGTAGTAGTAGTAGTAGTAGTAGTAGTAGTAGTAGTAAGTAGTAGTAGTAGTAGCAAGACCAAGATCAATTACAGTTAGTAGAAATAATGATGAATGTAACATAGTAGTAGTAGTAGTAGTAGTAGTAGTAGTAGTAGTAGTAGTAGTAGATGGATGGGTACCAGGAGAGTATAAAAATAAACATTCAATATTATAAATTAATGTTTTTATTTATTTATTAAAATGTTACATTCATCATTATTTCTGTTTATAACTGTAATTGATCTTGGTCTTGCATACACTACTGCCGCTGCTTCTGCTGCTGCTGCTGCTACTACTACTACTACTACTACTACTACTACTACTACTACTACTACTACTACTACTACTACTACTACTACTACTACTACTACTACTACTACTACTACTACTACTACTACTACTACTACTACTACTATATTCTTTACTTATTCTACTAGTGTATACCACCTAATTATTTCCTTACCACATTTCTTCCCTACTTACTCTCTGAACGATGCATCCGTCTATCAATGCCGGATGTTTAATACCATCGTATACATGGCTTCAAATCATTCATCTAAATGATTCATTGAAATTAAAAATTTCTACCATTTCGGATGCTGTGCTACTACTACTACCACTACTACTACTACTACTACTACTACTACTACTACTACTACTACTACTACTACTACTAGTACAGATGAAGCTATAAATAATTTACATTGAAACACTATCACATATTTTGAGGCATTTTTTGTATTATGTTTTTATCCACCATATAAAACTAAATGAAAATACAAATGGATTCTATAATACAATAACAAAACAAGTGAATAGGCCTACTGCATACAGTGTATCACACTTAATGAACCAAACCAGGATAATACTACATTTTGCAATATGCAAATAAAAACATAAATTTGAAATGCTAATTCTTGTTTACAACTACAAAAATAAATACAATGCATATCATTTTTATTGTAACATTACTACACTAAATCTGAAAAAAAAGAAGAAATCTATAAATTATCATAAAGAATAAGAGAATTTAAAAATGTTAGGTGAAATAAAACTAATGGAAATATTTGGAAAAAAAAAATTATGTAAAATTTACTCATAATTTATAATGACAGTCCATGGCAGTAATAATAAAAAAAAACAACAGAGTGGCCTTCATACATGTAGTATGTTTACATTGATTTATGAGAATGACAAAAGTAGAAATATAACAATGAGTAAAATATCATAATGTGAAGTGCGTAAAAATATTTCAGGACAATCGTAAGTTCTCCAAAAAATAATTATCCGGTAACCAATTATAGACCAAAGACACCCTAACACCAGGGCGTATGTATTATGTGAGCAGAAGATAGAATTCAAGGAAAATGATTAATGTATCTCTCCATCAAATGGTCTAGGGAAAGCTAATAGATCATGAACTGCATTCCCGAGAAGGAAAAAGATACACCCATTTTAAAGTATGTTCCGTAAGAAAAGCAAAATGAACAAAATTGTCTCAAGGAAATGTATTTAATTTGCATTAGACAATGACAATCGTTATTTTGTTGTAATTGTCTTAAATTCATTGGTTACTTTTGCTTTTGCACATGCCTTGTAAAATTTTTTTTTCGTTTTTTTGTGTTTTTATTTTTCTTTACAGATGTACAATGTATACATATTATAACAAATATAACTAACAATTTGAAGTACTAAAAAAGGTCAATTTGATCGGTGTTCATTCAATGATAAATGCAGACAAGAATCTGTCAAGTAAAAATTTATATAGAGTAAAATATGAAATTCTATTTATTTATTGCAATTTCTTAGTATGAAAACATACCAGTATAACAATTCAATATTATTATAACATAATTATGTTATGTACAGTATTTAGAGAAAGAGCAATAGTTGATCTACAACGCATTCTGCAGGGTTCAAATGGCAATATGTTTAGTACAGCAATTTACTATGGGATTACAAACACATCATTCTGATACCTTTGTGGAGAATAATTACCTTGTTTGTTTTCGGATCTAACTATCTACAATTAAAAGTACCATATTTTACAGATTTTTCATTCAAAATTTACGTAGGGAAAAGTATTTGAAACCAAAATGATTTTCAAAAAAGGTTAAAATGATTTCTAAGAAAACATCAGTGTGATTACTTTACTTATGGCAGAGAAAATGCTTTAAATAATAGAACAACATTTTCTTTCTATAGATTAGTTTAAAGAAAAAAAAATGTTTGGAGTTTCAGAATTAAAATATATACCATCACCAGATTCTTAAGTCAACACTTAAAATACAATTTTTTCTAATATATCAGACTTGAAAATATTATAACAACAATCCATTATTCCAATTGCCAAAAGATAAAAGTGGTAAAGAGTGTTGGACCTGAGAAATTCATTACTATTTGCTAATTAACGCCTTTTCTTAGCTGGTGCACCTTTGCCTCGGCCCCGTCCTCCACCAGCGGCACCGGCTGCCTTAGGAGCCTCTTTTTCATCACTGTCATTTTCATCTGCATTTGCTTTTCTTTTTGTGCCTCTGCCTGACGCTTTTCCTCTGCCCCTTGAGCTTGAAGATCCCTTGCCCTGATCTTTGCCCTTTTCTTCATTGTCTTTGACATCTTTCTTGGGCTTACCCTTTGCCTTACTTTCACCTGATCCTTCTGCATCATCAGCATTCTCACTTTTAAATTCCTTGATCATGTCAGCATATTTGGTTAACACAGGTCCCCAGCCACCGCCGGTTTTGTGGCTTGACCAATGGTAGCTGTTGTGGAGAATTGAGAACTTTACAGCTTCAACAAATTTTTTGTTAAGCTCATCATCAGACTGGATAGGCAGTTTTAGAATCTTGAACCAGTCCTGATAATTTTTCATTTGTGTTTCAATCTTTGTAAAAATATCCTTCATTTCCTCAACCATATCCTTTGTAGGAAAGCCAAAGTTGCTGTCATATCGTTGGATAATTGCCTGCCTCGTCATGTAAGCTGGCATTGCAAGATCAAGAAAACTGGCCTGAAAAGCTAAATGCTTCCTAGCAACGTCTGTTAATTCAAACGTTTTCTTGATTCGGAACTCCATAGGAGTGTCCAAATATCCTAGCTTCTCACAATCTTTAACATACCACATTGGACTGCGTTTGAACGACTCACTCAGGTAAGCCTCTGCAACATCACGCCACCTGTATTTCTTGGACCCAGCTACTAACATTAGCCATTCAGCAATATAGGGTACATCTTTCTTTGTCCTTTTATCATCATTTTCCACAAACTCCCGAACTTGTTCCTCCACCATATCTTGTAGTTTTGGGTATGTATCAATTGCCCACAGTAGAAGTCTGTGCAAAGCGAAATAACCATTTAAGCTATTGTCACTGGTGTGCTGAGTTCCTTTGGAGAATTCAACAACAGTTGCACTCATTAAATTTGGGATTGTCTTGAGGACAAGATCTTCAATTGATGAGGTTAAGGGATCATATTTTGGCATAATCTTTGCAACTTCTTTAAGTGTTTTTTCAAATTCCTCTTGTATTTGGGAACCATGGTCAGGATGGATGAACAAAGGGAGGAAAAGCTTCAGTTCATCTTTTAATACACTGTGAACAACACCGACAGCTTTCTTCATTCCATAAAACGAATGGCCAGTGAGGAATTCACAAGGTGATGTGAGGGTAGGACGCCAATTATTTCCTGATACAACTAAACCATAACCAAAAAGTTCATCTACACCTCCAGGTTTTTTTGCCTTGAATTTTTCCTTAGAAATATAGTCAATTATTTGGGGTGTTTTGTCTCCCCCACTCTCTTTTTTTCCAACTGTAATTGAGCCAGTCTTAACTTTTGGCCCTTTCCCTTTCCCTTTCCCTTTACCTTCTGGAATTGTGTCAAGCTCTGGGTAGGGCTTGTTATATGCATGCCCACAGTCTTTACAGCAGAAAGACTTGGACATCTTGAGGTTGTTGTTGTAGGTGGAGCTGTTTCCAGATGAAGATTGTGTTTCAGCCAAGAAGGCCACAACGTTCATGAGCACAGTCTGCACTGTGTAGCCTGGAGACCATCCTGCACCTTTAGTGTTCTTCCACTCAGTGTGAATATTAGCAAAATCAGAGAAAATATTCAGGCATATTTTAGTTCCTTTTTTTCCCGGCATAGTGGCACCACTGTTGTAGGCAAATCCCACAGGAACAAACTCTGCACTAGGCGAGCTATAAGGGTAATCTTTTGGGAAAAACAGAATAAGATGAAAAATGATGTCATCTTGTCGAATGTTGCAATGCCACTCAAACATATTTTCATCTAGTGGAGCTGCTGACACATTGGCCACTGGCTCTAGTCGCAACTCCTCCTGGTCAAACATAAGCCTCTTGATAGCCTGCTTCTGGTTTGCATTCGCCATTCTTGAAATATGTTAGCCTTGAAATGCTTACAGATCAAACAGAAAGTATCAGAAGATGAGTTGGCAATCTTTGCAGCGAACTCTGTTGGAAAAAGCAAAAACAACTGATTATAATAATAAAAAAAGGATATTTATTATTCCTTTTTAATTAGGCCTAAGATAAGCCAACCAATGGGATATATAAATAAATACTAGAGAAAAGGAAATCTGTGTGTGTGATAGATATATAGGTAGAGTGAGAGAGGGAAGGAGAGAGGAGCGAGAGAGGCAGAGAGAGAAAGAAAGACAATGGCTGAATAATAATCGATTTGGTTTAGAGATACTCAATTGATACATCAAGAAAAATGGAAAAAAATCGTGACAAAACAACAAAGACTGCTTATCAAACAGAGAGAGAGAGAGGGGGAGAGAGAGAGAGAGAGAGAGAGAGAGAGAGAGAAATGGAGAGGGAGAAATGGGGAGAGAGAGTGAGAAAGAGAGGGGTGGGGGGGGGGGGGGGGGGGAGCAGAGAAAAAAAGAAATAACATTGTTTTGAAAATACCGGGGAGTTTTAAGATAATCATGTAGGCTACAGAGCGATTTAAAAACAATACTGATGGTTTCAGTTAATTTTCCTATAAAATTAATAAAGACCTAATATCCAAGTGTAGATCTAGCTGTGGACAAAAATTAATAATACAAGCATCTAGCGAAAACTAGCGATGAAGTCGTGTGCAAATTATTCACACGTCATGGGCGTTGGTTAGTTTCTTGTGAATTTAGAATCTGTAATCTAGGGTCTTGACTAAACAGAATCTACAATTAAATAAAATCAGATATTGACTTTTCTATATAAAAAAAAAGCACACAATGTGAACATTCATGCAACTGAGACTGAACTTATATCTAGATTTAGATCTGAAGTCCTCTTGAATCGAATAAGGTTGATACGCGTTTTCTTTTCTTCAAAGGGTTTCTAAGAAGACTTCCATCATACCTTAGCTTCTCGATCAGGCTAGATTCTTGATCCTCAGGATTTTAATATCGGGGATCAGGCTATTGATAGATCTATATCGCGTGGATTTTTGTTGTTGTAGTTGAAATTGAAAGCAATCTAGAGTATAGATCTAGTTTAGATATAATTTTCACTTAATTTTGAGAGCTCTGTTGATAAAACGATAAGCGATCTTAACTGACAGTCTTTGAAGGCGGTAGCTGCTGTATATATACTGTCAGTCCGTCCCTGAGTCATTGCCATGGTCAACAAATCAACTTGACATTTAGTGCTTCGCGGATCATCCTTAAAATATCGAGCTTCCAGACATACTCCGCGGAGTCAACGGAGTTTTCACATGGTACAGAAGATAGAGAGAGACAGAAGGTCCATGGTTCGAGCCTCCCAGTCCGGCGGTCGCGTTTTTATTTTCTTCTGTTTATGGTTCGGTCGGTGTCAGTATAGTCCAGAGAACAGATAAAATTATGAAATAGTCAAAATGTGATCGACCGAGCCTCAGGTCCCCAATCTAAGGCCCCCGTAACCCTAAACTTAGCTTTCTCTGCACAGAAAAAAAAAAAATGACAGAGAAGGGACATAATAAACCGCTAGCACTACAATAGAAACCCTCCTCCGTAGTTTACTTTCGATTTTGATAATCACCTCTTCAGTTTTCAGAACTTCAGCCTTTCACTGGCTTTCAGTTTTTCTCCAAAATAAATTGACTTTGGTCTTATCAGACAATTTCACTCTTCAATCTTCATCATTTATTCTGAACAGTCTTCGTAGAATTTTGATAGAGGCTAGACTCTATGTTAAAAAAAAAAATTAAAAATAAATCTAGGCTAGATCTAGATCTATAGATCTCTAATCTAGATCTAGAAATAGATCTAGATCTAGATCTAGATCTAAATATAAACCAATTTTAGAAAAAACGTTCTTAGGCCTAGATCTATATATCTAGAAATCTAGATCTAGATCTATTCTAGATAGCTGAATAGATCTAATCTAGATCTAGAATCTAGAATCTAGAAATCTAAATCTAAATTCTCCTAGATCTTAGATCTTATAATTTCCCTTGAAATGAAAAAAACTAGATTAGGTCTAATCTAGGCTCTAGCATCTAGATCTTAAAATCTTGATGGTAGTAACTAGTATACAATTCTAGATCTAGAAACGTTCCTGATTAGAGAGTCTATATTTCAAAAAAATTATTTCAATAATATTATTTACAAATAGTTTAAAAACTCATCTAGTCTAGATATAGAGTTGAAAACAAAGATGCCTACGGATGCTGAGACCTTAGCTGAGATGGGCTTCTCAATGAATCGAGCGTAAGGAACTAAAACTCTTACTAGATCTATATCACACTCCTATGTCACTCAATGATAGTTTATCCGGTAATAGAACAGTCGTCCCGCACGCAATATAAAAAATGCCGTTTTGTCCCGCTCTGAGCATTCAAGCGGCAGTGATTTCCACTACACCGTAAACATTTTAGGGCTTAATTTTGTTTTCTTTAATATAGTTTTGTGCAGACTGATGTGCGTCACATGTTTTGTCCATACAAATGCTTAGTCATTTTTAGACACCTCATTGCTGATCTATACACTGCTTCTCCTCTTAGTTCGCAATAAATCTGGGCTAAGTCTTACATTATCGCCTGGGAATCATACCTCGTCAATACAGTAAGCTTACGCAAAATGTGAATTTTTTCCAACTAGGGGAGATTTAGGCTACATATCAATGAAACTAAAAACTAAAGGCCCACATTCATGTCATTGTCAGTGTGCCATTGTCTGCAACAAGATCAGTTTGTATGGCAAAAAAATTGAGATATTTTAGTGGGTAGTGTTTTAACGAATGGAAAACGTTCAATTTGCTTCAACAACCAAAACTCTATCTACTATTGAACAGTTCAGAGCATAGGCCCAGGCCATACTAAATATTAAAGCTCTTCCTCTGTTTCTCGTTCGTTTTCGTCCATTGCCATCTTCCACCACTCTCTCTCTCTCTCTCTCTCTCTCTCTCTCTCTCTCTCTCTCTCTCCCCCTCCCCCTCTCTCTTTCTTGTGGCTTATTGGTGCTCTATCTCTCTGTCTCTCTGTTTGCCTCTTATCAATCTTTTTGTTTCTACCGGCTGAGACAGGAGTCTTGGTATCCCCGCCCTGTCTCGTGTGTGGCAGCACATAAAATTGTCAGACGTCCGTCTTGGGGTCTGTCCACAATATAGCCTATATAGTGCTGCTGTTGGACGTTAAACCAACCCAACAACAACAACAACTCTCTCTCTCTGTTGGCAAAACAGACGGGTGATAATTAAAATACATAACATTACTAAAAATGAACAAGATAATACCTTATGCAATAATTGTGGTAAGGTAGCAGATTCTAACGTGACAAATATTTTTGGACAATACATTTTTTTTTTAAAGGGACTCACTTGACATTTATCATACGGAAAGAGGTAGAAAGTTCCAAACAGTGGGATCAGCTTTGAAAAAGAATCAATCTCCTTATGATACAAGATTGGTCCTAGGAGTGTGCAAGAGACACCCAGAATTGTATAGGGAGATAAGTTCTTTATGTAGGAGGTTGAGTTATTATTTGCACTTTAAAACATAGAAGAGCAATTTTGTACTCAATTCTAGCCGAAACAGGGAGCCAATGATGGGTTCTAAGCAAATAGTTTTGTCGAAGATATTCGATCCTTATACAAGTCTGGCAGCTCTGTTTTGAACTCTCTGTAATTAATAGCAGCAAAAGCCCCACATAGAACAGAAAAATATTGCAGAATAAAAAATTAAATGAGTTCAACTTGTTTTGAATAAGAGGCTCACCTTGCAACAATAGCAGTGAGTTCTTTGTGTTGAAGCAATTGGCATTTATAATCCAGGTAATGTAATCTGCTCAGGGCTGGATACATTTGTTGTGTCTCGGCCCAGCAATGCTCGCTGTGAAAAGCCAAACCAAAGCCATATCTAGTGTGCTTCTAGAATGTATTATTTTGGCACAATTTTTTTTTCCCTAGTGTTTTCTAAACATTGTCAAGTACTTGGTTACACATGTTTGGATATATGGAATAGCTTCTGGTGCTTTGGCCTTTGATTTGAATGTGTGGTTTCTATAAGAACCTGATTTGAAAGCATTTGAATACCATTCTCTTGTTGCAAATGCCGTCCAAAATATAGTTTTTTGCGTGTACACTCATTTATATGTTCTTTCGGTTTGTTCCAAAAAAGTTGTTGGTGTTCCTACTTCTGCACCATCTTTATAAGGTTGAGAAAAAAAAAACTAAAGGATTTGGTTTTGAGTCGACAACACCACATTTTAAAATCTACTCTTTTGTTAAAAAACTATTTTAAAAAGTGTACTCGAGAAAACTGTTATACATATTTTTACCACCAAATCATACCCAATATAGGAAAAAAGAACAACTTTCTTTACATTTATTCTCTTGATTCTAAAATATGAATCATACCTTGCAATCATTCATGATTTATATGCTAAGAAGTTATTAATGTCATTAAGTTTATTTACAAAGTTTTTACCTTGTAGTAAAAAAAGGAAAAGTACTTAACTAGCTTCATATGGCATGGTTTTTTGTGGGTATTTTTTTTATTCTCTCGTTTAATTTTTTAATTTAAACCCTTTTTTTTCAGGCAAAAAGCTCTGGCCAAGACTGGATACAAAGGGGTTCAACTTGCGATGGATTGGTAAAAATATTTTTACAAGCTTTGTCATGTCATTAACTGGTTCTAATAATGGAGTCTGAATTTATCCTTATTTTACACCATCTTCTGCATAACTTATTGTGTACCTTCTTGTTGTAGCTGTCATTTTTATTTATTTCCCAAACTTGGATTTTTAATTATGTTAATTTATAATGATTGATTGATTGTATAGGCATACTGAAGCATGATGCTTACAAAAATAAATAAAATATTATGTATACTTGTTTACTTGTTTACTTGTCCTATGGAACAGCATCCTTGCACAACGGGCAACCCCATACGTGCTCCGCTCCCCTCTGCAACACGCAACGAAGTGTGTCCAAACTGACAGTCCCCGTCAAGACTTGGTTGTGTACTCTGCGATCTTTCCCAACGAGCTGTCTTCCACGTCCCTCTCCTTTCCTGACCCCCAATTCAATCATCCTCTTGATGGCTTGCTGGTCCTCTGCCGCTGTGTCCTCTGCATTCCTCAAGTTCTCAGAGAGAGCCTTTAGCACTTCCTGCTTATCCAATCTGAGGGTGCCATTCACCGTGGCATTCCCGGCCAGCTTGTCTGCTCTCTCATTTCCCTTGACCCCCGCATGACCAGGGCAGAAGATCCATGTGATTGAACTGATTGCAGTGGGTCTGATGGCTGTCATCCATTCCATCCTCATGAACCCGCACTCTATCTTCTTTAAGGCGCTCTGCGAATCAGTGAGGAACACGGCGTGTGTCGTGGTTGGTCGTGTAAGCTTGATCCATTCCAACGCCTTTGTAATGGCCTCTATTTCCATCTTCATACTGGACGTGGTTGTGGCAGCTGCCCCTGATTCTTCATGAATTACCCTATTCTCACTGTAACAGACAAAACCCCATCCACTTTGGATTCCCCTTTTTACTGATCCATCTGTGTATATAATCGGATCATGTCTCTTGGAGTTGTCATGGATGAGCTGTCGTATGTCCTGTTCAGTGACCGCTGCTGCACACTCCCTCCTATCTCTTCCCATAGTGATGATGACCTTTGTCAAAGCCGTCTGTTCAGGGCCGGTCTTTATCCATTCTCTGCCATCAATGATGTCTTCAATTGCATAACTTATTGTGTACCTTCTTGTTGTAGCTGTCATTTTTATTTATTTCCCAAACTTGGATTTTTAATTATGTTAATTTATAATGATTGATTGATTGTATAGGCATACTGAAGCATGATGCTTACAAAAATAATAATATAAAAAAAAAGTTTCATTTCAGATAGCATCCATATTTTCTCAACATTTCAGGTTGTTTGCTCATGCAGATGATCCTGATATAGATGAACCTTTTGATGCTCCCAAGGGAAATGTGCTCGGCAAAGGTAAACTGTTTCCTTTTTTTTAAACAATTTTTTACATTTTTCAAATTGGTGGATTATTCATGCCACTTTAAACTACAGTTTTGATAGGTATATTGAAATTTATATATACAAAAGAAGAAAAAAATTCAGAAATTAAATTAATATATTGAGATGTTTTTTATCACGAACTATACATATCTATGAGTCAATTCATTAAAACACTTTCTTCTTGTAACATTTTAAGATCAGATGTAAGTTTAACAGTATGTTGTTATAATTAAATTTGATTGAACGTTGGAATGGTGTCTTTAAATATTATAACCCATATGTCTTAACCATTGGATCATTTGAATTATATGCACATGAACATCACTTCACCATAGTGAACGCCCCTGATAATATTTTATGCATATTTCATGGAAATTCTGATGTTGTGTATGTATGTTGTTGTTTTTTTTTTATGTGGTAAAATCAACCTAAAGAACCTGGCTCTACTGATGCTACTCCTGCCAATGAGGAAGATAATGGTGAGGCAGGAGCATCCTCTCAGGGAGATGAAGAACAAGCACTACAGGCTAAATCACTGAAATGTGATGAGTATGTTCTTCTTTTTCTTTGTTATGTATTTTGACTTTGAAGACAATTGTCATAACAAAAATGCATTATTCGCTACCTTATCTCGACTTATTTTTCTTTGTGTTGAAAACTTATGTAACGCTATTTCCATTTTTCAAAACTACCTTTAAAACAAACATCAATGGCTGCTTACTGTAGTGATTGCAAGAAAAAAAACAACCCATTATTATAGACATTTCTCAAAATCTATGACCAATGGCATTTCCTTTACACCTTTGCCTGACTCCTGCAGATGTGGAAAGCTGTTAAAAAGTGAAATGGACGCCCAGGCTCATGCAGCAAGAACCCAGCATTCCAGTTTTTCAGAAAGTGTGGAGGAAATCAAGCCTTTGACAGAAGAAGAAAAGAAAGAACAATTAGCAAAGTAAGAATAATAAGGGAGAAGAGAGAACAATTGGCAAAGTAAGGATACTTCTCTCTCCCTTCTTTTGCTCACATTAAATACCTCCAACCCCTAAATCATTTTATCACTCTCTTTCTATCTCTGTCTCTGTCTCTCTCTCTCTCTCTCTCTCTCTCTCTCTCTCTCTCTCTCTCTCTCTCTCTCTCTCTCTCGCTCTCTCTGTCTCTGTCTCTCTCCAAGACAAATATATATATATATTCATTATATTCTTAATCTAGTTGATATCCGATGGTGTAGATTTTAGATCTAGGTCTAATTCTGTGATATGAATGTTCCACTTGCTTTGGACATGCTAGAAAGCTTATATTTTTATTATTCTTCTTTAATTTTAATTTAGTTCACGCAAAGCATGGATATTGCTGACATGGTGTTTCTGACACTATGAGATGTCAACTAAAACAAAAATAACAAAACGAAAAAACACACTAGTCCTTGGTGTAGTTTTTAAAGTTATCATTAAGCTTGTGTTAAAATAAATATTGATAGCTGAACTAAATATGCTTGACCATCGATTAGGTTTGAAGTCAGTAATTGCGCTAAAAATCTGTATTTGCCTTCTCAAAAGTTGGCAGCTATGCAATTAATCTCATAAAATGGGGAAACAACCCCCACTTTAAAAAATTATTTTTTACTGCTGTTGCATAACAATTGCACGAATGTCATTTGCCATTAAAATCCTTATTGTCAACTTGTACAGCTAGTTTTTGTGTGTGTTTTTTTTTTTCACTTCACAGATTGCAAGACAGAATAAAACAAAAACGTCTTGAGAAAGAAGAAGAGGCAAAAAAGGAACAAATTGCGAGAGAAAAGATGCGACGAAATCAAGGAAGAGATCTTGGTGCTGCCAAACAAAAGTAAGGTCATTTAGATCTTAAGCAATCAAGAAATTATTTCCTCCGAAAGAATGTCCATAAGACATCAAGTCTATTAAAACAAATTGTCTGAAGGGGGGAGGGGGGGGGGATTCATTCAGGGTTTGCTATACCTGAACACTAAGCTGATTTCAAGTATTGCATTATCTTGCAAGTTTGGCACAAATGAAAAAAATAGTAAAGAACAAACTATTACCATTTAAGCAAAACCTTTTTTCTCTAATATAAAAAATTTAAACTGTAGTTTGTTTTTGTTTATCGGAATGATGTTAAAAAAAAAATCTTTTTCTTAGGTTGGAAGAAGCAGAAATGCGCAAAATTGCTGAGGAACGGAGGAGGGAAAAGATGGAAGAAAAGATGGCAAGGTATAGTTTTGCATTTACTACATTTACTGCATTTACTTGCATAATTGAATTGATATGTTCATCCACAATTCAAAAGTGTGATGTACCTTTTAGTTCAAAAATAAAAACCTGTTATTCAAGTAAGATATTTTCATCATTAAGGTAATGCACTAGAGGAGGGGGGATGTCAACATTCTTATTTTCTTGATATTTCAATGGTTATTCCAATGTCATGTACCTCCTATATCTTTATAGTAACAGTACTGAGTATAAGTTTGGTCTCGGAAAGGGTCTATCAACATTTATTCGAATTGAATTTATAATTTACAATTGAACAAGCATATTTTCATTCTGTAATTGTAGGCAGAGAGTGAAAGACCAAATAGAAAAGGATAAGAGAGACAGAGCTGCTAAGGTGAGACTTTCTCATTTCAAAGGCTCCTAGTTTGGCACTTTTAAGAACATTTTTACCCTACATAAGTAGATCTATATAAAGCTTTAAGGCCTTACCAAAATCTGAGAAATAAAAAATCACAAAAGCTACCACCCTTTTGGTCTCTTATAGCAATTTTTATTGCAAGCAATCCTCTTTTTTTTTTTTTACTGATCTTCTTTAAAAAAGTGTTTTAACTGATCAATGGAAACATTCTACATTTTAATTATTTGTCTTAACCCAAATAATTGAAACTCTTATTGGAAAGTTATATGGTCGTAGCTTAATTCTTAGAAGCCTGGGCTTCCCGCAGTCGCCATCCCACATCCCTGGCTCCCCATGTCAAAATTAGGTATTTTATCGTGTCTGTACAATTACATTGCCAACAGTTTCAAGATCACTTTTTGGGTAATGCATTGGCTAGTGTTATTTATCTTCAAAATAAAAAAGAACCAATCTAACTTTTTTGGTTGAAGCAAATTTTTCCTAATCCATTTTGTTTAGAAATCAACCAACATGGGGTTCTTCTTTGTGACTAAGCAAACAAAATAAACTTAACCAAAAGTGGATAAAATACATAGTAGTTGGCAATTTTTTGTGGTGAATTAAAGTTTGAGGGTGTGTCATGCTGGTGTTCTGGTGAAAAGGGTGTTAGTCACAGAAGTAGTGTTCTAAGGGATCCATTAGATGGAAAAAATGAAAAAAACCTGTTTTTTTTAATGTACATCAAAGTATATAACTATACTGGTTTAATTTACAATTTAGTGGAAGCTTTTCATGAACTTAAATCTTAGTGCCAAGAGTTAATTATTCTCATGTTAACTTATATGATGTAAGATTATGCATTAAATTATTTTTACTATTGGTTGCCTCATAATCTGCAGTTTGCTAAAGAAAAAGAGGCAGTGAGCACTTCAGCAGCAGCTCCTTCTGCCTCTCCAGCCACTACGCCTGCGGTTGCTCAACCTCCTAAGGAGTATACAGACTGTAGATTGCAGGTTGATATTTCTTTTTGTTTTGGTACTTTTTAGAAGACTGAAGTAACTTTTTAAATATCTCACATTTTATGAGGCTGTTTTCCAAATTTTTTTTTTTTACCGAAAGTATATGGTTTATACAGACGTAGCACAGCAACTGAGATGTGGTTCATGCGAAGAATGCTCAAGTCTCATGGAAAATTAGAAAAACAAACGAAAGTGTCTTAACCATTAAGCGCCGCGCGCCACTTGACTGCCTGGCTAGTGTGAAAAAACCACTGGTTCCACTCGCAGCTACTTCACTGAGTCAGCACCTCCCAACGGGGCAATGCAGGGTGCTGAGTAACTGCCACGGCTATAAGAAAACTAACTTAGATTAGTATATAAGTCCTAGCAAAGAAAGTAGAAGAGCCTAGCACACCAGCTGCTCACACACATGATGATAAAACAAGCATGCTGTCTTGTACTTAAAACCACGGACACAATTATAAAATAGATAGATAAGATAAAAATAAACTTTCCTCACAACTAGTCTAGTCTAGATCGAGAGAGAGGGAGAGAGAGGTTCGGACGGGCTTGAAAGATAGAAGCAAAGGGATCGACCGAATTATGAAATGGGAGGACAGAGAGATGTGAAGGGACATGGTAACCAACGCCAACCGGCACAGCATACACTGCACTACATGATGGTGATATGGTTTAAAAGCATGGTACCTTTTGTGTTATTGAAAGAAAGAGGAAAATATTGAACCAGGTGCTTTCATAACTTATCCCTGTCGTCTAAAATATTCTACAATAATTGTATTGTGTTTTATTTTCTGGAATCATATGGCCATGAAATTAATATTCTTGACCCAGATTCGCCTGACTAATGGTCAAGCCCTGACACAAACATTCGGAGCCAAGGAACCTTTGAGTGCTGTGAGGTTATATGTGGAGATGAATCGCACTGATGCCAGCGGCCCATTTTCTTTAATGACATCCTTCCCACGTCGTGTTTTTTCATCTCCTGACATGGATATGCCTCTAGAATCGCTGGGTATGTCAAAAGTAAACAGATCCATGTCCATTGGATTTTACTATGTTCTAGACTTGCTGAAATTTTGTGCCTTTTCAGTATGTTTGTAATAATTATCAGGTAGTAGTCTAATCAAGTAAAAATAGGAGAGAACATTAAGTTTTTGGTTGGTTTCCCTAAACATACCATATACGCGTAATGTGTTTTGAAAGTATGCTCAGGGCAGAAAAAACATGCATATACACCTTGTCGATACTTTTAAACTATGATGATGAATTTTAAAACAAAAGGCATCATGTTTAACGCATGCTATTACTGGTTCGATTGCTGTTACTATAATGTGACTAGTTGAGACAGAAAATCCCGTAGTTTTACTGTCTCTGTGTAGCAGCACATACATTTTTCAGACATTAACCTTACTGTGCATGTCCAAGATATAACCTAGGTACTGACATTGGATGTTAAGGAATCAACTTAACCAAACCATACAAAACACATGTCATTGAGAAAAAGAAGGAAAGGTTATATTTCTGTCTATAATGCTAACTTATCCAAAGTTTTAGAAAATAAGGTTAAGTTGTGAACGATATTATATAAAAACATATGTATTTTTCAACAATTACATGAATTTTTTTCTAGGAAAAACTGTAAAGTAAAATTACCCAAGGATTGATTTAGATAGGAAGCATGGAAACTTTTATCGCATTATTAATTTATATTTTGTCTAACTCCCTCTTTTTTTTAAATAAATAAATTGGGATGAACAAAGTCAGTACTTCACATGTACATGCAAGGCAAAGAGGAAGGCCAACCATAAAGCTAGTTTATTTTGTTTGTGCTGTAACTGTAAGAGATGTATGAAACAATAAATTCAGTAGCATTTTCTTAACGGACTAAACGTGTCCTCTGTAAAGGTTTATCCACACACCATTATGAAAAAAGTTTGGATGAAAGCATGTTTTCTTCTTTCCAGAAGATATGACAGATCACACTAAAGTATTTATAATTAAAAAGTTATTTGACAGACGCTTTTCATATAACTCAAACCTTCTAATCTTAGTTCTAGTGTACTAGTATCATAACAATATATCTATTCTTTTCTTAAGTTCTTGTTTAAAAGAAAAGGTTTGATGAAAAAGTGACCCTAGCATTTTTATTATGTAATTAATTGGTTTTTGATTTGTTCTCCCCAGGACTAGTTCCATCTGCTGTTCTGATTGTTACAAGGATGCAATAATATAACTGTAGGTGTTAATAATATTATATTAGAATATATTTACCTCTGTTGATCTGTATTTGAAGATGTTCAGATGTGAGCAAAAGTGTCTATTATTGATGAGCTTTTTTTTTTTTTTTTGCTTCAAGTCCTAGACCAGTCAATACTAGTATTAAAGTCTTGCAAGATACATTGTTGATTAGATATTAATTACTGACTTTTGCAGGGTCAGATTGATTGTTGATTGATTGTTGAGTTGGTTTAACGTCCAATATCAGCACTATGTAAGCTATATTGTTGACGGACCCCAAGACTGACGTCTGACAATTTTATGTGCCGCCACACACGAGACGCGGCAGGGATACCATGACTCCTGTCTCAGCCGGTAACATTAAACTGCCTCGTCCCCCTTTGCACAGTGAGAAGATACACATCATTTATTGCTCAAAGCTTGGTGTTTTTGTTTTTTCGTGACTTTTGTTTGACTCTGAGCATCCTTTTTTGTTTATTTGGCTAGAAAAAAAACAAACAAAACCAAATACTTAAGGTTATTTTTCACTTCAGGTTTCTGTGTAGCAGCAAATGTATTGATTGGTATTTTCAATATTCTATGGTGCCTTTATTGTTTTCATCTTAAAGCATGCTTATATTTTTCAATTTTTCATGATAGAACTATGCAAGTGACCAATATTGTTGCGGAGAAAAGATACATCAGGTTATGAATAGTTGTGGGGAGTGGGGGCGGTGGGAACCTCCTACATCAAAATATATGCTTATGTTTTTATATGCCGTTATGCCACAGCTGCTTCACTTTGCATTATCTTAACTGGTTGTCATGATGTTTTTCTCATTATTTGTGAGGTTTTGTTTTTAAAGAAAAATCAAATGTATCTGAATTAAAACCCTGTTAGGAATATTTTTTCCTGCTTTTTTCTTTTTTCTTCATAATTATTTGTAAATATTATACGTATAATATGAACATGGGATACCAAACATGTTATATTTAGCAAAATTGTAATTTTTATGGCTATGTATTTAATAAGATCATGTAGCCCCCCAAAAATCAATAATAAAAATAGATGATAAAATCCTGTGAGAAAATTATAATTGAAAACACCAATACATTTTATTTTGAAAAGATCAAAGAAAAGAAAATCAAGTAATGTTTTGAGTCTCTTTGAGATACTTTTTTTTTTTTTACAAAGGGCTGTATTTGTCGTAAAATAAATTACCTGTACTGAGACAGCAAACTCATGACATTTCCATTTTCTTTGCATTTTAGTTATTGTTTTAAAACTTAAAGCACACAAATATAATCATCTGAGCATTAATAACACAACTAATTCCCATTGACTGAGAATAGTTACAATGACATCTCGTATAAATCAGCACATGCTCACAAATGCACTGAAATATACCGATATTGATCTATAAAGTTAATTGAAAGAAACAAACATTTAATAAAATATTATGACTTGTGGCAAGTTTTGTATTGCCCGTTATTAAATTTTATTTTTCATTAGTAGATTTACTAGGGAAACAAAGTTAATTCAATTGCACTAACTTAGCAGCTTTCTACTTCATTCTCATTGGCATTTTGAATGGCTCACGTACTCAAAGTGCTTTTAAAATTTGCCTTTTTGAACATACTGCTCATAAGAACTGAAACCCAGAGAGTTTCTTTTTATGTTTAATAAATAAATGCTTGAAAATTAAAAAGTTCAAATGGTGAATGCTGAACACTTTGTTATTCAAACCTATGAAAAAAATCAAGAGCTTGAACATACTTTACCTGAATTATAACCCTTTAGGTTTCATCATACGTAAAAGACTATGTAAAACTTTTGTCGAGTATTATTTCAACATGTGCTGGTTGGTGAAAGATTCATTTTGTAATGAGACTTGTGCTGTCAGTTACTTTGACTTAGTTTTTGTTTACCCTGAGATAGCACTAACATGCAGAGACACTCTTTGAATATACATGTCAAAATACAGTATTAATACATGGGCATGGAATTGACATATGAAATCTCACATCTGGCACTGGTTTTACACTTGCACATAAAATGTGTCACTTAAGTTCGTCATTGAAGACAATTAAAAGGTAAAATTATTTTAATCTACTGGTATTAAGAGGCAATGTTGTAAGCTGTTGAAAAACGCATTATTTATATTATAAATATAATGCACAATTTGGGAGACTGATCTTTAAAAAATCCCCTTCATGTCATTTTAATTTAATTGATCAAGGATTTCAAGTCTCCCCCGCCACATGTGAACTTTATATGAATTAATAGTAATAAACACACACAGCAATTATTGCAATCATTTCATGGTCTATATATTCTTAATTCAACAAAAGATCAGTATGAAAATTTGTGCAGCCTTCAACTTTATTTTGTACATAAAAATACATACAAAGCATATTTTTTTCTTCACTCAATGGAATTTTGTATGCTTATCTCATCTACACTCTTTTTGTGATTTAGAGCCAGCAAATTTGAGCCATAAGAAAAATGAACATTGTTCATGTGTGGTCCCTTTTTTTTTCCTCTAAATCTCAAAACGTGCAGCAAATAGATAAAATACAATCATGTATTCATTTGGAAGTGAAGAGCTTTAACTCAAACTTTATGTCACTTTATCTTGCCTTTAAGCATAGTAAGTTGGCATCAGCCAGCTATTGATAATTACAGTGGTTAATAAAGGGGCTTATATACAATAATGTAATGGCATCAAAACATTCTCTTCAACTTAAAAGTAGGCAAAGTGATTATTGTATAACAAAAACCACTTAAGATAGAACTATGATGTGTCTGGGTTTTTTTCAAACCCACTGCACATAACAACCTGTTATAAAAGTCTTGCTATGCTATTCTACAGAGGAACTTTAAAGACATAAATACTGCTTTTTGTTGGCCAACTTAAAAGACAATACATTTATTTGTACATTGTAGGTGAATTTGAGATTTAAGCATGATCAGTCTATTGTATGGGGGACAGATGAACACACTGCAGTCTTCAGTTTGTTGTCTGATGGAATTTTAATAATTTTGATTAGTGACCTTTCTCCTCCTTGGGTTCTATTACCCATTTGATCCCATCAGCCGGCATAGGCAGTCTGAGCGGCACCACAAGGCACAACAGAAAGTTTGTCAGCTGGCCAAACACGTCCTGAAAGTTGTTCAGCACTGCCCGTCTGCGATAGATGCTGATTTGCTTCCAAGCCTCGAATGACGTTTGACCCCTGGCTATGATGACTAGTTGCCAGAAGAGGAAAAAAACGACAAGACCAAAGCTGACCAGTGTACAGCACAAGTGGACCAGGATGAAGAAGTTCAAGAAAGGGACGGCACCAGCCAGATATTGCCACAGTCCAGCCAGGGGGAAGTAGAAAGATGCCCAATAGGTGGATATTGGTAGATCCTGAAAAGTACAGAAAGTGAACACTTATAGCAAAATGAAATATACATGAACTCTAAATCAAAGCTGGTAGTTGAAATAGGTAGTGAAGTTTTTTTTAGCAAGTTGGCTGTTATCACTATTAATTAAAAAATACAACATTATGAAACTTCTTCTTCTTCTTCTTCTTCTTCTTCTTCTTCTTCTTATTATTATTATTATTATTATTATTATTATTATTATTATTATTATTATATTTTTTATTATTATTATTATTATTACTATTTTTGTTGTTGTAATTACCAGTCTTGATACAGTGGTAGTACTAATAGCAGCAGCATCAGCAGCAGCAACTACTAGTAGTAATAATAGTAGTAGTTGTAATACTAATAGTGGTGGTAGTTACAGCTGCAGCAGAAATTGTAGTAGTAGTAGTAGTAGTAGTGGTAGTAGCAACAACAGCAGTAGTGCGGTACATTGTAATATTGCCTCCTGTACCATTTTTCAATGATTGGCCCTGTTATACCCTCTACTGGAACTGAGAAATGCATACTAACAATGCAAGGAGAGGCAACACTTGGGCCTTCTTCAATGTTGAAACAAGTATGATATTATTGATTTCTCACCTGATTGAGATAGCTGATTTGGAGAAAAGCAGCCCAGGTTGTGGAGATGAGAGTGTAGATGCAGAACACAACAAACGTGCGTTGGTTGTGGTAACCGACACAAGAGCCTGTCACGAAGCAGTGATGGTCACGTTTCAGGATGCAGTAGTTACACAGGCTGCAGTGATGGGATCTGGGCGGAGCGTCCAGCATGCATAATGGGCAGTTCTTCCATCCTATAAAGAGAAAATACTAATTAAAACTTAAAATAACATTGTCTTATCAAATCAAGAAGACAACCGTTGCAATTCGCATTACACACAGGTAACATTCCACATTCATCAAAATTTAATGGCATTAGATCATGAAAAGAGGAATGGTGCATAGAAAGAAGGAAAGGAAATAGACAGAATATTATAAGAGATTACACATGTATTGAGATGCTCAGTTGGAGAAAGAGAATGTCATACTCACAGACAGAGGTAATTTTAGGAAAAAAATTTAATGATTTCTGCTGTAAAACTCAGTGTTTCAGACTTTTATTTGATGAAGAGTATTCTAAACCCAAACGGCTGACACAGTGTATATAAAATAAGTGTGCTAATAATAGTGCTATAGTAATAAAAATAAAAAAAAGCCTAAGAATCAAAGTGTCTTTCCAGAAAGTTACAAGAACTTTTCTAAATAACTTATGAAAAAGTATGAATATACATTAACAGGAACTGTATGCTTATTTCACACGTTGTCTTAGAGGCAACAATAGGTCACATGCAAATATGTATGGTTAAGTGAAACTATTAAATTGCATTATTGCGGTACAATAAACTATACATATAGCAAACTTTTCATGTTGTCTCACCAGGTGGGGTTTCGCTGCTCGACGGATAATGTGCAGCTTTCATCTCTTTAGTGACTCTGTTGGCCACATCATAGTAAGTGTTGTACCAGTTAGCAGCCGTTGCTAAGAACAGCCAGACAGCGAGGAGTTGAGAGAGCCTGTAGCCTGAGGCCATGGATCCATCATCGGAGGTGTAGTATCTTGGCAGCAGCACCACGAGACCCTCTAGAACCAGGGTGACAAGCATACATAGGAAAAATACTACGCCTGCAGTAGAGGCTGTCTGTTTCTTGGCTTTGAAGTCCCGCTTGCGGTAATGCTCACTTAGTTTTTCTTTCAGTGTCGCTTGTCGCCTCTGCATGGTGGTGCCGATTCGTTGTAGTTTATTTTTGCTGAGAGAGAAGAAGGAACAGTAGAGCCTATTT
Organism: Elysia chlorotica; assembly: GCA_003991915.1. Lineage (NCBI taxonomy): Eukaryota > Metazoa > Mollusca > Gastropoda > Plakobranchidae > Elysia > Elysia chlorotica. The sequence goes on along the minus strand of RQTK01000584.1, from coordinate 29,982 downwards.
CATTGGAAGCTGCAGCCTAAACATCGAAACTAAAAAAAATGGTAATGTACACCAAAGATTTGTGCGTGTGAATTACACACTTTCAATAAAACAAACGTATCTTACTTCGGTTCAAATTGAGGTTGTGTTTGTATTGACTAAGTAGCTCTGTTATCGGTTGCTCTGAGTCTGACCAGTTAGCACGCTAAGTATAGACTGTCACTTGACGCGAGGCGTTGTTACGTTCGAATATAAAGCAAGCAAAGGCTACACAAAACTACTGTTCTGAAAAATTATGTCACAAACTGTACATTTACAAACGCGGTCGATTCAACGAGACATCCAGATATAGGAGTCCTTGTTTTATTTCCACACGAAGGGTGCATTTGGTGAATGAGGCTTTACAACTACGGTCCTGTGTTTTGTGCTGGTGTGTAGCAGTGTCTGGGCGCAAGCACGTAACATGCCCCAACGTGGAGATGGAATACGGCTTAAGTTCGCCGGCATTCCTCACCCTGTGTACTCGACCATGTCGCGTTGCCATGGTTAGGTAAACATAACGCGCAGGGAGCAATCATTTTTTGCATGTCATTGACTATCCCCGCCAAACAAAAATAAATGTTCGCTTTGATAATTAACGTGCCGGTGGTAAGCAAACTTTGTCTTTTGAGTAATTCGCTTTGAAAATATTAAAATAAGGCACAACTGATATTCTATATTACAATGTTATTGGGAATGGACACTTTAACTAACCTACAACAAAGAACACTCAATGGAAAAAAAAACAGTCACGCCAGAACAAGACTAAGCAGGACCTTATCAACTTGTGTCATTGTTTGGTTTTCGCTTCGACTAAATCCACTTTTCTAGTCCTTTACCCTTTCCACACATACACAAATGATAAACTGTAAAAACATATCATTAAAAAAACATACGGACTTTCAACTGCGAAGTCAAGAACTTGATGAATTTTCTGATCTCTGTTTTCCGAGTAAAATAGACTCAGTGTCTTGCGGTGCCGGCAGAAGGCTGGGCGACTGCTGTAGGCTGTTCCACTTGGATTGGTAAAACAAGATTGACTTGACAGTCGGCGCAGGCTGCAGCCCGGTCAAAATTTGGTTCGCATAATGGTTAATGCTGATTTGATGAAGTAAGGCGAGGCGGACAGAAAGAGAGAGAGAGAGAGAGAGAGAGAGAGAGAGAGAGAGAGAGAGAGAGAGACAAGAGAGAGACAGACAGACAGAAGACAAGACAGACAGAAAACAGACAGACAGACAGACAGACAGACAGACAGACAGACAGACAGACAGACAGACAGACAGACACACACACACAGAGAGTGGGAAGGAGTGAGGGAGAAGAAAGAGAGAGAGGGGACACTGAGTCTATTTTACTCGGAAAACAGAGATCAGAAAATTCATCAAGTTCTTGACTTCGCAGTTGAAAGTCCGTATGTTTTTTTAATGATATGTTTTTACAGTTTATCATTAAATGATCTAGGAGAAACATTATTTTTATTAAGTCCAGGTGAAAAAAGTTTGTGACTAATGTTTTATTACCACTACGTCGATTAGTCTAAATTTTTGCTTCAATACAAATCATGAACATCTAAGACTTCCTAGGTAATACTGGGACATACAGTTACCAAAGTTCTACCCCTGCAATCGTCCGCGATGTATTGAGTAATTAATTGTACAACAATAGATTTCTAACAGGAAGGTGAGTGCTGAACAAACAAATTCTTTTATTGAAAATATTATTGTTGGAGTGTTGGAAATCCTTCACCTAAATTTCTTTTCATTTTATTTTTTCGTTTGTTTGTTTTTGTTTTGTCTGTTTGTTTATTTTTTGTTTAGCATGGACCACTTTTTGTCTAAACCATTATTCTGATTATTGCGCGCGCGCGTGTGTGTGTTATGTTTTAATACATGTACTTCTAAGGGAATGTTTAGCATCTATATTACTTAGTCACGATTTTTAGCTTTTTTTGTGAGTATAAAATGTTTTTCTTTTTATTTCAAATTCTGATTTATTAACATTTCAATTCTTTGTGTTGGGAAATTTCTTTTCTCTTTTTTTTTTGTCTACAAGAAGTTCCCTTTAGTTATAAAATGTTCCCTTTTGTGTTGTGAACTATTATTTTAACATCATTGTTCTCACACGGTAAACATTGACAGTCCCAGACACGCTGGTCACGGATCATAAGACGTCGATTATTGCGACTGTAAAATCAATACCACAGTGTTCAATAACGCCTCATGTTCCAAGCAGTTTGGAGCCTAAGGAGCTGGACAGGGGGGAAATAGAATACCCGCCATATAAAGATCTCTAGTAGTCGTACATGTACTTTATTTACAACTATACGTATATCTAAGGATATTTATATTGGCTAGTGCTTAAAAAGTAAGAGTGAAAATGAGCGGTAAAAGGTACAAATAAAAAAGCAAAAACAAAGTTATTATTATGTTATTAAATAATTAATCTCACGAGTAAAAATGGACTTTGAATAAAATTGTCAAAGAATGAAAGAAAACTCTAAGGATATGCAAAATGTTCATCACTATATTAAAAATGTATCATAGTTATTGGACCGCAGATGACTCTATTACAGCTAATGCATTTCTATTACTATGCAATGCTCTTTTCAAAGACGTGTTTCTGAATATCGTCTTCTGTTATGACATGCATGGAGAGCAGGTTTTTATTTCATCCCCAATGGCAACGTATTCTTGTGTCGTTAAAAGATCAAACATTGCCTTTCTTCTTCTTTATAATCAAACAAAACTGTCGTGACAACGATAACTGATTACCAGATAATAATAAGAGTTCACAGAGGTCGCATGAAACAGCTAATACATAAGTAATGAAAATTGTCTTAAGAATATTGTTACTGTATTGCGGCTACCCGTGCTACAAAGCTTGAGTAATCGATCAAGTATCACTATTCTTTATTATTATTACTATTATTATTATTATATTGAAAAGGACTTACTCGATATTTTAGAATATTGATAAATATTTTAACTCGATTGTTTATGTGTTGTTTAAAGTTTATTCTTCATTGTAAAGCGGTGTTTTTTTTTTATATATTATCCCACAAGTACTGATGCGATTAAAAATTTTGTAAACTATGCAATATTTATTTTAAAAAAAATACATAAGCTCTCAGCATAAAGCTCCACTTCCTTCCACCTCCCACTTCCATACGCTACACAAATTAAAGTGCCATTTACTCTTTTACACTACTATACTGCTAAACAGCACTCTTTCTTATTGTTTGCTACTGAACAATAGCAATTCGTTACTATGCTTAGAGAAGTGTAAAAACTTCACCTTTTTTTTTTGCCTCACCCTTCACTGTGCCACGTAGTCATTGCATTCATAATTTACCTCAAAACATTACAGTTTATCTCATAATCATGACCGATATCTATTAACATTGATGTGTAATACGTGTATTACTTTAATTAGCTTTCCAAGCCTAAAGATGGTTGTGGAAAGGCGGAAGAAAAGCCCAAACTGGCACAACCTGACTTTGAAGGAGAAATACCAGCAGCACTGGGAGTCAAAGAGTTTTCAGCCGTCAGACAGAAGCATTACGCTCTTCGGCATGAGCGTCGTGTGGATAAACACAGCGAGCCTAGTGCTGGAGGGGTTTGCCCTCCTCCTGCCCCATTACTTCGCCCCAGGAGATGTGGGGAACGCAGGATTGGGCAAGGGTAGCTCGAACACAGGTCTGCTGCTTTCCAAACTTGCTACACTCTACTTGTTCCTAGGAACTGCCTTCCAGTGGTGGTACCTGCGGGACGGGAGCGCTGACAGGGTGACCAAGTCTACCAGTCATGGGATCAGTCAAGATGGTGGACTTCCTCAAGGTGGGTGCAAAATGCAATGCAAAATTTTCATAGAAACATTTGAATCATTTACAGGCTTTTTTTCTGCTTATCGCTTGCAGTCTTTTTGTGTCGAAAACTAACTTTGGTAGAGACACATTATAGCCTAGTAAATGTACCACTTTTCAATTTTATCAAGTCTAATTAAATCCAACATCATTTCCCTGAATTGCTCATTCTATAGCAGATACGCATACATGCACCACTACAAAGTTATACACATTTTAAATCTGCACAGTTAAAACCGGAAATTAGTCATACTCAGGAATTGTCTCAAATTTGAATCATTCCCAACGGTTTCTGTTTTGATCGGGCATAGAAATGTATTGAGTTCGACTGCTCCATTATATAAACTTAGTGGAATTCCCCGCAATTCCTTGTTTTAATAGCATCCTCCTGAATTGGCCCAGGTTGGAAGTTCTGCGCAAGCTGCCAGCTGTACGGTCCGCCTCGGTCTCACCACTGTGAACTGTGTAAGGCATGCATCCTCAAGAGAGACCATCACTGCTTCTTCTCGGGCTCCTGTGTGGGATACCACAACCAGCGGCACTTCGTCATCTTCCTCGTCTACGCCTTCATTGCTTCTGTTTATGGAGTATTTATGCAAGGCGCTTACCTTAAGAGCGAGGTATGAGTATTGAATAAATAAAACTGAGTCTTTGTTTGTTTGTTTGCTAAGCGTCTAACGTAAGCAATATGCAAGCCATACTGTCAAAGAGTCCCAATACTGACGTCTGATAATTTACGGGCTGCCACACAGAGATTTTGCAGGGATACCATGACTCTTGTCTCAGCCATCCACAATACAATTACACAAACCCAAACAGTAGGAAGCGAAATTCGACAAAGGCACCTCCTGATTGGGAAACCAACGCTTCAGTACGCTTTACCACTTGCGCAAGTGCGCCCCCTAAATAAAACTAGGTGAAGAAACACCAGGTTCTCCAATGCTACGTTAAAAAGCTATTACTATGTGATCAGCTGTTTTAACAGAAGGAACAGAACAACAGGCTTAGCGCTTGTTCAAAACAGTTGCTTTGTAAAGGAAATAAACGGATATCCATGCATTAGAATATTGATGAATAGTCAGAGACTTAGAAAGGGAAAGGCGGAGAGGGGGAGGGGGTGGCTGAGAGAGAGGGGGGATAGATAGAGGAACAAGCGAAAGAGAGGGAGAGAGAGAGGGAGAGACAGAGAGAGAGAGAGAGGTGGGAAGGAGAGAGAGGAGAGAAAACAAAAGACAGAGATTGATCAGCTGATCGATTTTATCGAATTTGTAAGGCAATGGCTCGCACGCCATATCGTTTTTTAGTTTCTTTTTTTTTGGGTGTACATAAACCACTAAGTGGCTGCCAAGCAATACACTGTAATGAAAAGCAAACAATATTGTACAGAGAGAGAGAGAGAGAGAGAGAGAGAGAGAGAGAGAGAGAGAGAGAGAGAGAGAGAGAGAGAGAGAGAGAGAGAGAGAGAGAGAGAGGGGGAGGGGGGAGAGAGCGATAAAGACATACAGACAAACAGACAGACAGACAGACAGACAGACAGAATGACAGAATGACAGACAGAGAGACAGAGAGACAGTTCAGGGAGAGATAAAGACATAAATATTATACAGAGAGACATATCGATGGCAGAGAGCAGGAAGGGAATATTTCCACTTTTCATACTTTTGATAAAATGGAAAAACACAATTTTTACTCATTATTAAATGCTATAATTTTTTTTTGTTTTTCAATCTTTTTACACCCCAATCACATGAGATGTGTTGTTTGATGTGGTAAATAATATGTGGTTATTAAAAATGTATATGGTGTTAGTGATTATTGAATAAATTGACTTAAATGGAGATATTCATTTCTGATTTGGGTACATATCCACATAACTGTACATATTCATTTTTTGCGGTAACTCGACTCAAATTGTTATTTCATTTATTTATAAAACTAGGAGATATCAATTTCTTGCAGTAAACACGCAGGGTATCTTCATACTTTGTTCGTATGATATGGAGATAATCATTTCTTGCATGATTTCGTTCAACAGGCCTATAAAAGTAATAAAAATGAAGATTATGGTGTAAAGGAGTGCATATTATATACAGAGAGAGAGAGAGAGAGAGAGAGAGAGAGAGAGAAAGAGAGAGAGAGAGAGAGAGAGAGAGAGAGAGAGATGAGAGAGGAGAGAGAATGATCAGCTCATTGATTTTATTGGGTTTTTAATGCAATAGCTTGCACAACATGTACGGTTTTTTTGTTGTTTTTTGTTGTTGTTGTTGTTGTTTTTTACACATAAAATATTTGATGACTGCCGAGTAGAAAATTAATGAAAGCTAACAATTTCTCGCTCAGAGAGAGAGAGAGAGAGAGAGAGAGAGAGAGAGAGAGAGAGAGAGAGAGAGAGAGAGAGAGAGGGGAAGAGAGAGAGAGAGAGAGAGAGAGAGAGAGAGAGAGAGAGAGATTGTATATGGTGTTAGTGATTATTGAATAAATAGACTTAAATGGAGATATTCATTTCTGGTTTTGGTACATATCCACATAACTGTAGGCCTACATATTCATTTTTGCGGTAATTCGGATATATCATTTTCTTGCGGTAAACACGCAGGGTATCTGCAATACTTTGTTTTTATAATGATATGGAGAATAATCATTTCTTGCATGATTTCATTCAGTATAAAAGTCATAAAAAAGAAGATTATAGTGAAAAGGAGTGCATATTATATACAAAGAGAGAGAGAGAGAGAGAGAGAGAGAGAGAGAGAGAGAGAGAGAGAGAGAGAGAGAGAGAGAGGGGGGGAGGGGGGGGGGGGGGGAGAGAATGATCAGCTCATTGATTTTATTGGGTTTTTAATGCAATGGCTTGCACAAAATGTACGGTTGTTGTTGTTGTTTTTTGCTGTTGTTGAAATAGGTGGAAATAGGACTCAATGGATTATGGACCTTTCATCATCGTGTCTGAGGGGAGACAATCAAACTGTGCATGCAGGGATTAAAACAGTCTGTTTCACGTCAGTATCCCCTGTCCAATACACGTCTTACCAAACAACTTTTTAAATCAAATACATGAAAACACACATCCGACGACCTTAAAACTGTTTAACACATGTTTCGTTCCTCTTGTACAGGAGGGCTGTCCTACTTCCTGGTCGTGGTTGCCATATGGAGGACATTGACTAGACAGAGCTGGTGCTTTCACCTGGTGCTGGTCATCCATTTCTACCTAAGCATCATCCTCGCCGTCGCCTGTGTCTCGTTCGTCAGCTGGCAGCTCAAGATCATCTTCAACGGACAGACGTCCTATGAGGCCGTCAAAAGGATTACAAAATACTGCAAAGTCAAAGGCGGAGACGGTCCAAATGAAAGAAAGAAAGTTCGTCTGTACGAAAATTTTGTCAGCTCATGTGGATCTCCACTAGAGTTCTTTTTGTGTTTGATTGTGCCTTTTCTAAAAACGCGGCTTCCAGGGGATGGAATAAAGTGGTCAACCTGATGTATCTGCCTTGCTTGTTTTGCAAATGTATTAATTATGTAAGAAAAAAAATAAGATGTGACTGAGATAAATAATCGATCCTGCCCATCCTTCGTTTTGATTTATTAAAAAAAATAAAAATAAATGCAGCAACAGCTTTACGTGGTGGAAATTGAGTACTAAATCTACTATGGCCTGTTTTGCAACAATGGAATTGTTCGTTCAATTAGTTGCTGAGTCCTAGAGGAAATGCATGAGTCTTCAAATAATTAGCTGCATCTATCAAATTCAGTCCATGTAACGAATGGGAAAGATCAACGTCGGAAGTTAGAGCGAACTGGTTTTTGTTTTGTTTTGTTTTGTTTTTGGAGGGGGTACTCACAAATTATACAACTTTTATATACGCCACCCATCTCGGTGATCGATACATTATCGATCTCCAATATGTTTGATTGTACACAAAATCAATCAAGTAACAGATGAAGCTTTATCTGGTGACAATTCCATAAGATTAATTATTTTCGGCACAAACATTGGTGCATAATATTTGCAGTTCTTTATCTGATTATCGTAATACCTACATTCAACTTTTTCCATGAAGAGCGTGAACATGGAATTGCACACTTAAGAACTCAACAGCTGCAAGAAGCAACCATTGTAGGCTTACATCATCTTTTTTTTTTCAAGTCTCTCGCACAACTCTTCAATGTATTTGAAGCTATGATCGATTTGTATAATACTATAATTTACACCAAAAAGACCCAGAGCGAAAACGGAAACCAAAGGAGAGTCTATTTGCCCTACATTGTTCTTCACAGCTGAAAAACACAACATGTATAAAAGAGTTTAATAACATTTGAGCATTTTACTTTGATGCGTTTGTGTTGTGTTGTATGTGTGTGTGTATGTGTGTGTGTGTGTGTGTTATGTGTATTTTGTTCTAATGTCTCTGGGCTACAGATTTTGTTACAAGAACAATCAGTAGAGAATGCGGACTTCCTGATACACGGGTTAAAAGAAAAACCACCCTTGGTCTCTGTTTTTCAATGGTAAGTAATCTCTAACATTCCCCTTTCTATTCTTTGATTGATTTTCTCATGGTGTCGCTTAGTTACCCAAATCAAAAATGTACCAAATATAAATTATTTAGCTGTGCATTGAATCTTTCGTCTGATGAAAAGAGTACGTTTTTTTTCCATGAAGTCGGACTCATGTCTCTGCATTGAATCTTTCGTCTGATGAAAAGAGAACGCGTGGACCAGTCAGTTGATCACTTGGTGTCTGACGGGCCAGTGGTCAGACCAGCGCTGGTCTGTCTTTTTATCCTCTTCTGTACACGTGGCGTGTTCAACAGGATGCACCGTTTCACCTTCATTAAAAATAACAAACAAACAAACAATTATTAACTTATTCTGCTGTTTTTATATATTTTCAGCACGTTGGACATTTCATACTCAGCCTGTGTTCCGTCGACGTCGCGTGGACATACCTTTCAGATTGGTGACGAGGTGTCGCTTGTGGTTTCGAGGCCCCGACGAAGACGCAGCAACGTTTTTAGTGTTCTGGTAAATGGAGCTAAATTTTGGAGAACGTCCAGATTACAGATAGGGTGTTTTCCACAATAGGTGCCTGGGGTCTATTATAACAATTTTTGTTGCCACATTTCTTCTTAAGTGAGTAACAGAAACTCAGAACAGGAGCATAACAGCTTCATAAAAAATTGCCGCTCGCAGATGGATAAGACCAAGATATTGTGCGAAAGTTTCTATACATTCCCTCGACAGAATCTGACGTGCTCTTCGCTCGGCAGCGCGAGGACAGAATGATCGAGACGAAAAAAAAAAAAAAAAAAAAAAAAAAAACAACAAAAAAAAAAACAAACAAAAAAAACAACAACAACAACACAAAAACGGATGCACATACCATTTACTATCGATTATTTAATTTAGGCTAGGCATAGGCCTACTGTGCACAGAAAATGGGATAAAGTAGGGCCTTGGGGTTATTTATTTATGAAAAAAATACATGAAGTCTATCTCATCTGTAAAGGCAACATTAAATTATTCAGTTTGTTGAAACAACATGCAGCTATTTTGACGACGACATTCTATTCTTCTTTCTTTTTAATTTGTTATTCATATATAATAAGTAGATAAAATACACCAGTACCGGGTATACAAAAGGAAGCAAATTTCAACCAGCCCATACTGTAAAAAAAAACTAGTTAGACCTTTATCATGTAGGTCTTCTTCTTCTTCTTCTTCTTCTTCTTCTTCTTCTTCTTCTTCTTCTTCTTCTTCTTCTTCTTCTTCTTCTTCTAGAACAAGAACATTGGCTTCCGACGCAAAAGGTCTGAGTTCGAGCCCTGGCGATTGCGCTCCCTACTGGTCGGTGTCAGTATAATATCAGGCAGGAGTCATCGCATCCCCGCCCTGTCTCGTGTGTGGCAGCACATGAAATTATCAGACTTTAGTTTTGGGGTCCGTCCATAATATAGCCTATATAGTGCTGATGTTGGACGTTAAAACCAACTCAACATCTTCTTTTTCTTCTTCTTCAAAGTGCGTTGCTCCTCCCCCCTCTTGAAAACAAAACAAAACCACACACTCACGTATAACCGTACATGCACACACGCACACTCATGCTTTGTTATTGTAAAGATAGGTAGGCCCCAAAGAGATTGGTAGGCCCATAGGCCTAGATGTATAAATAGCAAGTGCTAGTTAGACATGTGTGGGATCGCAGTATAGGACTCCCCAGGGGAACCTAGGAGACGTTAAACCCGGAGAGAGGGAGAGAATTCTCTCCCTCCCTCTATAGAAAGCCGATGGCAGAGTGGTTAAGCACACTGGTCTTCGCCTTGGCAAGGCGATGGGTGCCGAGTAGAAGGTGCGGGTTCGATCCCCGTCCATGTCATTTGTCTAAAAATTTTTTTTTGTCTACTTGTCTTATCTGTTGGTCTAAGCTAGACCTAGGTTTGTGTCTGTCTAATCTTGTATAATCTGTATAGTGATCCAGGCCCTATCAACACTGAAGTCACCAGTACCTAAAATCTGAGTTATATGCTGGAAAAGCCACATTCAACATCATATCTGCGAAAGCAAACAAAACACTAGGCTTCCTCCGCAGAAACATCAAGATCGGCTCCATTTACACCAAAGCCCTAGCCTACAAGGCCCTGGTGCGTCCCCAGCTTGAATACGCATGCGAAGTCTGGGACCCCCACACTGACCCTCAAAAAGACTCAGAGGAGGGCTGCCCGGTGGGTTGTAAACCGATACCGGCAAACATCAAGCATCGGTGATATGCTCAATCAACTGAATTGGCCGTCCCTAGAACAAAGGCGTAAAAACCCCGCCTGTCAACCCTCTACAAGTACCATCAAGGGGAAGTAAAAATCGACATGAGCAACACACCAAGGCTCCTCAATACAGGATACAATACTCGGCGCTCGCACAAAGATCAGTACGTCGTGGAACCCAGCAGCCGAAATTACAGGAAATACTCCTTCTTTCCACGCACAATCAAGGAGTTTAATGCTCTCCCACGTGAGGCACATCAGTGTGCCTCATTAGAGGGCTTCCAATCGTTCCTTTAATACCCCCCCCCTCCATCCCCATACCCCCTTCCCCCTCCACCCCCATACTCCCCCCCCTCACTCTAACTCGTAGGGCTCACAGCTAACCGGACCGGATAAAAAATGCCAGAATCTTCAACTTGATGAAGGCGGGCATACACCAAAGAAGAAGAAGAAACAAAGAGTCTTTTATAACAATGTCAATTTTTAAAGTAACTAGATCTAAATCAGGGTCTCTGTCGACAGCTTCTCTTTCTTTCTCTTTATTAATTTTAAAGCCGTTATTCTCGGTTAACCCCAAGTTCCATTTGCAATAGGAGAAATTGAGGGTGGTAAGCGTGACTCGACTGCCAAAAACTAGATCTAGATTCCAGATCTAGCTTTGTACTTTTGTGTGGCTAAAGCCAGAGCTACAAGAGGGATGATAAAATGGATGGATTTTCTAACAGACAGCACTTATCACTAATAATATTGTACTTCATTTTTTTTTTAATCCCAGCTTCTGAATATGCTTCAGTTTCTAGTTTGATGATAGAAAATAAAGCATGGCTTTTTACACCTTGTTGCATTGGTTTTCTTTTTTTGTGTTGTCAGTTGAGTTGAGTTGAGTTAATTTAACGTCAAACATAAACATTATGTGTGTTATATTGTGGACCGACTCCAAAACTGACGTCTGACAATTGTATGTGCTGCCACACACGAGACGGGGCGGGGATACCATGCCTCATGTCTCAGTCTATCACATTAGACTGACACCGACCAAACTAGTAGGTGGCGACATCGCCAGGGCTTGAACCACAGACCTCCTGTTCCGGAAGCCGGTGTTCTACCCCAGGGCTATCGCGCCCCCCTTTTCTTTGTTAGTGATAGTTTAAAATTGATAATTGTCACAACGCCTGGTGTATACAAAAGGAAGCAAATTTCAACCAGCCCATACTGTAAAAAAAAACTAGTTAGACCTTTATCATGTAGGTCTAACTCGATATCTTCTTCTTCTTCTTCTTCTTCTTCTTCTTCTTCTTCTTCTTCTTCTTCTTCTTCTTCTTCTTCTTCTTCTTCTTCTTCTTCTTCTTCTTCTTCTTCTTCTTCTAAAACAAGAACATCGGCTTCCGACGCAAAAGCTCTGAGTTCGAGCCCTGGCGGTTGCGCTCCCTACTGGTCGGTGTCAGTATAATGTGAGATAGGAGTCATGGCATCCCCGCCCTGTCTCGTGTGTGGCAGCACATAAAATTATCAGACTTTAGTTTTGAGTTCCGTCCATAATATAGCCTATATAGTGCTGATGATGGACATCAAAACCAACTCAACATCTTCTTTTTCTTCTTCTTCAAAGTGCGTTGCTCCTCCTCCCTCTTGAAAACAAAACAAAACCACATACTCACGTATAACCGTACATGCATACACACACACAAACACACACTCATGCTTTGTTATTGTAAAGAGAGGTAGGCCCATAGGCCTAGATGTATAAATAGCAAGTGCTAGTTAGACATGTGTGGGTAGGCCTAATTGATTAAAAACTTTTACTGGTGACCAATGTGAGATTTTGTATGCATAAAAATACTTTTGTTTAATTTATTTCCTCAAAACAATGATAACTACAAAATATGCACTTAAGTAGTTGCATCATTTTACTTTACATTTGCCGGTTTACACGAAAAACGAAACTGCTGACAACAAGCCCGTGACCTTAGATTCACTATAAATCCACAGAAATGTTCACATACTTACAATAACAATCTATAAATTGGCTGTCATAGTCGTGATTTATTTCACATTTTATGTAACACTTAGAGTAACGATTATTAATTAGTAGATCTATCAAACTTCTAAGACCAGTTCGGTCAAATTTGTCAACTCAAAATATCTAATATAGATATCTAGAATCTAGATCTAGATCTCTAGATTCTAGATTTAGATTCTAGATCACTTGTAGAGTGGATCTACAATGGCACCTTTCCCATTAGTAAAATTGGGATATCTAGCAGCTAAACAAATCAGTAAACCTATCGCCAACTATATTAAAAAATATGCCAAATCCGACCCCTTTTTCAGATCGTGGATTTGTATGCCGCCAGCTCAGTGTAAGTTGTTTTTGCTATAGATGTTAACTACTTCTATACTCTAGATCTAATTCTAGATCTAGAATCTACATACTCTAGTTATTGGAAGAACAAAACGTGTTGTAGGCCTATTAAAACAAAACCCAATAGCTATAAGGGATTATAAGTACTAAATCTAGATCTATATTGTTGTAAGCTGACTGCTCGTCATAAGAACTGGATAAAGGAAGGCTCCTACGACGAGTTGTAAGCTACTGAGACATTGTACTTACAACAATATAGATCTAGATCTAGATCTAGTGATTTTTCATGCATTGTTTGATTCAGTATTGAGACGCTAGATTATAATTTAGACATTTAAAAAAACTTTTTGTAATCTATTCTTTCTTTTGGGGTTAGCGGGTAAGATAAAATTTGTAAATACTTATAAATTAACTTATATTCAATTTTGCAAATCTGCATTACTCAATGTCCCTCAGGAAGATAATTGCTTGTTATCTTCTAATACTGTATGTATAAATTTCCTGACATGTTATTTTTCGTTGCAGTGAAGGAAACAGCATGGTTGACATTTGATTTCTAAATAATATTTGTATATCTATAGTTTGACTTTGTATTTTTGTAAGATTTTAATTGGCATTTATTCTCTTGTTTGCAGTGTACCATTGGTGGGAGGTGAACTTTCGCTTGCGCATGATGGGGCTGGGAAAAGCTAAAAATGTGGAGAAGCTTTCTGAGAAAGAGGCCATTGAACTCGGTGGTGAAATGCTGGGAGAGTTTGTAGTGTTTTTTCTTGCTGCTGCAATTCTCACACTAGAGTATCAGAGAGGCGTTTTGAAGTTACGAAAAGATAGATACAGACTCGATCTCAGAGCAAACTTCTTCTCACACAGAGTAATAGATGAATGGAACAACCTCACAGAAGAAGTGGTGACAGCACCAACAGTTAATGCTTTCAAAAGTCGCCTGGACAAATTGTGGAAGAACCGCCCAAGCATGTACGAACCAGAATGCCAAATGTAAACTAGTACACATAGAAACGCCGGCCACGCATGCAATTAAACTCAGTATTTAAATAGGAACCGCGAACAGACCAAAAGGTCTACATCGCGGAAAAGTCAAGTCAAGTCAAGTCAAGTCAAGTCGAAAAAATTTATTACTGACTGCTCGTCATAAGAACTGGATAAACGAAGGTTCACGACAAGTTGTAAGGCTGAGACCTTGTACTTACAACAATATAAATCGAGATCTAGATCTAGTGATTTTTCAAATGCATTATTTGATTCAGTACTGAGACATTAGATTATAATTTAGACATTTAAAAACTTTTTGTAATCTATTCTTTCTTTTGGGGTTAGTGGGTAAGATAAAATTTGTAAATACTTATACATGTATTAAATTTTGCAACTGCATTACTCAATGTCCCCCTCAGGAAGATAATTGCTTGTTATCTTCTAATACTGTATGTATAAATTTCCTGACATGTTATTTTTCGTTGCAGTGAAGCAAACAGCATGGTTGACATTTGATTTCTAAATAATATTTGTATATAGTTTGACTTTGCATTTTTGTGAGATGTTAATTGGCATTTATTCTCTTGTTTGCAGTGTACCATTGGTGGGAGGTGAACTTTCGCTTGCGCATGATGGGGCTGGGAAAAGCTAAAAATGTGGAGAAGCTTTCTGAGAAAGAGGCCATTGAACTCGGTGGTGAAATGCTGGGAGAGTTTGTAGTGTTTTTTCTTGCTGCTGCAATTCTCACACTAGAGTATCAGAGAGGCGCAAGAAAAGATGCAGCCAAAGAAGACAAATTAGAGAAAGAGCTTTCAGGGCTTAAGTCAAAAGTGCACGAGATGAAGACTGTCACTGAAATACAAACATCTCAAATAAGAGATCTGCAAAAAAGCTTGGATGCTTACAAAGATTTAGTGAAATCCACTAAGGATCAGAAAGGGCATGTAACAACAGATAATTCTAGTTATGTAAAGAAGATTTTTGGATCATAGCACCCTTTTTTAAATTTAAATTGTAGAATATATATTTCTGTGAAAACAATGATTTTTTAAGTGTTTGTCCCGCTCTTCGATAAGTTCATATTGAACTATACAGATACACGTATAGTATACATGCTCTGATCTTCAGGAAATGCAACTTATCTAAAAGGAAAACTCCCTTTTTTACACATAAAAAATCAATGATCTACAATATACTGTTGAACTGTGATATAACAGCACAAAAGGGACTTTCTTTTAAGTGCCGTTATAGCAGAGTGCTGTTACAGCAAAGTACATTAAAAGCATGCATGTACATGTATACATTGAATTACTGTGGGGAAAACAACTAACAATATTCAAATATTATACTATCGCTCTATCTACTCCTCTCTCTCTATCTGTGTGTGTCTCTCTCTCATCTCCTGCTCCTTTGTTTCTTTAGCTGTCTATCTGGGCTCTATTTCCTTTTTGGCGTTGTAACAGTTGTAGATCTAAATTTTTCTTTCATACATCAACAGACCGGTGAGTTTTACAAGGTGAATAGTTTTGTAAGAGTAGGTCAAGTTGGACAGCAAACTAGAAAGGGGAAGGAGAATGGAACAATGACACAGGTTCTATTGTATTGATCGTACGTATGTATATATAGACAGGCGATCAGGTAAAGTGGGTGGTACATAATGAATTGGACCAATGGGGCTAAGGAGAAAGGCTTGGGAGACTTGTGAGGGTTAGCTGGCTTTGCAGCTTTGTAAGTTCTGCTTGCTGCCTGTGTTGTTAAGCTCTGGCTACTCTAGGTACTGTTATAACAGAAAGAGAGCTTGTGGATGCTGTAAAACCAGTAAATTTCTACTGATATTTTAAAAAGTAGAAACGGGGATGTGAGACGTGCCGTTGCAGCACTAGCCGTTATATATATGGACTGGATTGTAGGCAGGCATTATGTGAGGTGACATTTCAATGCAATCAAAAGTTAAGACTATAACAGATTAATAACCAGGTCATTCCTCATTATGTTGCTTTAATTGTGTAATCAGGCTGCCAATCTCTGTAGCTGTTATTTTGATGACTCTTTTATGCAGGTAGAACACTATTACACTATTATCAAAACTGCAGATAGAACCATTTTGATGTCACCTCATGATTAGTAGCTTTCGAGGTTAAGGAAGGTAAGAGCCTAAGTTGTCTCCTTGCAGTTGAAATTTACATGCCCAAGTTAATTTTAAAATTTTCGTCTTGGATTTACTTCAGCTCTTGATCAAAGATTTTTTGTGGCATTGTTTGACCCCCCCAAAAAAAACCAACTCAATAGGAATAAAGGAAATATTTGTTGTGTGTGTGTGGGGGAGGGGGACGAACTGGCTCAAGTAGTGGAGCGTTGGTCTTCAGATCGGAAGGTGCAGTTTACAAAACCATGTTTTGTCTCTCCATGAGACAGTATTTTTGTTCAAAAATCTTTTTAAATGGGTACTAAACTTGGTACAATATAGATCCTTATCTATTGTTGCAGCAAAAAAGAACATTTTAAGGTATTGTGATTAGATCATTCATATCCTTTTTAAGAATGTGTTAAGCAGAAAAGTGGAAATTTGTGGGAATTCCTAAAACTAATGTTACAAATTATCAATCTATAAATGAATAAACTTGGAACAGGAGAAAACAATAGTTTTTTCACGAAGTGAAAAAGGACATGCATACCATACATGTATTTTGTTTCCTACCCTAGATTTTCATACACAACCTCATGTGATTCATATTGTATTTTCTGTATTCCTCTGGCAAATCACTTCACTTATTAATCAGATTTTAATTTTCTTTTTCTGTTTGAGAGAAACTAAATTCACACTTCCTAAAGCTAAGTTATGATTTCTAGTTTTGTTGGCAAGTAAAGTGTGTTTGCATGTGTTTTGTTAAAAATGCTGCATTGTTAAGTCCTGAACTTGAACATTTACTGATAAAAACCCAGACAATGCTGCTGCCACCATGTGATTTTGAGGGAAACAATTTCAGTACTTTCTCTAATGTATTAGGCTGTTTGTTAGGTGTATTATAACCATGGTACTTCTTCTTTTTCTACCTGTTATTTTTTATTACAATTGTATTTTTTTTTTAAATTGACGTTGTTTTCACATGTTGTGGTTGTATGTATTTCTATGAGATACTTTCATGATGCTTTGGCACTAGCAGCTAGAGGCAAAGCATGGGGTGAAATTTTCTGAAAAGCCCATTGTGTGACTACAAGCAGGACATTCATCTCCCGCCCTATTCCTGTTCCCATTCAAACAGTCAGACGAGTCTTACTTGTGTGAGTGTGTCATTTTTTTTAAAGGGGTATGTGAGGAATTATTCCATCATGGTGGAACCCGTCGAACAATCTATCTGGTGGCAATCGCATAAGTAACAGAAAAGGGTTGAAAAAGATGGTAGATTATGACCCTCAAGCTATTCTTTTTGCACTGCAACTCTGGTCTCTCACTGATTGACTGATAAAGACCCAAAATTTTACAGGGTATTTCTGAATGAAAATTTTGTGTTCTGCAGATCTCGGGTAAGAAACCCTTGATTATTATATGCACTTCATGATTGAAAAAGGTGACTTTCTCTGCCCCCCTTCCCCTAAATTTTAAGTGGAAAATATTGTAGAAGCAAAATGTGCCATGTGTATTTTTATGCATTACAGTATTTAAAAGTGTCACTTGTTTTGCATGATTACAATTTCTCATTATGATTATACATGTACTTGATATGTTTGTAGCTGTTTTTAAGGAGAAAGATGTATACTGTTTATGTTTTCTTTCCATTTTGATCAATCATATTTTAATGCCTATTTTTTAAATACTATTAAAAATAAGACAAATATAAGTCTCTTGAGGGATTTTCTTCACATATTTTTGCAGTTTACTAGATCTTCATAGATGGTTGTTGTTTTAGAATGGAATGTAATGTTATGGAATTAAGAAGTAAAACTTACTAAAATCTATCTAAAGCTAATGTGTTGATTTGTTCACAAGTTTTTTTAATTAAAAAAAAATTTTTTTTATGGTCTCTTATTTTATGAAAAAAAAAAAAGGAAAGGATCAAGCCCATAATAATACATTATTTCTTTTGAGCATAAATCTTTAACATTACAACTGTAGCAGGTTATTTTACCCTTTTTTTCTGGTCTACTAACAAATAATTTTCCACATGTTTAAAAAAAACACTTGTATAAATATTGCTCTCACTTGGTTTATTTGGCACTATTTCAACTTTCCAAAAGTAGGTACATCACATTTTTTAAATGAGACTTATTATCCATTGATTGACACTATGAGTTGTTTATGTTGGCAACATATTGATAGAAAACCAGAGGACCAAATAGGTAATTGCATTAGTGTCCAACCATTAGTGAAATAGAAAATTAGGTTCTGTGTGATAAGAAAGTTCAGCATAACCGTCTTAAAAACTAAATAATTATCTGCATTGCATCTACAGTCAACTTTGAGTGTCTGAAATTCTTTAATAATTTTTTTTTATATTGTGTCCACATGACATAATATTAACTTACTGGCCCTTATAAATTCTTGCCCATTTTAAAAGTAAAAAAAAGATTGAACCTGACAAGTTTAGATGTGGCCAAAAACAAACTACATACTAAAAATATAAAAAGTATTTTATTTCCATTGTTATGTCATAACATCTATCACTAAACATTTCTAGAGTTCCCTAGGCTACATACAATTAGGAAAATGACTTTTCTTCCCTTCAACTGTCCACCACCTTCATCACAAGACATCTCCTTAACTTAACTTTCTTTTTTCCCTCTGAGACGGCCTCTTATTTTGGCTCAAATCTTTCCTCCTACTACTCTTCCAATCACTATACTTTTTACAAATATCTCACCATATTTTTAGTTTACTTTTTGTATCCTTATGAAATCATCCTTTACTAACCCATAAAATTACTAAAATTATTTAATGAAAAGTATAAATTTCCATTTTCTTTGACAAAAAATGTAGAGATAGAAAACTAAGACATAAATTGATATTTCAAAGATTGATGTTTGACTATTATGTTTGATCCTGGATAGTATAAAACCTATATACAGCATACACTTATCCAAAATACATTTTTCTTTTTTTTTTTTTTTATGTACTGTGACTTAGTTTTTGCTTAAACTTTATGAGGCAGCCCTAATTTTGTTTATGTATGTTCATATCCTCTACAATGATAATTTTAATTTCTGGTGCAATTAACTTAAATCTTTTGAAATATAAAATAAGATACCAACAGTGTCTTAAAAAAATTAACAATGAAAAAAAAAAAGGAACAAAGTCGCATTTTGGGCACTACATGTATTACCAAAAAAATAGATAAATGTTTAAACCAAACTGCAGGAAATAAATTGGCATGCTATGACCGGTTCATTGAAAACATGGGCTATCAACAATGACACGGATAAAAGAACAAATAAAAAATAATTTCTAGCAATAAGCAAAAAACTAGAAAAACTAAGAGAATTTTTTTAAATTGCCTTTTTTTTGTCGAATCTTTTTTAGACTCATTTTAAGACAATTCATTTCTTCTGACTACCATGGAAGTGTTACCTTGAAAGTAAAAAAAACAACAAAAACAATTTATAATAGCAGCGTGCATTGGAAAAATATCCTTAGTGTTTTAGTGATAATAAGATGAGCATGACTATCCAAGAACATTTGGAGTACAAATGTACTGTGTTTCTCTTAAACCATTGCTTAGAATATGAACATGATTTCTGAAGTTGCAAGTGGGAAAAAAAAATTAAAATATACTACGGTAGCCCTAGTTCTAAACCTCAAAGAACCGTATTAGATGTACATATCACCTAGTCTGACATTCCCTTTAAAATGTTTTATCCAGTGCCAGACATGATATGTATAATGTAGGGACCTCTCTTTGCATGTTTCTCCCTCACACATTGGCTTTCCAAATCAGGCCTGTCCAAAAGGAGCATGATATCATTTTGTTGTAGAAATTTCATCAAAGTACAATTGGCACTGCCTTTGCCAGTTGCTATCTACGAACATGACGTATGTAAAAAGAAAAAAAAGTGTGTCCTCATTTGACAATAGAAGAACATGAAAGGATTCCCAAGAGAAAAATTGAGTATAATAAGCATCAACTTATGCAGTGACCACTGCCAGTTCCCCCTTGCTTCACATTAGAAGAGTCGAGCACTATAATGGTAGACTTGCTCAATTGAAACAAAAATATTCATATTTCTATCTTAACACAAATAGATGAAAAACAAAACAAAACCAGGCATCATAAAATTAAAATGCGAAAAAATGTTTGTTAAGATGTAAAATAGGTGAGCAATATGAGTATACTATACATCAAGCTGCTTAAAATAATCTCTTCTATCAATGCATGCTACTAACAAATAAGCTACAAATGCAAAACATTACATGATATAAATGTCATGTTGAATTGACTCACACATCTAAACAGATATGGTTTCTTTTCCAATGTGCTCATGATCATCCTCTAATCTAATAATATATTAACTAGACAGGGTATAAGATTGAAGTTATGTATAACATTGTTTTTTTGAGTTGAGTTCCCCCCAAAATTGGTTCCTTATTTTAGAGTTTCCTGTTGCCATCAAAGTTTTTGGTCGTGTCTTTGTTTTTTCTCTTCTATCTGGTGGTGGTAGGTTTCATAATTGGACTTTATTACAAGTTTTACAAAATCAAATGATTGGCAACACACAAAAAAAGTTTTACAGCCAAAAGCATTTCCTTTATCAATAAATAAAAAATAAGAGATGGGAATATTAATTTTGAAAAGTCTGGTAAAATCTTGGAATAATATTTCCACACATTTTATTCATATGCATTGTTCATATGCAAATTCCACATGCATGACGTAGTCCAGTATGGTCATTTAAAGAAATGTGGAAATAAACAATCAGTTGACATTACAGTTTAAGTTTATTTTACTTTTTTTTTAGGGGAACTAAATAAACAACAATTAAAGAACATGCTGAAAACAGCAATCTTAGAGATGTATTAAGTTTACACAATATTTAGAATTAATTGTCTTTCTACAAAGTCTGAACAGCTGGCATGAAATTAGAACAGAATATTATGGGTTTTATATTAACAAAATGAGTATTGTGGGGACATGAAATATGACAACAGATTAAAAAAATCAGTCATTTATAAATTTAAAGAGAACGACGACAAGTACAGTCGAACCTGCCCTGCCGACCACCTGTAACAGCGACCACTTTTCACTGACTCCCTTGCTTTTTTTCTAAAATTTGTTACTGCTCAAGGCACAGCCAGTGCCTTTCTTCAAAGGCCAGTCTGTGTAACTGAAGAAGGTAGGGGTGGTCATGAGGAAAACTTTTAGGCTCCGCTAAATGTTCATTGCTATGAGGTGAAAAGGAGGAAGACAAATGAGGTGAGAGTAAAGACAGGATTAAAAAAAACCCACACAAGAAATTGAGATAGAGAGAGAGAGAAAGAAAGAGAAAAAGAAAGTGAGAGAAAGGAAGAGAGTGAGAGAATGGGTGGGGGGATAAGACTGACGGGAGATGAAACTTTGCAAGCCTCTTGACGTTTTGACATCGGGTCATCTTTATTGATTTTTCGCACCCAACACCAGCCGTACCCTTTGATCTTAGTTAGGTAAGCTAAAACAAGGAATAATTTTTTTCACAAATTTGTGAGACAGAAACTAAAGATGCCGCCAGACCTTCAGATTATGAGAAAGGAATCAGCCGCTTACAAATGACTTTCATAGATCTACGAACGGAAAGTTCACATCCATATGGTCATTGATTTTTGGCAATAAGGCTGAGTTAAACAATTCTCTCAGTCTAGAAATGGAACTTTCATGCCCTTGAATGGTGGTCACTGATCCAGGAGTTTTTATGTCAACCAATCACATTCAAACTTTGAATAACGACAGCGATGGAGAAGAACAAAAATTTTGAAGTCTATTCGCACTGCTCTTTGCATTAATTTGCATCAAGCAAGAAGCCAAATACATTAACCCTACAAGAATAGACGTCTTCAAAGTGTCAGAGGCAGGACGGTCCCAACGAGAGATAGCTGTGCATTTTGGAATCGGGAAAACTCAAATTCTAACAACAATCCAGAGAAAAGCAGAAGTCTCAGCAGAATTTAGGGCTGGTGCTTCTATGAGTTAAAGAGAACTTGGAAGAGAAAGTGTTAGTAGGTAAACACGAGCCAGTAGGAAAAATGATGCAATTACATGTACATATATTATGTACATTGCCAATGGCCACCACCTGCCCATGGCGACCATGGGCAGGTTCGACTGTACTTCGTTTATGTTCATTGACCACTTCAGTGATCGCCATGGGCAGGTTCGACTGTACTTTGTTACTGATTGCAATATGATGTGAAAATTTAAAAGTTGGATAAATATTGAGTTTGTCTTTTTTAATTATACTAGAGTGAAACAAGAATAGAGTAAACAAAGTAAGTTTGGAAGAGCAAATTGTTAACTTATAGGATTTTGCATCTGTTTTCAAGACTACCACACACAAAAAAGCAAAAAACAAAAGAGTTATGCGTGCAACATATTAAAGATTTTAGTTAAAGAACAAATTTAACATAATTTCAGCTATTGCCTAAATAAATATCACTAACCAATTTGTGTTATATGTGTAGTCAAGATCTATACATGTGTATATATATTCTTTAGTTAATAGCTATCATGAAGAAGTGGGATTTGAAAAATCATCTTTACACAAAATGTTTCGAATTGTTTACAAAACCTAAATTCAACATAATTCCAATTTAATGGTTCATCTTCACAAGTTTGCTTAGCTAATAATATATCACTCACAGCAAAAAAAAATTATTTATTACTCATTAAGTAACTAAAAACAATCAATAAAAATGATTCTTATTCTAATTTGTACAGACGAAAATACCAAGAATTTCCAGTTGAACGAAGTTAGTCAATTTGACAAGCATTTGATCCTTTAGTTTTGATGTAAACATTAAAATAAAAATGCACAGTATTAGAGATTTGTGAGAAATTCTGAAAAAAAATAGCTCTGTTTACAAAGAAATATACAATAATTATACATATATAAAAAGCTGAATTATACAGATCATAACCCTCAGAGACAGTTTATTTAACATAGATAAAAAACTGTTTTCTAAATAACATATATATGAATTACACATGGTCTAATATAAAAGCATAAAAAATCTTAACTAAAATTTAAACTTGGAATATGATTCAAATAACGTTTTCACAAGATACATGTAAAGATATAACTTTTAAAATAACTTTCTTTACATTTTTTTAATTGAGTCACAAAATGCTGCATTAATTTTTTGTTCAATTCTTAAAGAGAGTAACCAAAAAAGCTTAACATTTTGTTTATAACAAAAGACTCCCCCCTCCCCCACCCATGTTCCTATCATCTCCAACAAAGTTGATGCATTTTGTCTTCTTTCAAAAGATTGTCTCCTTCTCCATGTTAGTATTTATTAAAAAGAATAGTACCATACTAGCAGAAATAGAAACATAACAAATATCCATGACTACTTTATAATTTTAAACACAATATTGGAATATCCAATAAATGATAAATAATATACATGTACATTAATTCTTATTAGACACGTTAAATTATTTTAACCTTGAAGTTTGATCATTTTTTAATCCATAATAAAGATATGGCTTTAAAAAATATGTTCCAAGGAAAAATATTAGTTCAATATCATAATTATATCCCAGTTTGTTCAAAGTTTAAACATGGCACTCATAGATTTATTTTGAATATGACTAGTTGTGATTAATAACAATAAATTAAATAATCAAATCACAGTAAACACTGTCTTTTTACATTTGTGAGCATGGGTTCCACAGTCAATGAAGATGACCATATATAAATAAAATATTCGACACCAAAACTTTGATCATTACAACATTAGAACAGCCACCTATGCCAAAACTATACTTCAACTCGTCTTTACACAATTAATTTTTATTTGCTGCATTATGTGGAGAAAGTTCATTACGGGGTATTTCCTACACTACTATTTGTTTGCTTGTTATTCTATCTGAAAAAAATTCAATCAAGAAGAATATCTCTTAAGCAGGCCTGCCTACTTGAAAAATCTCCATTAAGGTACTCCCAGAGCAAAATACAAGTAATTTTCAGGACAATTAGGTACAAACGCAGTTTTTTCTCTGTAAGTGGTGTCGGTGTTATTAGATCATGAAACATGTAATGATCTTGTTTCTGCCTCAATATTGCTATACACAAAAAAATAAGCAAAACAAAAAACAACCAAAAAACAATATTTAAGAAGGGGTTTGTCGATTATTATATCTTGGGGGTGACTTTGTGGCACCCAGGGGTCTTTTAACTTCTTAACCAAGATAGAAAATGATTACCTACGTTTTTCTCAAAAATATTTTGACAAAACAATAGCTCTGTGTAATGTACAGAAAATATAAAAATAGAATGTATATTGAACATTCCTTTTTTAACACACTTCAATTTCAAGCAGATGAGCCAGCGGAAGAGAAAGACACACACACACACACAGAGAGAGAGAGAGAGAGAGAGAGAGAGAGAGCCCATCGCCGTATAGGATCGTGTCCTTGATGCTCATTATCTAGATAGCGCACATCAGTGCACCGATAAATTATAAATCTAGATTCGATCTCGTTTTGATCCAGCGTTCCATCTGAAATTAGCTAGTCATTCTGATACAGTGTAGCTCCTCAAAGTCTTAAATAGCTTGCTGAACCAGGTTTCTACATCAAGTTTAAGATGCTAGTCTGAATTAGGTCTAGTTGAAAAAGCACATGGGCGTACGTTTCCAAAAAGAGTGTTAGACCGTAGGCACCAACACCTATATCAATTCGATAAAAGAAATAAGACTTATTGTCTTTCAGAACTATCAGAATGATTAGTTAAAAATAACGTCGGGCACCAAGGACTAGGTGAGAAGAGTGCAAAATCGATATTAATCAGACAAATTAAAGATGAACTAAATTTTTATAACACTTTTCATTGAATAGATTCGTGGAAGATTTATGAAGGAACTGTAAATGACGTCAAAGGTCGAGGGCTGGAACACTTCTAACATAAATAGTTTGCTTAAACCGATTAACTAGATCTACATTATGTGTTTGTAAACGCACATTGAGCTCATGATAACACAAATCAGAATCATGTACTTGTTTGGAAATGACAGACTGATCGGTATCACTGAAGTTATTGGCTAATCCAATCTCGATAGCACAGTACAAAAAGTATATGAAAAAAATAGAATATGGTCTATCCATAAAAAAAAAGTTCATATAATTATTTTCTTTCGTCCACGCATAAAGCACTGTAAACTTTCTATATTCTTCTCTAGTTTTGATTACGTGATTAAAAGGAAAATCATGGCCGTATCTCAAAGTATCTCAGGTACTTTTTCTTTGTAACTTAAAACAGAGGTGATACCCAGAAGGTTGTACATGTATATTTTCAAAAGTTAAAGAAAACTAGCCAAAGCATACAGGTTAGCGGCTCAAGGAGGTTTACTATCAGTACCCTTTCAAACATCTCAAAAACTTAAGATTCAAGAGAAAAGGTTTGAGCTAAGAGCGCATTACCCTAGGCCTATAAATTAGATCGTCAAGACGGACTCGGTTAAAATGTAATGAGTGCGGGTCATGAGCTTTCTGCCGCTGAGGAAACAGGCTAGTTTTGTGTCTCTAGATGAACGATGAACAGAGACGGGCACATGAAAATAAATATTTTTGGAAAACAATCCACAATCACACTGCTCAATTGCGAATACCTCACAGTTTGAAAAATCAGTACATTCCTGTGGAAATCGGGACACTGGGATTGGAAAAGTAAATCAATATATACCAATCAAATCAATATAAATAGGCAGGCCTGCTTGAGGACAATATTCACAAATAGTCATTCTTTTTAGGAGAGAAGCTTATCCTAGTTTAACATCTCCCTTAAGGTGGTGGGTCCAAAGACATAAAGTATGACAAGTTTACATATACCACACAGAGACAGAGTCCGGAACTTTCGTCTCAGTTAATCACATTATAATAGCACCAAACCCAACCAATTGTTTGGCCTGATGATGGAGCACAACCTGAGCTGTCTGAATTTCAGCAAAACACTCTACCACTATGCCATCCTTACTATGTGTTTCGATCCCAGAAAAATCACGTAAAGAGGTGTTTAAGTTCAAATGCCCGGTGTCAGTTAAAGAGATAAAATAAAATAAGAGTGCAATACATAATTGTAACAAAATCAACTTGAATTTCATTAGTAAAACCCCCCAAACTGAGTATTCAAACTAAAATCATAAATCAGGTTTTGGCCTCATATACAAGCATATTAGAAAGCTAGGTTCAATGAAGTTAATAAAGGATACATTGAAAGCAAAAAATGCTAGCTATGGTTTTAAAAAACAATTACTTAGTGGATGCCAAATACCTGAGATAAAATTATAACTTTTAATTTAATAATTAAATGACTTTCTTTGATGTCCAAGACAAAAAAACCCCAAAACAACAAACAAGTACATAATATTTAGAAAATGATCTGTTCTTATCGATACCCTGTGACAACCCATGAGCTTGCTACTGCCATCAAGAATTTTGCTGCTGTGAGTCCATAATTGCCAAAACCTCAGTTTGATTTAGACTTTGAGCGATTTTGCGAGGGGTTAAGCCAAAAGCATCTTGTATGTCAACATCAGCTCCTTTGGTGAGGAGGAACTTTGTCACATCTGTGCGATCAAGGTTTACAGCCTGAGGGAAACAAACATAACAGAGAGGAAAGCAGGATCAGGACAAAGGCTAATCTGACAAGACAAATAAAAAATCCAATATGAAGAAAAAAAGTCATGATTTTTGTCTAAGTGATTTTTTCTTTATTTTTCATAAAACAGAAAAAGAGAAACAAAGCTCAGGCAATGAAAAGAAGAGGCCAAACAAAAAAAAAAGAGTGAAGAAAAGAAAACTGAGACTTCGGATATTATCAACAGGATAAAGTTGATTTGCAGCCATGATATCAGAAACAACATACAAATCAGATGTAAAATACTGTGTCACTGTTTGTGGGTGGTCATGTTTGAAGAATGCTCATCGTGTCTTGCTCATAGCCCATCTGCTGTTCATCCAGTCCTGTTTAACATTGGTCTGTATTATTCATTTTTGTTGCTCATGTTGAGATTGCCTTTTTTTGACAACTTCATCATTTACATACGTGTTGGTAAGCTTAAATAGTTGCATATCAGACACAAAATCTGATTTAAAATTAGACCACCAACGATCTGTCAACTTGTGCCTATAGAATAACACTTCTTTCACAAGCAATTATCGACATCATGTAATGAGAGAAGGCGGGGGGGGGGGGGGGGGGGGGGGGGGTGGCAGAGGAGTGACAGCCGTCGAGTATGACAATATATCAAAGAGATAAAGTCACCAGTTTGAAACGTGGTGTGTGTGTGTATGTGTGGTTGTGTATGAGGCAAAGGGAAAGGTAGGTAGAGGGGTGGGAAATGTGATTGTCCCAACACCATTGTTGTTTGTTTACAGTAAAAGGCGGGGGTTACAGAAAGAAAAATGACAAGCAATGAGAGTAGGGTGGCAGAGGAGTGACAGCCGTCGAGTATGACAATATATCAAAGAGATAAAGTCACCAGTTTGAGACGTGGTGTGTGTGTGTATGTGTGGTTGTGTATGAGGCAAAGGGAAAGGTAGGTAGAGGGGTGGGAATATGATTGTCCCAACACCATGTAATGTTAGAGTGAGGTACTGTATTGGCAGCGCTGAGCTTTACAGGGCTTCAACAAACCTTGCATTCTATATTTTGTGAATTTTTATTATCATTAAAATATAATTATTACCAAACCATGAACTTGATGATGCTTACTTAGATTTGAAGGATCAACATTGTTGCTGGGTTGCGTTAAAATCTGGGGTGCCTATTTAAAACGTCACTAAAAAAGAAGTACTACTTTCCAATGATCTACAGAAAATCGCTCACATTTGAATAAATTTTTTAAAATTTAATACTGTCATATCGATTTCATTTATTTTTCCACTGTACATTACTCAATATCTGAAATTTATATGGTATGATTTTCATTGTCGTCAAAGCCATAGTTCAGATAGGAGAATAAGAATACCTACACTTAGATAAATTTTTAAGCCATTCAAATAGCAGACAACTGGTTTAGTTCTGATTCTTTCTGAAAAATAATAATATTTCTAATGTAGTTAGAGCATATTTCTAGAGGTTATGATCCCTGATTTAGGCTACTTACACTTACATAAGTTACTGAATTGTACCCTAACCTCAGCTCAGTGCACAGTAAAATAATTTAATTATTATTATGTCAAAGGGAATTTCCACATTCTATTCTCACTTTTGAGGTTAATTGTTTGAATTCTGTAAAATTTGCGACATACAATTATTAATGGTGACAAAAAATATTAGCTAGTAACACATGAGGTATGTGTAATATGATTAGTTCATTTTTACAAAAAAAAATCATCAAATCATAACTCTGCATGTTTGTACAATATAAACTCAAAGTCTTGAACATATTGTAAATATATATATATAAACATTTTAGAAATAAATAAAAAATGTTAAAAATAAATTATTGTCTTAACCTACCACATGAAGAGGTGTTCTTTTATCATAGTCCTGACAGTTGGGGTCAGCACCGGCTAAGATCCAAGCCTCAACTATCTCAACATTATTTTCAGCAACAGCACTGTGGTCATGTAGGAATGTTGAAAAAATGTTTAATATCTTATAATTTACCATGATTAAAGTAAAACATAGATGAAACACAAAACACAAAATTTGAAAGCTTATTCTTAATGTGATTTTTTTTCTATCTAGTGGAAAAAACTTACATATATGAATATTTTATAATTGATATATCATTTGCCAATGAAAGCCTTTTTTTGCAAGTGTGATAATCTTTCTAAGCCTTGCACTAGTATCTTAAAAAACATAGACCAAATCACCAAGTAAAGACACACAGTTATGAGATATTAGAAAAATGTTGAATTTCGCACAACCACACAGGATTAACTACAGCACTGATCTTCTTCAAATTTTGCACTGAGGTGCCTCTGTTATTACTTTGGTGCACTCACATCTTTAAAATTCAAAAAAACAAAGATGAAATGAAAGATATTGTAAAAAAAAAAAGTTACAGACCAGAGAATGTAAATAGAAATATTGAGAAAAAAATGAATATAAGTTCTAGGAAAATAAATATGTGGAACACCTTGAAAACCATGACTAGCTACGGCCCTGTTAAAGATACCTTAGAAGTACATAAAGGAAGTTCATATACAGATAAATCAAACAAATTTTACTGTCATTTTGATTGCCAAGATTTCAGTAAATAACATAAGGAGTTAAGAGCGCATTTTATGAAAGAGTCAAAGAGAGAATTAGTATGGGAGTGTGAAACTCGAAGAAGAGTCAGTGACATGTCAGTTCAAAAACCTAAATGTAAACAAACGACAAAAGCTGTGGTCCTGACAAGGTGAACTTTAACATTCGTAAACTGTGTTATTAACAGTTTTCAATGTCATTGAAAACACACACAATACCAACAGTGTGAAAAACTTCCGAAATTATTCCTCTGCTTAAAAAGTCACGTGTCATACAACTGAACAATCCAGTTGCTCTTAAATCTATTATTTTTAAATGTTTGAAAAACTGGTATTGAGATATGTATTCACAGCTAAAAATGAACAGCTTGATATATTTCAGTTTGCCTATAAAAAAGGAAGAAGTGTTGATGATGCTGTGTTAATATTTTTTAAATACTGTCCTAAAACATCTTGAGACACAAGGATTTTTGCTAAAAGTTTATTTGTTGATTTTTTGTCTGCTTTTAATACCTATCTTATAATAACAAAATTGCATGGCTTGCATGTCGATGTCAATATTATTGCCTAGATCTTTTATTTACTTACAATTAGACCACAATATGT
>RQTK01000583.1:284931-297611 GCA_003991915.1 Elysia chlorotica | reverse complement strand
GGGGGTAGGCGGGGATACTTTGTAAAGTTGTATTAAACGATAAGTGGAAACTAGACAGCTGGTTTAAGCACATTTTAAATTAATTATTGCATTACAAATAATTTATTCTTATAAGCACTTAATTGCCCTCATAAGCGCTTCATTGAAAACAAGTAATAAAGTAGCCAATACAAATTATAATAGTGTGGAATAGTTTTCCAGAAAAAAATAAATGGATATATATATTCAGATTCGATAAAAGGCAGAATGTATTAGCCCATTCAAACTAGAAAATCAGTTCATTTTAGTTCTTACAGTAGTTATACTTTCTGGCATTCATTTATCTAATTCTCTTGATGGTGGTAATAGAGTGTGGATGCATACACAGACACACAATATGAGAAAGACTGCGAGAGAGAGAGAGAGAGAGAGAGAGAGAGAGAGAGAGAGAGAGAGAGAGAGATACAGAGCAGAGAGCGAGAGAGTGATACAGAGAGCGTGTGTGCGAGAGTGAGTACCGTATCGAAATTAATGAGAGGAGAAGAGAGGTCGGGATAAGAAAAGCGATGGAAGACAGGGCAGGCGTTCATGCTCTACTGCAGCTGATCCACATCTAGACCTCTAACCGACTTGGCGCCATATGGCTGATGTTTCTTGGCATCAGTCTACTGTGGGAGTGAGCGTACGCCGGTCTAGTTCTAGATAGATCCAGGTCCTGTATCACAAGCGTGAGTTATATTTCGTTTAGGCTGCACTCACCTTTGTTCTACTTACTGATCCAATGCAACGCAACATAGCCTTAAGACGCTAGGCTTAGATCTAGATCTAGATTTAGATTAAGATCTGGATTCGGCTCAAGGTCTACTTGAAGTACTTCTAAACCTACTTCATCTTGGATAACCTTGATCATCTAGATCTACATAAGTCTGAAGAGTGTAGTTAAGACGTTGCAATGCCGTACTCTCTATTAACTCTACTTCATCTAGCATAACCTTGAACATCTTGATTCAGATAGATCTACAGAGTGTTGTCAAGACATTGATATACTGTACTCTCGACGCCATACGACTTTAATTAAAAGTAGCTGTCGTGTGCGGGTGAGTGGTCTCTTGTGTCTTACTAAAACCTTCATGCCTTAAGACATGACGTTTGTTCTCACCGTTTGTAGATCTAGTAGGCCTACTTAAGAGGAAATAATACTAGGAAACAGAAACTAGATTAGACGTCACATTGACGTAAAAAATTTGAATCCTTATTTCAGCTTAACACATTATTACTATGATTTAATCGGCTAGCAATAATGTTACTGGAATAGCTTTCGTACATTGGATTTGGTGTTATTTCTGGCTCATTCACCGGGAACAGGGATCTGGTTTGAGAAACTTTCATAAATATATATATGACGTGAGTATCCTTGGCTTTCATATTTGTATGTAGCCTATCATAGTGATACATACTTTTTATCCTCAACATCAGCCTTATCTTCGTGCGTGTATACCTTTTATTTTACAATGATCATTGCTTTTGAACTACATAGGCTACATTATAGTTAATTCCTTGTGCCTTTTTTGAGATATTCATACTCTCTCTCTCTCTCTCTCTCTCTCTCTCTCTCTCTCTCTCTTTCTCTTTCTTTCTCCACCTCTTTCTCCATTTCCCTATCTCTCGATCTCGTTACCTCTCTCTCAAAAAGTGATGTTACCATTTTGTTATCTTTTTCTTGAACATTGTAAAATTGTAAATTTTTGTCATGTTTGTTAAGGGTGAGAAGCCCAACGAACCAATAAACATCAATCAATCAAATCTCTTCTCTCTCTATCTATCTATCTATCTATCCGAGCGCGCGTGTGTGTCTGTTGTGTGTATGCAAGTTTACCTACTGTTTACAGAATGTTTCCTCTAAACCTGTTCTTTCGATAGAATTCTGGCTCCGGATCAATATAATTTATATTGGCAAGTCTAGCTACTCCGCTCTGTTTGCCTCAAGCGGGTACATTGTTTGAATAACACCACTACCTACAGGCTACAGCAGCTTCTACACGCCTACTCATTGCTAGATTTGTTTATTCTTAATTTCTTTTCTTTTTTTTGGCTATCTCGTTTTCACGAAATATGTCATAAGATATTTACAAGGAATTGTTTCATGTTCTTAACAGAATCATCTGGAAAACAACAACAAAGCAAACACCCCCCCCCCCCTTTAAAAAAAAAAAACAAAAAAAAAAACAAATGGCAGGGGGGAATACAGCAACTCACAGATAAAAAATGAATTAATTACGGCAACGATTGCAGAGAGCATCATACACCACTGTTTAGAATAAGACCTAGCCTATTTCAGACCTTACACTATGTGACATAGTGGACGGACTGCGGCTCCAAAAATGTTTTTCTTGAATCAACATTTATCAATGTTTGACTTAGATTCTGTCAGAAGGTAATGGATGATTCACACATACACACACACACACACACACACACACACGCATACGCACGCACACATACACGCACACACACAAGAAAAGAAAAGACCACAACAATTTTAGCTCTAGTGGTTAAACGATTACAATTTTTCTTAAAGAATCTTACAAGAATACAATAAAGATTTAGGAAAATGGGTCAACATTT
Source organism: Elysia chlorotica (assembly GCA_003991915.1). Lineage (NCBI taxonomy): Eukaryota > Metazoa > Mollusca > Gastropoda > Plakobranchidae > Elysia > Elysia chlorotica. Next base: position 295,007 of record RQTK01000583.1, on the reverse strand, counting down.
TGTGTTGTCTTTTAAAGTCTATCAAACTAACAGCTTTCAGAGATACATGCCCCTAGGTAATTCTTTAAATGGATGTTTTGTAACAACACCTGGGTTGGTGACATTTCACAATTTATTTGTTCCGTTTGTAGCAGTAACCTGACAGAGTAGTTTTAAAAAGGCCAATAGTCTCGTTTCTGCCGTTTTAACTTCCAAATAAAACTATCAGTTTGAAACACATTTAAGGCGTGATTTTTGGGGTTTGAATAAACTGACCTCACGAGGATTAAGAATGGACTCCTATCTTCGAGGATCAATTAAGGCACAGGTGTAACGGAAAATGTACAGAAATTGTCTATCACATAGTTTATTGCCTTCAAAATTATAATGTTGAATTGCGAAAGTCGGGCCGATTGGATTAAACCGAAAATCGCTATGCGTTTTTCTTATAGAAAGAGCCATGTAGGCCTACAAGTGTGTTGTGTGTAGTCCTTAAAATTTCGAAATAAGTCGTAAACGGTAAAAGCAGCCAAATATAGGGAATCGAACTCAGGCCATAGGGGTTTCGTTCAGGCCAGTAATCTATCGAACAATCTATTCTTGTGACAGCGTTTGATCTGATTTACAATTATGAAAAACAGAATTTAAACAATAACAACAAGAAGCAGGCATGTTTTTTTTAATCCGACACAGCCAATCATAATACAACGGAGAAAAATACCAGCAAAATAACAACAATAACAACAACAACAACAACAACAACAACAACAACAACAACAGCAACAACAACAACAACAACAACAACAACATCAAAGATTTTCCTGTAGTCAATGTCTTTAAAATGTCGAGTTTTACATTTGTTCAGGTTTATCAGACCGTTTTAAGTTTAATCCCACCTGTCATAAGAGCATTATTCGTGACACGTTTATTGTCAAGAAATACATCTGTTGATCCAAAGATCTTTGATTCTTGAGAGATCTAGTTTCTTTACCAGCAATAATGTAATGTAGGCTTTAAATCTTGACAGAAAGCACGGTATTTTTTCAGGATTTTGTTTTTGTCTCGGAAAAAAGATGTTTTATTTTTATTAGGTTACCCTGTGGTCTCTTCTATGGATCTAGTATTCGGGGACAGTAAACCTACGTGTTTTCTGCCGATTACAGGATAACAGGTTAAAAAAAAAAACGATCTTATTATTGATCTCTTACATTTTTGTGCTATCCGAGCCATAAAAGCACCAGTTTGATGTCACCGACCAAAAGGCAGAACATGTGTTGAACTTTAACACGTTCATTTTACTGAAAGAAAGAAAAATAAATAGTTCTATTTTAACTGCCTACTATTTTGAACAGAAATATAACTGCATATAATAATTAAGTATGTATGTGTCTGTATCGTCTCCTCGTGTATTGTAAAAAGGCACATAGTCTTTCCAGACAAAATCTAATCGTGAAAAAATGTTGAACCCTGTAAGTTTAGAAAATGAGCAGGCCTACTCAGGGTTACAAACATAGGCGGTTCGATTTGTACTGTTCTAGATCGTACTTGCAGCCATTGCATACTATTTAAGTGGTTGAACAATAAACTGGTTTGTATTCATGTTTGTGTAGGGGTTAAAATATGATACTCGGATCTAAGTTAAAGAGTGCATTTTTGCGTCGCCTATTTTGCAACTCAAAATAAAATGAATGTTTAAAAACTCATAAAATTTTAATAAAAACTCATAAAACTAGAAAAAAAAAAGAAAAGAAAATTGAAAGCTAGTTCAAAAAGGGAAATAAGAAATAATACCCTTTAGATTTAAGCTTTAATGAGCGACCAAACAGCTATTTCCATTCCGAGACAGTTCATATTTCTTACCAAAACATGATTCTTATTCCTAATGAGGTATCAAGTACCTACCGAAATATTGATTAATCAAGTTGATGCCGCCTTTGCTGAGAGAGCGATGAGAGAGAGAGGGGGAGAGAGAGAGAGAGAGAGAGAGAGAAAGAGGGAGGGGGGGAATAAGAAAGAGAGGGGGGATAAAGAGAAAAAATCAAAATGAGACAGATAGAGAGGAATACAGAGAAGATGTGGAAAAGAGAGATGGAGAGAGAGAGTGAGGGAGAGAGAGAGAGAGAGAGAGAGAGAGAGATGGGAAAAGACAGAGGGGGGAAAGATAGAGAATCGGAATGAGAGTGAGAGAGAGAGAGAGAATATGAGAGACAAGGAGAAGATGTAATGGGAAGAGAGAGAGAAAGAGAGAGTGTGTGTGTGTGAGAAAGAGAGAAAGAGTGGGTGGGGGATGAAAGAACCCTCTCTGGTTGCTAATTGGAAACTTCACAAAAATGTTTACAATGGAGTCAGCAGGTTTCTCTTCTAATAGACGCGATCGATATGGTAATAGCTCGCCATCGATACTTGATATCGATCTTGCTTCATCACTCACCTCTACATAGTGGTCATTTCGAGCTCTGGGTGACCAGATTTGAGCCTGAAGGACATTACATTACATCAATAGTTTTTCCATCTTGTGAGTTCCTCTTCATCCGTCGCTATTAAAACTTGCAAAGAGTTGGTTTAACGACAAACGTCAGCACTGCATAGGATTTATTGTGGACGGGCCTCAAGACTGACGTCTGACAATTTTATGTGCTACCACACAGGAGACTTAGCGGTGAGACCTGGACTCCTGTCTCAGTCAGTCATTACAACTTGCATAGCGCCAAATACAATTTATCTGCGTGGTTGTTTTTTTTTTTTTTTTTTGCTAATTTTTGCCCCTTGTGTTGTTTACGTTCTTGCTTGTTGAGAGAGAGAGAGAGAGAGAGAGAGAGAGAGAGAGAGAGAGAGAAAGAGACGCGGAAAGGTGAGGCTAAATAGGTAATTAGGTTAAGAACAAGATTGCGCTAGGGCGAGAAAGCTTGGTACACTTTTATTACACCACGGTCAATTTTGTAGATCGATCTAAATATAAAGCCTTCAACGTTGGGCATGAGGTGAAAATTAATATCATATAAATCTTACACTGGAGAAAAATGAGAATCCCGTGCGTAATCTTACTTCTGTTTTTATGAGGAAGATTCTTTTTTTTTCTATCCATCTATTTATCTATCTATCTATCTATCTATCTATCTATCTATCTATCTATCTATCTATCTATCTATCTATCTATCTATCTATCTATCTATCTATCTATCTATCTATCTATCTATCTATCTATCTATCTATCTATCTATCTATCTATCCGTCTGTCTGTCCGTCCGTCTGTCTGTCTGTCTGTCTGTCTGTCTGTCTGTCTGTCTGTCTGTCTGTCTGTCTGTCTGTCTATCTATCTATCTATCTATCTGTCTGTCTATTTATCTTGTAATTATTCATCTAGCTATCTATCTTGTATTTATCCATCTATTCTATCTATCTATTTATCTATCCATCTATCTATCTATCTATCTATCTATCTATCTATCTATCTATCTATCTATCTATCTATCTATCTATCTATCTATCTATCTATCTATCTATCTATCTATCTATCTATCTATCTATCTATCTATCTATCTATCTATCTATCTATCTATTTATCTATCTATCTACATATCTATCTACCCCTCTATCAACTTTCCCTCATTCTGTCTCTTGAAACACCTGTGTTTTGTCTACCTGAATGCCAATGTTTACATCTGACGAGATTGTAAGTAGATTCTATTATGGGACCGTACGTACACGGTCGCAGTAGCTTACAACTCGTCTTAGCCTTCTTATTCTCTATATCCCACGACGAGTCGTAAGCTCACCACAAAGTTGTACTCCCGTCACCTAATCATTTCCATACAAAATGAATGTGGGTAGGACAAGCATGGATTCAGATGCCAGAGATGGAGGAGTTAACTGTAGCTCGAATGAGTTTTTGAAAAGCGCCATGATTGCCTGTGGCTGGGTGGGATGGAATTCCAGACTGTGTGGGGGAGGAAGAGATAAACTAGATCAAAAGTTTGCCGCTCAAATGATCCAGATCTATTTTCATTCTTAGATTTGTTTACAGTCTGTAGGCGGGAGGCATGAAAACTGGACGGTTTTATTTTTGTTTTGTCTTTTTTGTTGCTTAGCGTCCAACGTCAGCATAATGTGAGCTACATTGTTGACGGGTCCCAAAACTAACATCTGATAATTGTACCTGCTGCTAATCATAGATAGTGCGCGGGATTACCATGACTCCTGTTTCAGGCTGTCACATTGTCCATTAAATGTGGCCATTGTTATCTATAAGTTTACCGTTAGACCTAGATCTAGATCTGCATTTGCTTGGGGGCGTGGCACTATCTTCACCCCAGTAGATCTTATGTTTGTAAATTCCGACCCAACTGATAACATTCCCTATATGTTTAGCTATTCTCCTTCACAAACAAAAATGTTTACACTGGGGCATTTCTGGGTAGCATAGTTCATACTTTAACACAAAATAAATAGGTATTGCTTCTCAGTTGAGTTGGTATAGGCCCTATGCAGATTTTAACCCACGATTTTATTAACTATAAAAAAAAAAATATTAGTCAGCAGTCAAGCGGTTAAACACTAATTTATAACATCTTCCCTGTCGCTGCAAACAAAAAAATCAATGGACATTGTTTTTTATTGGTTTTTCTTCTTCTAATCTTTTTAACTTTTTGAGTAGCAGCTGCTGTTCGTCTCCATTTAACTTTAAGGAATACTAGCTGGGAACCCACGCAATTCGTGGGGACTGTAGGATGGACAAAACTAAAGTATTACAGCTAAATTTAAACTATGCTGGGCTCAAAATTATGTATCTTCAGGATCTATAACTTCAGGAACTTAATATGTTTGCTTGAAGAGGTTGCATCAAATTAATGTAGGCTCAATAATTTATAATCAGAATTAATAATTAACCAAGCGTTCTAAGAAAACGGTGCACTGTGCGCATTAAAATTTGCGCACGCACTTAGAAAATAAAAAGAATCAATATTTATAGCACTTTCGATTTGTTTGTTGTTCATGGAAGGGGAGGAAGCAGTCTGTTCGTTGTTGTTTTTTTTAAATACATTTTTAGTTTTATTAATTCGTTAATTTTCGTTAAAAATTGATTAGGCGTTTGATGTTATTAGTTTTATGATTAAAATTCTCTGGCCCATTTGTAATTTTACTGTAAAATTTGGGATTTTAGGGTGGAGCGGTTTGGATTTGATCGCATGTCCAAGTTTGAGACGAAGACAATTATACATTATAGATGCTCCTTTTTTGCGTCCGATCTCCGATTATTGTCAAAAGGCTGAATGCCACCATGCTCATGAAACTAAATGATATTTCCGTTGAAGGAACGGGATCTCAATTAGAAATTAGAAATATCATTACAATTATATTTTTCTTTCACAAATGAGTTAATCTTTCCTTGAACTTCCTGGACCCCAGAGGATACCCGGGACTTGACCAATCACATTATATGTATACTAACACCGACCCAGCCAGTAGCAAGTATGTACATCACAGAGCAGGGCTTGTTTTATCCGTGTTTTAAACTTGTGAATTCGCTGGAAGACCAAAATACATACAAATCTAATTCAAACCTTCTATTCTTTTGTATTGCTGCATTTCTCGAATCGGCTCCACTTAGGCACATACATTGTACCCTTTGCTCAGCCTACACAGCTTTCCCGTTTTGTCCATCCGTATTTTCGATTCTTTTCTTCTTTTCTTCCCACTTCTTTCCTCCTACACTTTTTGACTTTCTTTCCTACCCCCCCCCCCTTTCCATTTTCCATGTAACTCGGTTACGTTGTATTAGGTCACGTTGTGTCTTACGGTGGGTGACAAGACCAGATACACTCGTGTCGTAATGGTAATGACAGTTCATAACACTGTTATTCTGGCTTTGCTAGAAAGGCTTCCGTCTGGTTTGGACACTTGACATCGGTAACCTACATAGTATACATGCCACAAACCAAAACCTACAACATCGCTTCCCGAGTTGTAGGATCAAAGCTCCCAAAATGGCTCTACAAACACAACATTGTTCGTTTGAGCCAGTACTAAAAACATATACAATGGGGGTAACAACTGTACATGTATAAAGTTGGTGCATTTTAGCCTTTGGTGGCTTGTTTGTAGAACAATGTAAGTTCCAGGAACATCATCATGGCATTGCGTGGAGTCCCTTGATGGACCTGATGGTGTGTCTCTCATCTTGGAGATGACTTTGAGAAGGGTGTTTGATGAAAAAAATGTGTTTCAGCTTTATGTGAAGAAAATAGGGGTAGTAAGTGCAAAGTACAGATAAAGTTAGAGTCTAATCATGGCATCTAACATACATTGAACGTCGATGTTCACTCACTCTTACTTCCTATTGCACATGTTCTACCGAAAGAATCCCAGCGTATTTTGCCCTCAAGCGCATTGAATTTGGGAAATCCAAATAAGACTGCCGTTCTGTTGTGAGAATTATCTGCTATTTTTCAGCCGCATCGGGGAAATCCAAGGGATTTTGGCGCTTTTTTTTTCAGTCGGGAAAGGCTTTTGAGGCTGCACGATTGTACCTAGGCGTTTGGGGGACATTATTCACAGTAGAGTTCAATCTAAATTAAGCACATGCTTCGTGTGCAATCTTTATGTTTTATCAACGTTCAATTATAAATAACATATTTCAGAGTACGTAGTTTTAAAAAATTCACAAAAATGTCTTTGTTACTTTCAAAAAATACATTGATAGTCTCAGCTTGCTTCTGTACATACGCTGTTGACGCATGTTGGTTTTTTATCTCTGCAGATTTTAGCTGTTTTAGTATAAGTTATCAAAGACAATGCGCAGAAAGAACACAACTTTCCAACACCCCCCCCCCCTTTTTTTTTATAATAGATCAAGACCACTGTTTTCGCATTTCTATTAAAAAATGAAAAATGATACATATTGCATTTTCTCTTATAGTCACGATTAACTTCTATTATTTCCATACATGACTTAGCCAAGCAGAGGCATCATTGACTTTGCGACTTTGCAACTGGAACAATAAGCAGTTGGCAAATAGGAAGTGTCATGAATGGCTACAGCCTACAGTGATTGATTGAAAGATTGTATGCTAGGAGACAGATAGGTTGGTGTTTAACTGGCGGAAAACAGGCAGCTTTACTGGCTGACAGAGAATTATGGATGGGTCTAGAAGAGAGAGAGAGAGAGAGAGAGAGAGAGAGAGAGAGAGAGAGAGAGAGAGAGAGAGAGAGAGAGAGAGAGCGTGAGATAAAGAGAAAAAGAGACAAAGACACAGGATAAAAACAGAAAATGTTTCACTCCGTGTTTTTTATATAATAGATAGATGGATGGATAGATGGATGGATGGATGGATGGATGGGTGGGTGGATGGATGGATGGATGGATGGATGGATGGAAATGGATGGGTGGATGGATGGACGGATGGATGGATGGATAGACGGATAGCATTGATATAGAGAGAGATAAAACGAAAAAGAGTAAAAAATAAAGGGGTAGAGATAAAGGGAAAGAAAGCGACAGAGACAGACATACAGGTATATAGAGAGAGACATATACAAATAGATAGATAGATAGATAGATATAGATAGATAGATAGATAGATATAGATAGAGAGAGAGAGAAAGAGAGAGAGAGAGAGAGAGAGAGAGAGAGAGATAAAGAGAAAAAGAGACAAAGACATAGGATGAAAACAGAAAATGTTTTACTCCGTGTTTTTTCGATATTATTTTTAAAGTACATTATTTGATCTGAAAAACACGATTAATAACCCTCTTGAGATTTAGAGGTTTTTTTCTGGGAAACAATTTTATGATTTTTTTTTCCATTTTAAACCTCTTGCGGTTGGCTTCCAGTCCAAAAATAATTTTTTGTCCTGATCTTCTTTTTTGGAATGGGGAATTTTGAAATTAACGTTTGTTGCAGATTGAGCGTTTTTCCTATGGAAAACAACTTTTCTGCCAGTTTAAATTTTTTCCATCTATTTCTTCAATTTGAAAGGCTTTAGAGTTTCAAATGTAGTAAAAAAATAAAAAAAAAAAAAGAATAAAAAATATGACACTAACGTCAGCTGGTGTATATATTGCGTAAGAAGATACCACTAAAATAATAGTTATATTTCGTATACACTTCTTTTTAATGTAAGTGTAGATCGTAATAATCTAATGGTGGTATTCCCATAATGCACACCATTCTACGAATCAGATCGAAGCAATTTGGATTTTACAAAACTCTTTGGTCCTACTAGATTAGAAAAAAAAGTAAAATTAACTCTGTTCAACGAACCCAACCGTGAAAAAATTGCAGTTATGTTCCAATTTTTTGCTGATGATTTTTTTTTTTTTTTGGTCGTTCGCACGTTGTCTGTTATGACCTCATTTTGAGCATCTCTTGGCTATGCAACCATTGATTTTGAACGCTACCAATTGTACCTGCTGTGAAAGAAGTCCCTGTATCCAGTTCTGTCCCTGCGTAATATAACTCAAATTGTCAGACTTATTCCTGAGACCCGTCGCCATAATAGCACCTTCGCTGGGAACATGGGAGACATTAAACGAGGAGAGAGATTTTCTTCAACAAAAGAGGCTGTGTTTTGTTGGGGGTTTTTTGTGCGAATAACAAAATAAAGAATTTTTACAACAACAACAACAACAGCAACAACAACAACTACTACTACTACTACTACTACTACTACTACTACTACTACTACTACTACTACTACTACTACTACTACTACTACTACTACTACTACTACTACTACTAACATTACTACTACTACTACTACTACTACTACTACTACTACTACATACTACCACTACTACTACTACTACTACTACTACTACTACTACTACTACTACTACTACTACTACTACTACTACTACTACTACTAACATTTAGCATGAAATCACTGTGACAGACTCGCGCGCACACACACACCCACACCCACACACACTCTGGTTACAATTTCCACAGTTATCATATCTTTAAGCGCAAATGAATTATAAGTATAAATATATTCAATATGGTATCCATCCCATTTCGATTCACGTCCTCTGTAATTTCCATTTCTCTTGCTTTGCGTTTTGTTATTTTGTTATTGTTTTCACTGTGGAAAAAGCATCGTTTATATTTGCTGTTGAAGATAAGCAGCGGTGAAACTCATTTAAAGAAACGACAATAAAACAAGACTGAAACCGGTGAAAGATTTCCGTGTGTGGGCATCTTTCCAACCCCTCTTGATTACAAAAACAAGAGTTGATTATCTCCCGTAGCGTTGAATAGGAACCGCTCTGTTCTAGGGGTAGTACTTTTATCGCCTTTCTTTTGCCTATGCGTATCGGAATAATGATACGGTGCTGATGGAAAAGTACGGAGAGAGAGAGAGAGAGAGAGAGAGAGAGAGAGAGAGGAATACTGTTAGAGAGAGGAAAGAGAGGGGGAGGATGGAAATACAGACGATAGACAGACAGTGACTGTGTATCCTAAATGAAAAAGAGAGGACCTCGGAAATTGAAATGATGAACTAATGAGGAGATTTCTGGTCAAAGAAAAAAAAATGTTTTTGAAAATTCAAACGATTAAAAACCACGTGTACACAAATCTTGTAGTAAGGTTTTCTTATAACACATCTCACATTTTTCCTGCTGCTCAAAATTGGTTGGAAAAATATATTAAACCATGCTTGCTATACTTAGACAAGATGGTTCCACCACAGTTTTGCCTGTGATATGAATTTTTATTCAATGTGTACCCACATCTGATATTGACAAAAAACATAAATTGCTGAGGCTCCCAACGGTGTGCAAGTTCAGAAGTTTCTGCCCGCAAATATTTATACTGCTTCAGCTGGTCATTATGAAATTAAATAAATACTATGAGTACTAGTTTGATGGTTGTACATGCCTGGATCGCACACACATCACAGTCACAAAAAAGCCAAGGGAAAACAAAGGGCCAGTCTGAGGCTGGCTGTGTCCAGATTTTTTAAACCCCACATTCTTTGATCACACCCAAGTAGTGCTGCTAAGAATGGAAATTCCCGTTGGCCCAGGGGGTGTCAGAGAATGACATTGTCTCGCATAACTATCGATCTTTTCTGGCAGCTGGTGGGGACAGATTTGGC
>RQTK01000583.1:265088-281743 GCA_003991915.1 Elysia chlorotica | reverse complement strand
TAATAATAATAATAATAATAATAATAATAATAATAATAATAATAATAATAATAATAATAATAATAATAATAATAATGACATTTTATAGAATACATGACCACCAGTGTTAGGCTGTGCTCCAAGCGCTTTACATTTAAAATTATATTATGAAGTGTTACTGGTCTAAAATATATCCTCATAAAAATGCTTACTTTTTTGCACAGTTACATATTACATTTTATAATAAACATATTATAATATATTCATTATAAAGATAAAGACATTTCTTAAATATTATAAAAATAAAGACATTTCTTAAATAGTTCATCAAAATCTTAAGGTAGCGTAGGCTAAATATATACATGTAGGTTACATATAGTTATAGACTCCTGATATATAGAATTGCACGTATAAACAAAAAAATGTTGTTTTCGTTTAAAACTAGAAATACATAAATCTTAAGACACCCAATAAAAAATAAACAACACTCTTTTTGGTCTAAAATTAGACTCGTACTGAGTTGGCAGTCCTCCTTCGCCGACGGCAGAGAAAGGTCACACCGGGTCGCCTCACTCGCCAACAGTCGCTAGTCGCCGGTCGCCAATCGTCGAGTCCCAAGCGCCCCCACTCCCTCCCCTGTAGCCTAACAAGACGGGCTAGATCTAGCAACTCGCAAGTAACAACTAACACAGGCGTAGGACTGAGGACACTCCAGTGAGTTCATTAAGACCTCTGGAGACTAGAGAGGTAACACTATACTACTGCTCCACTGCCTTCTTGGAATAGGCCAAGTGTGTCTCTCTCGATTCTATTGGAGTTGTCTCTGATCTCCCACAACGGAGCCCTGTTCGTGCTCTAGATCTAGAACTATGGAGTGTAATTAGCGTTATTTCAACATACTAAATTATTGATGTGTGAACTTGCTTACTAACTTGAGATTTTCTGACAGAACTGGAAGAATGTGGTAAGCATAAAATCAATAATAATATCGTAAGTTTCTAAATAACGGATGTCTTTCATATTTTAAGGTAAGACTTGTTTTGACGAACAGGAAAAAAAAAACCCCTAAAGTTTTGATATTTAGGCTAAACTTTTTTTAAAGGTGTTGTTATCATAATTATGTCATGTTTAGGAACAGTGAACCAAACAAAACATGCACACACAAAACAAAACAAAAACAGCAACAATTTAAGCTCTCTAGGCGGTTTATCTACACGCAATTATCTTCATGTAGACCTTCATAAGAATATAAATCAGATTTTTCTGATAAGGATATAACTGGAGGATTTTGGGTCGTTAACTAAATTACGTCGAAAGGACTCAATGTAAACTTAAAGGTATGTTATAACTTGAGTTAAACAGATCTTAGATGAATTTCATTTCGTTCAGGGTTTTTTCATAGAGTTTTGGCGGGCACCAAACGAACACACTCTTAAGTCAGAAAAATTCATGCATGCGCACCAATTAGTGTAAAGCTCGAATCTGTCTTTGTATTTCTGTTTCTGTCTGTCTTTCTGTTTCTTCCACTGTCTGTCTGTCCCTCTATCCTTCTCTTCTCTTCCTCCCTCTCCCTCCCTCGTCTCTCTCTCTCTCTCTCTCTCTCTCTCTCTCTCTCTCTCTCTCTCTCTCTCTCTCTCTCTCTCTCTCTTCTTGTATTTTGCTTCTTTGGCCCAGATCTCTATCCGTCTGAATACCGAGACTTGTTTGCTCTGTCATCGACTACTGATAGCCTGCAACATGTTAAAACAATAAAGTAAAATAAAATAACTGGATACAGTTAGCAAGCTTTAGGACAAGATTAATCCATTCATTTTAGACACGATTCTCAATTTGAAATATGTATTGTTCATACACTTTTATTAACTTACTTTTTCTATTTAAAAAATTTAATAGTTTGCGTTGCCAATTTATGATTATTTCTAGGTTCTATATGGACAAAAGTTCATAGAAACAGAACTGCCCGTACAAAAAGCTTGGTTGGGCTAATGTATATCTTGTGATTTCCTTTGGGGGAGAAGACTGGTTGAGGGGGGACGACGCATCAGGAAATTAAATCTGATTAGCCTGTTTTGTAGCCGTCTTGTATCACGTATAATTTCATTAAAGGAGAAAGGGGGACTTATTGAACAGTCGGTATCAATTACTTTGATGAAAGATATATGTTGAATAACAAAAATAAAGGCAGACAACACAGAGAGAGAGAGAGAGAGAGAGAGAGAGAGAGAGAGAGAGAGAAAGGGGGGAGGGGGGTCATTTATAGGCAAACACAGACAGAGATAGAATGAAAGATAGAAAGACATACAGAGAGAGGGAGAAGGTGGGTGTAGGTAGAAAGAGATGGAGAGATGAGAAAGAGAAACAAAGGGAAAACAAAAGAGAGAGGGATAGATAGAGTAAGAGGAAGAGAGAGAACCTCCGGTATACTTAACCGAAGTCTGTGTATTAGACATCGCAAAGATGCAAATTCATGGAGGAACAACCCAAAATCTGCCCCTCTTACTTCGTCTTGCATGGCGATCGTGTCATGATTTTACAATTGTAACACATTGACATGAAAAATCTCCCGAGTCTTAAATGATCAACACCGCATCCTGGTTAAGGTTGGCTGACTTTTCTTCCTTGTTCAGGCAAACGACATTCACTTACAATGTACTTTGTGCAATGGTTATATATAATTGAAGCCAACAACATAAAGTCATAACCTATTTACATGTACCGAAGTACCCCCTCCTCTAATTTTGAAACAATAAATATAAAATCCTTACTTTTTAAAAAAATTATTATTACCTCCTGCCCTTCTACACACACACACACACACACAAACACACAAACACATACTACAGGTATAAGATTTGTTTTCACTTCATTCACTTCGGTGACTTGACCTATTTTGGGGGGCCCTTGATGTGACGTGGTGAAAATTCACAGCAGGGAATGACACAGATAAAAACTATAAAATAATGTTTTTGAACTATGACTTTCCACTTCACGGACCATAATAATTAATAAATTATAATGAAAGCGGATAAAGTTTGTTTTTGTCACGGTTGGCTTAATCATGTGAACTGGGTCAATTACAGGGTTTATATTATTACTATGGTTTAGTCCGTCAATAGGCATAACATCAGGCAATGTTTAAGAAATAATGAAGGGAATGCAAGTCTCAATTTTTTGATTACCCATCTGTCACATACATGCCCCGACTTGAAAAAAACTTTTGCTCATGGAAATTCTGTTCGATGGAATCTTTCAAGGTAAATATGCCCCTAAACGAACTTGTATAATGGTTTATTTTTCGTTCCCAAGAAGTGTACACATCTACATGGTAGCGCAAAGGTTTACTAGGGGTTGTAAGTACAACGTCGCGATAGCTTACGACTCGTATGAATAATTATGCGAACGAGAAGGCCCACGACGAGTCGGAAGCTACTGCAAACGTTACTTACGGCCATTGTAAACCTGTCCTGTGAGGTCCTGTAAATAACTTTGAATAAACAGCGCATACACAGCGGTAAACAATACAGACCACACTTGTCCATTAGACCCCCAAGAAAGGGCTATGTACTTTGCAGCTGCATCAGCATATAATATATGGCGTTCATGTCCTATATCTATACAAATACTAGCCAAGCCGCCTCAGGCTATTTATGAAGCCTATAATGTTGTGTGCTTCTCAAGATGCATGTAAGCTTATGACAGTGATCTGTGGAGCACTCCAAGTTGACGGATGTATGTACCTCACTGAACCAGCCTGCTGCACGCAAAGACCAGAAACGTTCACTTTTTGTACAGATAAACTTTGTTAGTGGCTAGCGCTGAGGAGATGATGTTATTGCGTTATTGTTTCAAAATAAAATATCAGCACATTTAGGTGCACGTTTACACTGGTGGTTTGCTTGTTTGGCACCTGTGCATGCAAATTGAGTCGTAGATGATGATCGTGATCACTAATAATTGTGTGCAGCCTATGCTTTTGCATAAATAATGAAAAGGCTACGTAAATTTAGTTGTTTTACGTTGAACCGCAAGCCCCTTTTGAATGGATACACATGTATATGTGGGTTACTTTAAGTAATTCTGTAGATGAATGTAAAGGAACGCAATTTAGGCCTACTTCGAGGAGGATCAATAAAGCTTTTTGGCAAGGTGTATCTATTTAATCAAGCAACGCAACTACATGGGATTAAAATAAAGTTACAGAAAAAAAAAAATCAGTTTAAAAATTGCGCACCTCTTGAATTTTAGGTGATCTCCGCATGTACTTGACTGCATTATTTTATGATGGATTCAGGAAGTTCAATTTCATTTCTGCAATCTATTTTAAAACGCACAAGCATACTTATAATGTTCGGCATATCTGCTAATATTGTAGAAATGGCTCCCGTACTTTTGGAAGCGTAGCATCTGGAGAATCATAGAGTCTTTACATTTGTATACTCATTTTCATAATCATTAGAAATTAATTTCACGATATCTAGATTTACAAGTATTGTTGACAATAAAAGGTGAGAAAAATGCTTCTATGACAAATACAAATTTGGTGGTACTTGTGGGCTTGAAATAAATCGAGACCTTTAGATATGATATCGAAAGAATCTAGATTAGATTTTATTAGATCTAATCTAGATCTAGAACATAACTATTCTAGATCCTTATTTAAATTTCAACCTAATGTGATATTCAGATATGTTGTGACCAATATTTTTGTGGATTGTAATTTTTACTTTATGACTGATCTAGATCTAATAAATTATTTCGAAAGACTGCCTTTATGACTCACCAAGGAAAGGCACTGGTTGTCTTGAAATAGATTTTCTTTGTAAGTAGGTTTATTCCCATGTGATAAGTCCAAACTCCTAGATAAAATCATACTTTGTAGGGATTTTCTTTTTTTTTAATAGTTTTTCTACCTACATGTATTTACTTTTTATGAACTGAAGTTACCATGTTTGAGCTTGATTGTTTCCTTCAGAATTATGTAAAATGCTACTTCTCCCTGAGCTACCTCATGTACTCAAACAGAGAAACGAAATCAATCATAACAACACAGTTTTTTTTTTTGTTTGAATGCTGCGCTTTATGCTGTTTGAAGTGTTGCACTTTTAAACTTGATGCACTACTTCGAAATGTTATGATTATAATTATATTGGTGGTTTTTATCGTTGACTCGCATTGGTGTAAATATGACGCAGTTCAGCCAGCGGAAATCCGGACGCGGTCGTTGCCATGGCGATAAAAAACCCCATTTCTCTGTGTTTTATTCCTTGCCCCAAGATCGATTTAAAATCTAAAATCGAACGTGCTTTTTACTACGCAGAGAGCGTTGCGGAAACATTCCCTAGGCGATTGTTATAGCCTTTACCACGCGCGAGCTAATTTCGCTTTGGATGCGTCATTCTTTATAGGCCTATATAAAAACATTTAGAAAACCTTTGAAGTGAATGAATTTTTAAGCTTCTTTTTTACATCTTGTGTTTCGTTAAACAGGAAACTGGGAACTTAAGGAAATGATATTAATACCTACCTCTAGCTGAGTGGTAGAGACCATTCTACGCGTCTCCTTTATGAAACAAAAGTAAATAAATACCACTTTGTATGATTAAACAAAAATTGCTCCTTTGTCTGCATTGCTGAAAAAAAAAAACAAGAACCCAAACAACATCGTTGGTTGATAGTTTCCGTATTTACGTCCCCGAAGTGAACAATACCATTTGGAGAGAAAGTGATTTGTCGGTTCTATTACAGACATTATAGTGAGATAGTCTAAAATCAACTTCTATAACCGGTACCTGGATAAAAAGGTCCCTCTCAATCATAGACTCTCAACGGGTTACCATTAGGCTATCGATTTTCATGTAAAACAGAAAGAAGGAATTCTGCGAGGGTGTTCAATAATTAACGTTACACCGGAAAAAGCCGTCTCTCTGGCAGTCTGGAGGCGAAACGGTCCGTAATGGCATTGCCTAAAATAGAATGGTTTTTTGTCATGGATTATTCCAAGTTACATCTTGGCAGTGATATTTTATGTATAGACTAGATAGGCTAAGCAATGCGTCGGCCATGAGACAAACAGGAAGCTCCTGCCAGTGGAGATAAGATCCTCGCCCTCTCCTATCGCTCGTGGTGAACCTTAATTTGCCTTTTTGGGGGGTATAATTTGACATGTTTGCCCCCCCCCCCCAAAAAAAAAATACATATAAAAAATATGGTATAATTCTGCGGGGACATGTTTATTTTTCTACCGGAAGCCAGCTAGAAGACATGTGGGGGTCTTGTGGCTCGCACACAGATATCGCGAAAATTGCAGTGCGCTGCAGGGGCATTATCCTATCTAGTTTATTGGGTCATTGCAGCTAGGACGCTGACGGATTTCGTTCTCTAGGTTGACAGTAGACTCTACTGGAAAATCTAATGTACCGGCCTCTCTTACCTCCGATGTGCTGGTTTAAATGGAAAATAATTACTGTGAAAAAAAATCCACTTAACAATAATAATGTACATAAAAAAGTGCCAGAGGAAATAAAAAAAACATGCACAAAACAAAAAATCTGAAACAAAAAGAAAAAAAATGAAAACAAACCAAGCTGAGTTGAGTTGACGTCTGAAAATTTTATGTGCGGAGCGGGGATACCATAACTCCTGTCTCAGCCGGTCACAAAACAAACCAAGAAACAAACGTCCCCACGAAAAAAACAAAAAACAAAACAAAAAAAACAAGCAAACGATAAAATAAATCATCGTATCGTCTTTTATTCTTCAGACCGTAATATCACCACGCACCAAGTCTATTTTATTTCTTCTGTCCCCCTGATGTTATCGTGAGATATACGCCTCACATTTCCATTTTGTCCCTCTAGCTAGTAACACTAACACGCTATCAGACTTAACAGTACACCACCGGAGACAGGATGACTTATTGATGCGCTCCCTAACATTACCTTCTCAAGATGCACTCAGTGGCGATGGGGCTCGCACTGAGACTCAGTCAGTCCAATGTACCATCACTACTCTAGGTCGTTGTAGTTTGCCTCAACAAGTGCGATGGGAAAGAGAACAGGCTATTTCTGGGGACTGGGTGGCTCGTAGGCGATTGATTGGTGTGTTCGGAGTTGGAAGAAGGGAAAGGAAAATAAAAGAGTAAGGGCTAAAGATAGAAAGGCAGGGGAAGTCAGATGGGGAAAAGAAGAAAAAGGTTGACACAATGGGCAGAGGAATAAAGAAGAGTGCTAGTGAGAGGTTTATTAAAAACAAAGAAAGAGTGAGACAGAGACAGAGAGAGTGTGAGAGAGAGAGAGAGTTAGATTGAGAGACAGGCAGAGACAGACAGTCAGATAGACATGAATAGTCACTATTGCAAAACACTAGAGGCCTAACTTTGAGGGCTTATTATCAATTTGGCAAATATTTCTTTCATGTTTTTAAAGCTATATACACCACTAATCCTTGATAGTCTTTACAATTATATCAAGTTTAAATTATTTTCCAGGCACTGAAAAATAAATTACTACATTTCTTTGCGTTTAAAATGACTTTTCTTTTATGACAAACACTTTTTGTAATGTACTTTAATGATTAAATCTTTAGTAACTGGAATAGGTTTCACTAATGTGAACATGTATTTATAGTACTGAATATCAAAATGTGTTTCAATCAAAGATTCTTGAAAGTAAAAATATGTATTTCTTATGTTTTAAATTTAAACCTGTGTGACAAGCGTTTCCAACACGTCACTTTCGAAACCTTAATGAGTATCAGGAAAGTGGTTGCGCGTGGTATAAAAGAATATCAAGAAGGATTTTTTTTAAATAGTAAAATAAGATTCAAATGCTAAGTTCCTTTACGACTGAATGAGTGATAAGTTCTAATTCTTCTATAAAATTGTTTGCGAATTTCAAGATACATTCATATGCACTAGTTAAAGTATTGATGGAGTTTACGTAAAAACAAAAATAAATTTTACCGTTGTCTCTACAGCTTCTCCACATTTACTGGCTTTAGTAACTGTTGTGTCGCTATGTAGCTTCACCATGTGTTATGTTTATCATTGTTTGAAAAAGTTTAAGACAATCTCTTCTCCTCTTTCATTTCAGTGAATAAACTAGCCTGAACACACAGCGCGTCTACAACTTCAAGACTTCCCTTTTCTAAAATAAGTTGGCACAGATGGCCGGACTTTGCAGCCGTTGGAGATTGGCTTCCTCATCTTTATCAAAATCATAATCATCAAAGTTTATCAGCAACGACTTCTATTGTTATCCCACATTATGACGGTGCTGCCAGTTTTGATACAGCGTTCATCAAGGCAAAATCTGTAATTTAGAATTGCATCAGTTGACCAGCCGTCAGATTCCAGTCGGTTCCAAAGTAACCCCACTCAGGTCTTGTTACCACAATCCAGTTGCTAAGGTGCCCTGACACCCTTGGCGCTGGAGGCAACAAACAGAAAACATACCTGACGTTACAGGGTTTGGAGTTTTTGGAGTATTTGTCTGGTGATATCAGCCGACGATGGCGAAAAGATACGTGGAGGGCGAGAGGTAAGTTAGTCGATTGACAATTTGGGTATTTTGTTTTAATTTTAAATCAAAATTGAACCGTCACTCCCATTTTAATTCATCCAAAATTTTAAATTTATTTATTACTCACTCATCTTTGTTACTACTCTTTTTCTGCCGCTTTATATCACTCTATATATATACTGCTCTATATATCTACTACTCCTCCTCCTCCACTTTATACTACTACTACTACTACTACTACTACTACTACTACTACTACTACTACTACTACTACTACTACTACTACTACTACTACTACTACTACTGCTGCTGCTGCTGCTGCTGCTACTACTAATACTGTTTTCAGCTTCAACTACCCAGACAATTGATGCTCTCACTGCCGCTGCAACTAAACTTCAAACCTTATTCTTCATACATTTAGCCCTTTTCCGCTCTTTTCCTCTTGTGCGGGCTTTACGTTTCTGTATCTTGACGAGATCCTATTGATAACTACATGATCCAGGATTAATCTGAAAACGTGGCTAGCAAAGTGACATGTTTTTGTTTGCCCAAACTTCTAAATACTTTGATATCACATCTCACTTTCTGACGGATACGAAGATTTGAGAAACGTGACATGCCTACTCGCTTTAATTAACTGCGGAGAACATGCGTTTATGCCAAGAAACTCATTACTCAAACAAATTCCTATCAGTAAACAACCCTGCAGAATGTAATTATCTTTGTTGATATACAGAAGCTTTGGTGTAACCTGAAACCGTTTTCGTTCTTTGAAACACAAAGTAAAATAAGGTTGAGATAACCAAGAAACAGTGAACCTGAGAGTGTTGCATAAAGGAAGGAAGACACTGATGAATTGACTAGCAGCGAGATTGTATCCCTTCTCAGAGAATAATTTCAAGCTTTAATGCGTTGCGTGCACGTTCTTATTTTTATGAGCGGCCAGGAAAACTTCGAAAAAACCCATTTCGGAGGATTGCTAGACGCTTTTTATTTCAACCATAACAATTTCCCATCCGCCCAGAGGAATTATAATGCTAGGTCCGGTGTTTGTAGCAAGCTAGAAGCCTCCTCTCTGTTTTTAAATTCCATCGCGAACTCAGTAATTTTGCTTTGTTTTGTTGTTGTTTTTTGTCTATATTTTTAATCCAACGTATTATTTTGCAAGCCCCAAGTGCATTGTCCAAATTCAGATAAAGGAATTCGTTTGATATATTTAGATGCAAAGAGAACAGGATAAAAAAAAAAGATTTGTATTGCTAGCGCAAACACAGGAGAGAAAACAAGGTTCGCTGGTTGTGGTCGTCTACTGGCTTGTAGAAGCCTTTGGGTTTTTATAAACTTCTTGAACTCAATAATTTTTTTCGGGTTTTTGTTGTTGTTGTTGTTTTTGTTTGAATTTTTTTGTTTGTTTGTTCCTGTATTAAAACTGTATTTAATCAAAATAATTTGCAAGCTACGAATGCACTTTACAAATCACTTAAGGAATTCGTCAAAGAGACAAGATTTAAAAAAAGAACATTTCAATTTATTGTCGTCTTTTTATCTCAGATTTCGATTCGTTTTCAATTTCATAGAGTACAACGAAATAGAGAAAACCAGAGGATCTTGAGATATGGGGCATTGGTGGGCGAAAGAAAGATTTAAAAATTTTACAAATTCTTCTAAAGACTTAAATTTCATTATGTGTCTTCTCTTCACAGTAGGCCTAGTTCTTCCTATTTCTGTATGTGCCGTCTCCTCTTTTCATCGCTGTTGCCTTCAATATTCGTCTTCAGCCCCCAGCCGATGTTCTATGTGTACTCTGTAACCTGTGCTAGAATGCATATTCCAGCCGTAATCAAAAGGCAACCTGCTTTTTCTTGTAGTTTTTCCTGCACTCAATCTTTGTCCTTTATTTTTAGCCTTTCGTTTTCTGCATTTTGTCCATACATGTTCTTTTGTTGTTTAACACCTGCTTCTTCTAGTTTTCTTTTCTTGTGCACTTTCACAACTTTTAATTTGAACAGTTTTGACAAACTGCAATAGTTAATAATATAAGCAAAACTTTATTGTAACCATAATTGTAATAAACGTTTTTTTGTTGTTGTAAATAAGAAAGTTTCAATGTCCGTTTTTAAAAATAGTTCAAGCAAGAGATAAAATTATATAGAACCTTATAAACCTATTAAAATATTTCTAACATGCCCTGAGTTTATCTCAAAGAATCTGTGAAGGTGCACGGGTTTATCATTGTACTCTCTACCGATGTATTGGGGATTTGATATCCTTTTAAAATTCTCTGTGGTAACGCAATTCAGTTGCTTCTTTATTTCTCATAGCAGGGAAAGGTATATTCGATTCACGGAGACAATCCAATGGTGTAAACAGCATAGTTTCTGCGAGGTATTGAGACAAAATAAATTATAACAATTTCTGTAGCGAGTCAAGATTAACAGCACTGGCTATACAATTATATCCTTAGACGGCCATAATCAGTTTATTATTTTGTATCTTCGATTAGCTGTGAATGAAAAAATTGTACATCGATTTACATGCTGAAGTTAGAACAGCAAATGAAGAGTGGGTGCAAATGACTCAACGTAATTGTAAAAAGAATATATAAAAAAAATAATGGAAAGTTGGAAAAGTGAGTAGAAAAATTAACTGTGGCCGAAGCATAAGAAAAATGGTAATAGTCACACCTGGAGTTGAAAGGCAATAGTCCAGCTTAATATACGGAGGAATGATAACTAGGGGAGAAAGATCAATGAAGGCTCCGTACGATAATTGCAGCGCTATCTTTCGTCCTGGGGCGGTATCACTCGCTTTGCGCTCCACGCGACAATAACGGATGATTTTAGTCACAGGGTTTTCTCACTGCTCATTGACTCGACAAGTATAGGATAGAGCCACAAGTGGACGCCGGTACAGATTCCCCATTCCTACCGCTTTGTACCCGCGAACCACAAGGCCTCTATTGTCCAAATTCGTCCAAGAATGCGTGGGACTCGATGATGAAGACGGATGTACTCAGCCAGCAGTTGCGAGAGTGGGCGTGAGTGTGACAGTTCACTAAGTGCGAGAGTCATTGAGTGTGGGTCTACACATTGCGCTTAGGGGTTGTAAGTACGTTGCCGTAGCTTTTGACTTATCGCTACAATATAATTATATAGGAATAAGAAGGCTGTCAACAAGTGGTGAGCTACCACAACGTTGTACATATGTTCCTAGGTCTTGACGGATGTGGTTTTTGTGTGAAAAAGAAAATTGACAAGGGGCTGGGCTCGCGGCACGTGCGCCAAATAAATGTTTTTTCTAGAATGATTCACTGTAAAATTTAGAGCCCAGTGCAACAAACATAGATGGGCGACTTTAAGTTTTGAGCTGGTTTTATGTTGTTGTTGTTGTTTTTGTTGTTGGTTTTTTCTTTAGGTCATTAAATGTATTACATTTTATGTCGGATTCGGAAATTTTTGTTTAAATTAAATCAAACAGATATCCCTGAAAGATAATTATTGAAATCAGACCTAACAAACTTAGAACATAGATCTGTGGTTACCTAATTGTTTCCCCTAGTTAGTCGTAAAAGTATTATTTATACAAGTAACTGGTTATAAATTCAGCGTGTATTCATTTAAAGATGTTGGTGTCTCCTTTCTCGGTGAAGTTTGGAGGGGATAAATAGGAACATTTATTTGAAAATCTCCCGGACCTGTTATAGGAAGGTGCCGAATGCTCTAATGAACAATATTCTTAAAGGAGGCTCGACCGTAAATTTGTGAGATTGTAGGATACTTTGAATAGGGATAGCACACGTTTTATATCCCTAAGCATCTCTTATTGATGCACACCTCGTGAAGTTTCAATGGGTCCACTTTGTATTCTTTAGTTGCATTAAAACAATAGATGATGAAAACCTGGCATGGGTTATATGATTAATGAGAACTGGACAAAAGAATGGATGAATAGAATTCCATAAAAGCCACTTTTTGTTGAAATGCCAGTCCTGCACGTCGACGGAGTTGCATTTGTTTTGTTTTTTTCAATCCAATTTTTATTAGGGCGACTAAACTCGACTCAACCTCTTAACAGTTTATATGTTTATTTAGATGTCATTGTTATTAAATGAGAAGGTATATCAATTCCCAGGGAGATAAGCCGTGGTGGACATGGAGGAAATAAATTTTCATTTCACCATGGCGTTGTCACATTTTGATATGATAGTCATCAATACAGAAAAGTATTGATATATTCCACCACTATGTTTAATACTACCTATATTTTTGTAAAGCATTCTGTTCTTTTTTGGTTTTATTTTTTGCTCGGTCTCTATTTTATTTACCTCAAGACAACTCTTTTTTATTACCTTTAATGATCAATTACTTTTTACACAGAAGTTATCCTGTCACAGACAAACAAAGTGCAATGTCGTCATGAAATGCCACATACAGGCTGTCAATATTAAAATTTCAGCGTGCGTTGAAGTTACGAAGATAATAAAAACTGATAGTTTAGTTTTCAACGCTTTACGCACACTGTGTGTCAACTAAATATTTCAAGAAAAATTGAAAAAATGTCTAAGAATAATAAAAGATAAGGATCAGCAGAGACAGTAATAGTTGTGCAATATTATTAGCTGCAGCAACAGAAGCAGGAGTACCACAAACATCGGCTGCTGTTGTAGTTAGGAACTTCAATCAAAGTACATTATTTAGTGTGTTTTAAAAAAAAGAAAGAAAAACAATTATTACACGTAATTATTCACGAAGACTTATTCTGCGCATGACTGGCGGATCTTTCTTTGCCAAGATCTTCTTAGCCGTAACCGGTTTCGACACCTTCAAATCCGATAGACCCATTGATCCCGATGTCTGTGTGCTGTGTGTGGGCCCGGCTTGTTACTGTGCCGCGAGTATTGACTAATTTAATGACACCACGAGACAGTAAATTATTCGCCCACTTTCCATAGGGACGTAAATATTTCACCGATGACTACCTTGTTTGAGAGTTGTTATCGATTACCGCCCTCAATAATTCGTGGTCCCTTGTCTGGCCATTGTGAATATTTTTTATTATCGTATGAAAATCGAATACACATTCAATGTAAAATCTAATAGAAAAAAAAGCATTGTGTCTGATCGCATGGAAATGCAGTCATGGAAAAAGAAAAGTCGAGTGAAAGCTGATTTTGCTTCTTGTTTAATTAAGAATGGCGCTTTATCTATTCAAAGAAATTTGCGTTACGGTTCGTTTTGATTACATTTTTCTTAACCAAAATTATCCCCCCTCCCTCTTTTTTCCCATTGCCCTTGCCCATAAATGTGATCTTGAACTTCATTCCAGATTTCACCATTCTTAAAAAACCGAGGATATGTATAAAAATTTTATCTTTACTTGTAATCGAAAGCTATTACTTTTTTGCCCATTTGTGCTTGTCTCACTTCAAATACAAAAGTCATTTCAAATGAAACAATGTCACACACACACACACATACACACACAGACACAACACATATATACACACACACACACATACATGCACATACACCCGCGATCTTATCACATTTAACTCGCAGTTGATTTTCATGCGGTTTTACAGGCTTTGTAATCCACGTATAATAGATAATGGATGACATAATGATGCCTTTAAGCATTTTTTTCCTTAATGCTCATTGGTCCCGTAAGTCTATAGGAAGGCTATGGTTGGACACCGTTTCAGATTCCTTTACCTATCGTCTTCGTTTCAACTATAGGCCCCGCTATCGCAAGGCATGTGTTAGTCGAAACTGCGTCGGTCTGTGCTGGGTGGTTCCAGTTTGTTGTCGGGTGAGCTGCCCTGCCTCGCACCACCCGCGTCACTGATTGGTCAAGGGTGACACCGATACCGTCTGTATCCGACTCTCGCCGAACCGACTCCGATACCGAAGACATAATTTTGCCCTAATGAACAAAATGCGCACGTTGTAAGTAATCAGATATGGGTTTCGTTTCACAGAGTTCAGTTGATTTTTTTGTTTTGTTATTATTTTTGTTTTGTGTGTGTTTTCACAAAAGGTTATTTCCAATGAATCCGTCATAAACCTATCTAATCCACGCCAAGATGTGTTAACAAAAAAAAAGCATGACCATTTTTTTAAGCATCGTGTTTTACACTCTCCATGATAATGTTCCCCATTCCATTCCTTGAAATGAAGAAACATTTTGAAAAATAAATTCAATTAAGGCAAAAAGCATAATATTTATGTAGCTGATAAGAACAAAACTTATGCGCCAGGAGTTGTTGTTTTTGTTGTTGTTGTTTCGATTGCCAGTATAGTGAATGCCAAGCGATCAGTACTCGCAAAATACTAAGGAACAAAAAGAAACAGCGATGGCGTTTTATCTGACTGTAAAAGCCGCCCTTTTGTCGGTGCATTTTCCTCTGTGAAATATATACTTTTTAATTACAATTGCCGCCAGTGCTCAGTTAGAATTCAAGCGTTTCGAAGATCCCCATTGGGTTATGGTTATCTAGTTCTAAATGAACATTAATTTCTGATGTACATATTATAGATCTATAATATATATATAGATTATATATTGTTTCAATGTGCGAATAGCAGTGGTCAGTATTACTCACTATTAGCCTCATTACTTCATAATCTAGAAAGACTTTTAGCAGAGCTTCTGTCTTGCAACTACGTAAGATACTTTTGCGCAACCTCTTCTGTTTGCAAGATTGATTTATTCACAGCTGAGCCACCCATTGTCTCGCTTCATCCAGTTTCGTTTTTTTTTAAATAGTTGTGTGTCAATTGATGGAAAATCCCTTCGCTATACTTTTTTCGATTATCGACCTGAGACATGTACCCAATCCCAAAAGCTAGAGGAAGAAAAGTTCTTCTCCACCTCCTACATTTCACGCTAAGAAGAGAATCCTTTTAATGAATGTGGCTCCACTCGCTTCAATCCATTTCACGACTTCGCTACCTCCCTCTCTCTGCCCTTGCCACTCTCTCTGAAGTTATTCTGTCATACTCCCTTGGATTTTCCTTCTTCCATCCTTCCTGTTCAATGTTGATTTTTATCGTTATCCTTATCTTCACCCCTTCCCTACACAGTGCTCCCTACACGGAGCTACAAGTGGTGGAGGATGGCGCCCCTCCAATGCTACCAAAGTACAAGATTTTCTTGCTGAACTCCACCCAGTTCGGTCTCAACTTCTTGGTGTTGCTGCTTAGTGTTGTGGGTGAGTGTGCCTTATTGTGAGAAAACCTATTATAAACAAAAAAGTAGTGCGTACGATTTTATAAAGACGTATTGAACGGTAGATTGGCAGATAGACAGATGATGCTTATATAAGACAAAAAGATGGTTTGATATGGAGAGGCACACGCGGCTGGATATCCAAAGTTGTAGAAAAGTTGATCTTAAGTGAAACTTCAAAAGCAAAATTATCTTACAGAGAAAGAGTAGCACAAAAAACAAAAACACTTATACTGAGACAGCCTAACAGGAACAAAGAAATAGAAAACTTTAAGACAATAAGGGGAGAGAGGCCATAAATCAATCCTAGAAACTAAAAACAAGTTTAAATACATTGTACACTAGGTTGATGTTTTTTTTCTTTACGTTTATTTTGTATGCGTATTACATGTATAGCTTTGAAAAATGAAATATTCTTTCATGCGTGAATACATGTAATTTGAATTTCAGGCTTACATTAGCCTCCAAAACATTGTTTCTCAAATGCCTTGATCGGGAATTCCAATTAGCTAGCGCACTCCACCGAAAGCCGGAGATCTGCGGCTCAAATTGCCCCATTTACCTTTCTCTCCGTATATCATTCCTTGTGGGGTAGAGGGAGGGGCGGGGAACTTAAAAAATGTCGTTTCAATTTTTGTTTTCCATTGACCCACAGTTGTTCCAGCTCAGGTAGAGAAATTGGTAGGAGGAACCCACAAAGGCAGAACCATGGGTGGCATGGTGGCTGGGGGAGCAGGTAAGCTCGTGCCTTATGGACTTGGCTACAACAACAACAGCATCTACTTTTAATACTTCTACTATTACTACATAGCGGTAGTAGTAGTAGTAGTAGTAGCAGCAGCAGCAGCAGCAGCAGCAGCAGTAGTAGTAGTAGTAGTAGTAGTAGTAGTAGTAGTAGTAGTAGTAGTAGTAGTAGTAGTAGTAGTAGTA
>RQTK01000583.1:262392-264859 GCA_003991915.1 Elysia chlorotica | reverse complement strand
GTGGGGACAGCCTTGTTGTGGTGAGTCTTGGCAGCCTTTGCTTGTTCTCTGTAGAGGGAGGGAGAGAATTCTCTCCCTCTCTCCGGGTTTAACGTCTCCTAGGTTCCCCTGGGGGATCCTATACGGCGAAGCCTTTGCTCGTGTGGACGCAGGACCTTTTATAGAAAAGAAAGTTCCCAAAAATTAATGGGGACGAAGGCGAAACCCATAATGGTCAATAATGTATTTGTTCGATTTAGTCCGGCCCATACTGATTCGGTCGGTGTCAGTAAATGTAAAACGAGCCGGCTAAAACAGGAGTCCAGGTATCGCCTCGGTTGTTTATTTAACGCCCGACGTTAAGCAACCGACTCAGATCAACTCATTCCCCTGGCGGATCCTAAATGGTCTCGTGTCTCAGGAGTTACATAGTCTGAGAGTATCCTACATGCCAGTAGACAGAGACATAACTAGAGCTGAAATGTTTTGGTATTTTTCCACAGTGACTAAAAATTCCGAAGAACTGGGCCACTGTGTTGGAAGGCATGAATTCTGTCCCACTATTATAAGCGTTTCGAAGATCCCCATTGGGTTATGGTTATCTAGTTCTAAATGAACATTAATTTCTGATGTACATATTATAGATCTATAATATATATAGATTATATATTGTTTCAATGTGCGAACAGCAGGGGTCAGTATTACTCACTATTAGCCCCATTGCTTCATAATCTAGAGAGAACTTTTAGCAGAGCTTCTGTCTTGCAACTACGTAAGATACTTTTGCGCAACCTCTTCTTTGTTGTGGTATTTGTTGAATTTTTCTCGTAATTATTGTTATTATGATGAAAGCAGACAATACTAAAATTGTTTTCCGTATGTATATTTGTATGGTAATAAGAAAAAGTTAAATTAATCAGATATCCTTGTATATTATTTGTACAAATACGTCATTGGTCGAAATGTCCCGTTTGCAAGATTGATTTATTCACAGCTGAGCCACCCATTGTCTCGCTTCATCGAGTTTCGTTTTTTTTAATAGTTGTGTGTCAATTGATGGAAAATCCCTTCGCTGTACTTTGTTCGATTATCGACCTGAGACATGCACCCAATCCCAAAAGCTAGAAGAAGAAAAGTTCTTCTCCACCTCCTACATTTCACGCTAAGAAGAGAATCCTTTTAATGAATGTGGCTCCACTCGCTTCAATCCATTTCACGACTGTCTACACTCCGAGGCGTCATTGTCATCGGCTTTAATGGCTTGGCCACACCGAGGGATCAAGTGCTCCTGACCTGATACCGCCCACTTGAGTCCACATCTTCCTGTGGTAGCTGAAGTCGCCATTAAGGCTTCTTGCGAGACTAGCTCCGAGCGTCACTCCCTCTCGCTTCCGGTCTAATCATGGCGGCCACTAAAGACTTTTTCGATAGTGTGGAGCCTCTTATTCTTCTCACAGAAGAAGTGAAATGCATCATTTGAAGTTTTAGTGAAGGGGATTATTGGAGACTTTTGAGCCCGGAAGACAAATGAAATGGATCGCCCTCAGATATAACTTATTAGAGATTTTCAATTATCGTCCGCTAGTTTCTCAAAAACTCTACAAATCTTGCATTAGGATGGGTGTGTTTGAGGTTTTCTTTTAACGATAAAATACTTTTCAGAATACTATACAATTCTTCAACTTTATAGAGCGAGGGAGAGAGTTTTCCCCCTCTTTCCGAGTTTTACATCTCATAGATTCTCATGGAGGGTCCTGTACGACGACAGGCCCCAAGACTGACCTCTGACAATTTTATGTGTTGCCACACACAGGCGGGGATACCATGACTCCTGTCTCAATCACATTATACTGACACCGGCTCAACTACTTACAGGGGACGGAAATCAGACAAATAAATCTGCTGATCGTGGTATTAGATCTGGAGACCAACGCTCTACCACTTGAGCCAGTTCGCCCCTTCAACTGAAGAAAATCTTTGTAAAAGTATATCCTCTCTTTGGTTGGTAAAACTGTGCTAGTTCTACATATTATACGAGAAGTAAATAAGAAAATATTACGAAGACAATATGGGAATAATAGGACATGCAAAGTCTGTACTTATAAAATCATGCATATTATCTATCTATCTATCTATCTATCTATCTATCTATCTATCTATCTATCTATCTATCTATCTATCTATCTATCTATCTATCTATCTATCTATCTATCTATCTATCTATCTATCTATTTATCGATCTATCTATCCTTTTATCTCTCTCTTTCTCCCCTCCGCTTTCTACCCTCTTTCTTCCTGTGGACTCTCCTCTTTCGCGCCACACAATCCGTGTTCAATTTCTCCTTGTTATCCCCACAGTGGTGGTCTGCTCGGAATGTGCCTCTTCTGTCTGTCTGTCTGTCTCTCTCTCTCTCTCTGTCTGTCTCTCTCTCTCTCTCTCTCTCTCTCTCTCTCTCTCTCTCTCTCTCTCTCTCTCTCTCTCTCTCCT
>RQTK01000583.1:232392-259892 GCA_003991915.1 Elysia chlorotica | reverse complement strand
GGAAGTAACCACAGCGTTTCTGTCGACTACGGTCAGGGGGCGCCACTGAAAGCCAGCGATGTGGCGGCGCACGCCCACGGGGTGGTGCTACCAAGGATCCCCCGATACCAGCCGGAAGTCATCGAGCCTGCGGGAAACCTCGGTATGTCTCGCAATTCAACCCATGTTTTCAATAACTGATGCCTTTTTATGAATTTGGGAGCGCATGTGGCTCAATCAATTAGTGCTCTGAATTGAGAACGAAAGGTCTGTAGTTTGTAGTTCTAGCAGTGACACTGTCATTGTATATAATTTTTCTGCTGAAGAATTAAATAATAATAAATAATCCTTATCCATGCATGTACTAAACTGGTTTAGGGTTGATTTCCATTATAATATGTATATTTATGTAAAATTGGTGCTTTATTTGAGGGTGATAAAAATAGAGATGTGATCCCCCTGTTAAAGATTCTTCAAAGCTTGTAGTTATTCAGAAAATAGTTCCATTTCCGCTTTCCACCCTGTTTGATATAACAAAAAAGTAACAAATATTAACCAGAATAATTATGTTTAGGTGAAGGAAAACAAGACAATCTGTTAATGTGCCTTGTTATTATTGTTATTATTATTATTATTATTATTATTATTATTATTATTATTATATTATTATTATTATTATTATTATCATTATTATTGTTGTTGTTATTGCTATTATTGTTATTATTATTATTATTTATTTTTAATTTAATTTTTTTAATCATTATAATTATGATAATGCGTTCATTGTTGTTGTTATTGTTAATGCAATATGAATTTTTTTCCATAAAAATTACAAAACATGTTCATGTGCGACTCAGAACTTTTAAAAAATAAGTATTTCCTGTATCTTTTTTTAATTTTCAGGTTTGTACATAATATTCTTCCTGCTGGTCATCTCGTCTCAGGCAACCGTGGCCGTTCCATTCAACGCTCTTGTCGCGGACATATCGCACCCCTCACAGCGAGGTATGCAGTCTTTGTGACTATCATTGGTGTTGGTTGGAACTGTATGAGCTGCTGTCCTGTATTATTGCAGGGTTTTATAAAAATTACTATGGACTACATTTAATTTTTTTATTTGAGCTGAGTGCGTCTTAAGACTTCATCAGCGGAAAACAGCTCAGAATAATTTTTTATTCATTCCTGCCCTTTTTTATTCCTTCCCTCTTTGGCTTTTCAATTAGCTTTTTTCTCTTATGTGTTGTTTTTTTTTTGGCTTGTTTTTGTTTGTTTTTTTGCATTAGCCATTTTTTTTAGCAGTTAACAAATTGCTGGGAAACGTCAATTCCTTCGAAATGAGCAATGTTGTTTTTTTTTTCTCATCAATGTTTAAACTAAGATACTAGCTGATCATAGATAGGTGATAGTTTGTCCTATGTATACAGGTAATGAAATATTATAGTTCTCAGATTGCATCATAACATTTATGGACTTAGTGAGAAAGAATGGCAAGCTGAAAGCAGTTAGCACTTAAAATCCATAATTAATATAGCTTAATAGTTCATGTTTGAAGATTTATCACAGTTAAAGGGACATAACCATGTAAAAGTACTCGTGAATACAATAGCACCCTAGTTTACTCTAATGATTTTGCTCAATGAGATGGAAATTATGCATGACAAGTATTTGGAAAAGAAAAATCTTTCATGAGATATTGCATCTGATCAGTTGTCCATGGCATGACCACTCCACCGTTTTATTATTTTAAAGTGACAGACACGTTATTTTGCTACCTACAGGTTTTAATTCCGGAGTGATGGGAGCAATGATCCTCTTAGGCAATGTGTCAGGAGCTATAGCTGGCATCAGCTTCACTGTGAGTTTTCATTCATGCTGGCAGTATCGCAAATATCTCTTGGATTTAAGAGTTTGAAAGATAAAACAATAGCACAACTATGCACTGAATTGTTGAAAAAATTATTTTTTTAATTACCCATACAATTTGTGATATGAGTTGGTAAGTATCTTCTTAAAAAATATTTCAGCAGTAAGAAACTTATCACCCAAATTGGAATTGATACAATCTTCTCCTTGTTTGAAATATAGGTGTAGTTTGTTGTTCTACAAGTAGTGACTTATTTTGAATATTTTTACATCTATGTGTTAATTTTTTAATTCAAGTCATAAGTAACTGACTATCAATACCAAAGTCATGCTTGTGTTTTTGTTGCAGCACATTGGCGTGATGAGCATGTATGCAATTATCATAGCAATGCTTGTTGTTTGTGTGCTCATCACAACCTTCACCATCACTGAATTCCAGCCCAAGAAGGACAGAGACATACCAAACCTCAGTAAGAATGCAACAAGTTCTCATTTTTTTGTCTGCTTTTCAGAGCAGTTTTAAAATGTATTTTCCTTCTGGATTGTTTTTTTTAGCATGTATCAAAGGTTCAAAATTTTAGGTAAGATAAGATAAGATAGGATAAAAATTACTTTATTGATCCTTTTTGGGGAAATTGAAACTAACATGCCCGTTTTCATTTTTGTAATTGCATAGTGGCCTTGGAAAATGAATAATTGTTTTCCCACTAAACTGACATGCCCATTTACATTTTTTAACTGTATAGTGGCCTAGAAAAATTAAAAATTATTTTCCCATTGATTGGGTTGGTGACCATATAATGTGGCTGTCCACGTCGCAAGTATTTTGCCCAGCAGAAAGGTTTGCTTGCTCCATTCTAAGAGAATAAGGCTGATACCAGTTTATACCAATCCAAGTTCATAAGACATGTTTTTAGGGGAGCTCTCTATTTAAGTTTAAGGTGGGCTTACCTATCTCAAATGTCTCAAAAAAGTTTAAAGTGTTCCAATAATGTGAATATCAAAGTATATCTAATCATGGTCCTGAGCCTGTTTTTTACAAGGATACCACTCAATTGTTAACCTTTTTGAATTTTAAATTTTAAAGCAACATATACTTTACTTTTAACTAAGTATTTTACATGTAATACAATTTAGACAGGTTCTCTAGAGATTGGTTTTGAAAGTGACAAAACTATTGTTTCAAAAAAATTGTTATAATTTATATATCATTCAATCCTGTACCATGCAATATCATAGCAATGCTTTTGCTGCCATCCTCTATTTTCAGATTGCAGAAGTGTATTTTTAGGATTTTGGACACCATTAAAAGGTATTTATCCAAGAAATCGAGCTTTTTTTTCTTCTTTTTTTTTTTAAAGATAGTAGTTTAAATAAGCTTGATTTAATATTTTGTGTTATTCTAATAAATTTTAGAGCCTTGTTCAAAATAATTTACTAATGTAACCTTGGCCAAACCCGCCAAAATATAAAACTTGTAAAACATAAATCTTTTTGTTAACTTTTGAAAATACTTAGTACTGATTGAATATAAAAAAAGGTTTTTTGTATAAAAGGCAGTCCTCAGTGCAACAATTTTAAACATATGAGATAAGTTTTTAATTTGAGTTTGGGTGTTCAGTTAGTCGTGCGTCATCCGAAGAATGGAAACATTTCGTAATAAAAGATGATATTCTATGTTTTGTTTCTACCTGTAACAATGTTCATGTTTGATATATAATGCTTTGCACAATAGTTTGAAAAGTGTTAATAATAATTTGACTTCATTTCACATTGAGTTTGCCTTTTTTATTCACAAATAGTGTGCATATATTGACAGAGAACTTCATATTGTCTCGAAGCAGTTGAAAAAAAAGGAACCCTCTTAGCTTTTTTATCATCAGATTATACTTTTTGGATCTTAAAATTTAAATCGTGATTATATCAGGTTATGTTCATATGTCATGATCTCTAATATCCTAAATGGAATTATCCTTATGATTTCTTTCTATTGTTTCTGTGATACTCTTATTCTTTCAGAGCATGACTTCCGGTGGGTTTTCATCACCAGGTTCCTGATGCAGCAAGGTGTGGCTACTATCACAGGGTAATAGATTTATTTTTGGTTTAAGATATCAAGGAGAGTGTGTGGGAGTGGGAGTTGTTATCTTATTTTCTTTGCACTTATCTCTTCTGACTGGAAAAATATTTCAAAGATTGCACCCTGGATTGCATCAACATCAAGAAATAATTAATGCTGGTGAATGCCAATAAAAGCTGATCTAAATGAGTATTGGTTTAAACAGCTTTAGCTGTAAGGTTATACAATTTCTTTTTAGTTTCTTGTTGTTTTTTTTGTTGTTGTTTTTTTTTTTTTAATAAAAATCTGCATAAAAACAATGACTGCTCCTTCAGTTGCTTATATATGATTTATATCTCTCAAAATAGTTTTTATATTCGCAGAATTATGCATCTTAAATTTGAGAAGGTTACATGCATAACTTTATGGCTCCTTTTCTACTGCAGGTTTTTGGAGTACTGGCTGAACGACATGATACCTTTGCCGTACTGCTGGACTGCAGCAACCTCTGTAGCGCTGCTTCTACTGCCACTTCTGTTTGCTGCCGCAGCGAGGTGAGTAGCATCGATGGGAAGAGACATAGGGTTAAGTTGAGGTGATTGAGTTGGTTGCTTAATGTCCAACGGTTGCACTAAATAGGCTATATTGTGGACAGACATCAAGACTATAAAGTCTGGCAATTTTATTGTGTTAAAATTATATTTATTTGAATCTACATCCATGTCCATATAATTGATTTAGAACACTTTCATGACCCTAAATGAGCTCCAAAATAATAGGATACGTTCATAGGTTGTTTGAACAAAGCCTTTTTTTTTAAAGTGAGTTTTCTAGATATGTATAGACCCACAACCAGTGTCAAACAATCTCATGGGTTTCTAGATATGTATAGACCTGCAACAACAATGTGTCAAACAATGTCATGGGTATTGTTGTTATTTTGTTATGTGAATGCTTGTGATATATCAAGTGAATGATATTTCAGGAGGATGGGTGTATTATATAGCTAACTGATTACTCTACTTTTCAACTGTTTATTAAAGAATTAAGAATCAGAAGACTTTCTCGTCATGTGCTTTTCTGTTATTACAATGTAAATCAATTGAATATTTTTCAGCTCCTTGGTGTTTGGAATTGTCTCTGACAAAACTGGTTATCGGAAAATCATTGTCACCATTGCATGTAAGAGAATACCCAAATTATTTGAATTTTGTGTGTTTATCATTATACATAACTATTCTGAATTTTTTTCCCTCTAAAAAACTTTAAAACTCATTAACAACACATTATGATGAATTTGGAAAGAAGAAATTGCAAACAGAAGTTTAGGAATATTTATCTCTTATCGTTTAAGTAAATTCTTACATTTCATAGTTGATTTTCATAATTTTCAAAAGACTTGTAAATGGTGGAAATATGTTAAGATTGTGAATGACCCTTGTGTTACAAATATTGTATTTAGTGTGAATAAATTAAATCATCATTTTCATATTATTTTTTTTGGTGCTAAATCCTATGACTCTCTATTCATTATTTTCTCAGCATTTATCATGGGACTAGGGTCCTTTGTCAATGCTTTTCTTTCTGGGGACTACGCATACTATATTGCTGGAATCATGGCCTTTATTATAGGTGAGTTTTCTTTGGAGATCTATTTTCACATTAATTTTATCAATCTATAGATGATGTAAAGAAATTGAAAAATAATTTTAGTGCATTTATATTATTTATGATAAATTCAGATCATATTGTTTTATTAACATCATTACTTTCCAACTCCATAATGGTTGAAAGCCTTTTTTGTACTTGATTCTATTTTTGCGAACATGAAGAGCTCAATGTTTTGCTAATTTTGCCTGTTTTTAAGCACTTATTGATAGAATATTTTTGTGCCCATCCATAAGTTTTAGCTGTTTCACAGGCTTAAATAACCTAATAGTTTTTATACTTGCTAAAACCTGATTTACTAAATTACAACTGCTGAATGTCACTTAAAACTGTACAGAGAATAATATTATGAAATAATGAAACATGCAATTATAAAATTCACAGTAAACTTTTAAGCAAACTTTCCTTCTTTCATAACTATAGCTTGCACATACACAATCTAATTTTCCAACAACAAATGTAGCCCTGTTTTCCCCATACCTTTTAATTGCTGGACAAATTTTGACTACAACCAACTTTTAGACAGAAACTTAAAATCTTAATAAATTTGGTGATTCATTTTTTAATTTTTTTAATAGTTCATACCATATTGATTTTTTCAAATCGTTATGTTTGAAGGCTAACAAGTTTTTTTTCAAACACTAAGAACTTTAATACTTGTGGCGCAACCAGGTTTGGGTTTCGGAGCCTACCAGTCCGTGGACTTTGCGCTGGTGATGGACGTGCTGGCGGAAGATGCTGACAAAGCCAAGGACATTGCTGTCTGGCACCAGGCTCTTGTGCTGCCCCAAGCCCTGGCCACTCCACTGGGCGGCATCGTCCTTGACGTCTTTGAGAAGGTCAACTGTCGAGCAGGCCTGGGCTACATCATCATCTTCATCCTCAGCTCCATTTACTTCCTGCTCAGTGGCTCGTTTGTGTTCAAAATCCGGCGGGCTCGTTGAGACTTTCCAAGTTGTGTGTGGAGATCCAAAGTTTATTCAATAGTCACCACT
Source organism: Elysia chlorotica (assembly GCA_003991915.1). NCBI lineage: Eukaryota > Metazoa > Mollusca > Gastropoda > Plakobranchidae > Elysia > Elysia chlorotica. The sequence continues at coordinate 253,328 of RQTK01000583.1, read as the reverse complement.
AGCATTCAACAAGTGCAGGGAGATGCGCAAAAAAAAAAAATGCTGAGTTGAAAATTATAATGGGTTATGTGCTTAAAACTCAACATGTTTCATTTTACCTACATTCCCTACCCCTGAAATGATTTCAAATCTGTTTTGAAATTTTCAATCTTAAAAACAAAAGATGAAAGCGAAATCTTTTTTTTCTTTATGTTGTGATATATATGTGCTACCAAAAATGTCATCGTTTTTTTTTTCTGCTGATAAAGTTGTTCATATCAAAGAATGTACTTCTTTTATTTTTGTTTTTTTTTTTTTTTTTTGGGGGGGGGTGGGGGGATTGCTAGACGGTTAGTTTTAAAGCATGAGAAACATTGATTTAAAAAATTAATATGTTTGAATGGTCCACTGTGAGTTTTAAAACCTTTCAGCTCAGGGTTAAGTTTGTCAAGGTTAAATTTTTACAATTCTTAGTCTTGTGATAATTTTTATTGATTTATCTGTTAAACATTAGTATATCTGTATCTTGATGCAGCGAATGACAAACTGTTTGTTTCAGACGAACTTAATTATAAACTGACATAAAGGTGAAATTGAAAGGCATGAGTACATTCTGCTTAGTAATCATTAAATAATATGATCTTCAAGCTAGATCTGGACGTTATTGTGTAATCAAACATAATCTTTTTCTCATGTTTAATCATTTTTTGTTGTTTCTTTAGCTGTTATGCAAAGTATTTTAAAACTCATATTTATAGTGCAGCATACTTTTCTTAATTTACCTAAATCTAAAATCGGTTCTTTCCAAAAGTTTGAGGTGGGTTTTTTCATCAGACTAGGCTTTGTTATAGGAAAGATTAATTTGCTAAAACAAGCATGTAAATTATCATGACTTGATTTCAAGGTACATTAAATTTTGTATCTAGATTGCTTTAAAAAAAAGTCATATCTTTATATTTATTTGCTTTTTTTTTTTTAAAACAATGCTGTCTTACGGCTTAACTATGTAGTCTTCTGAATTAACATCAGTTGGATTACATGTATAATAAAAATAACTTTTGACAGTTTATAAGTATAAATTAAGACTATGTCACCTTTGTTTCATAAAATAGCATATAAGGTTCAAGGCATTTTCAAAACAACAAAACCCAAACCTACTCTGGCAATGTCACTGTAAAAAAGTAATTAGAGAAGCATTGGAGTACATCGACAGTGTAAACTTCCATATTAAAGGACTGATATCATTAATTGACTTTATTTCATATCTTTAAGTTACAATGTAGCATACCTATCATTTGTAATTATGATCATGAAATTACATTGCTAAAATGGTAACACAATGTTAATTTTTTATTTGTCATTAAAATCACAAAGTTTAATCAAAAAATCAAAAGTAAGTTTTTGTCCTCCAGGAATTTTTTGCTCTTGTTATTATTATGCTTTTTATTTTTACACTTTTTGTTTAAATATCAACAATGAACTGTAAATACATTATTTTTGTTTATAGCTTTTCATATGTCTCCAAAGATTGAATGTTGCTTTGTAAAGTAATGAATCTTTGATGTCTTTCATCTTGGCAATTTTTTCAAAACCTCGTAAATGGGAACTTGAAAAAAATATGGCCGGAGATTGACCTCTTAAAGAAATCTGACTTGTCCAAAATATCGCAAGTATGTTTCTTTATTACTTTTTTTCTCGCCAGTTTAGAAAATTTAATAACTTTTCAGAGATCAGGGTCAGTGTAACTGTTGGAGAGTCTGACTCATTCTTACTTGTTATAAGACATCCTTATCAACATGAAATATGTCTTTTGGAATAAATCCAGTCCCTGATATCCATTTGCAACACAAATTTCCGACACAAATTATTGCTAAATATAATTATTAAGGTCATGTAAAAATGTTGTAATAATGGATAACCATGTCATTTCATTTTTTTCTGTGGTCGATTGTGGAAAAATGATCTCGATGCAACTTCATGTTGTAACATCATTTATGATCTCCAAGGTCTTTCTTGACTCAACCGGAAAAGATTTGAAATAACAGACTTATGGAAAGACTATATCCACAAACCAATTGCACCACTTTCTTCATTGTATTAAGCATATCATGTCTGATTTCATATCCTCTACGACTTGAGAAAGTGTTGCCATATTCTACCTGGTAAGTTTACATCATTCCAACAAAAGCATGCAGAGTGTGCCCTTTGAAGAGCATTTAAACTTGTGATGCCTCATTTCACATTTCCTCTTTTCCTTTAGAGTTTCTTGTCTTATACTATGTGGCCAAGACTTTGCAAGATTAACCTACAACAACATCAGCACACTTGGACTCTTAAAGGATCATGACAGATTTTTCTGTTGTTTTTTTTTTAAGGCTAAAAGAAGTTTTTGATAAATTAATTATCATGTAATTTTGATATTACAATCTTAAGCACAAGTAAAATTATTTTTATATTATACCGTTTCAGGGATTATCTTGTATGTTGCTTGCTTTAATGCTTTTTTATGTGTTAGGTTGAAATTTTTTTTTCATTTTGGTAGAACTCTATGAGAAATGATTGAGAAAATGAAAAAATATGTTTTAAAAGAAAAAAGAAATAATTAAAATGCAGTCCAAAACCCTCCATTTGGAAGTAATGATATAATATGATTAACATTTTTATATCACTACGTGGTCTCATTTCTTGTCTGTATTTTTTGTTTTGTTATTTGGTTTGGGCTTGTTTCAGGTGTTTTTCATAAATGTGTATCTCTATTGTGTTTTGTAACTAGTATATTTAATATAGAAATGATGTGAGTACAAATTACAGCATTATATATTTGTATTGTAAAACAATTGTTTTAATTGTGTTACTATATCATGAGTGTTATCATCTGTCTTGCTCAATGTAAATATGCATTTTTATCATAGCTTTGCAATACACCAAAACAGCAAAAATGTTACAAGGATTGTCCTATTAACCTTATTAAATCATGAATAACCCATAGACGTGAGTCATCAAGATATCTGTGCATGGTTAAATTTATGGTTTGATGATGATGATGATGATGATGATGATGATGATGGTGATGATAGTGATAATGGTGAGGATGATGATGATTATGATGAGCACTTTCACGTCCTTCAGGTTTTACCCTTTCTCAGATGTAATGAAAAGAAAGAAAGTTTTATTCCCAGTATCAATGCACCCAAAAAACTCTTTTTTTTTCCTCCTATAGTGGACTTTTCCAGATGCAACTGTATGTTCAGGACATTTTATTATTTTCCTCCTCCCAACCATTACAGAGGATGATTTAGATAATTATGCGTCCTACAGATAATTTTCTCTTATAATTTATTTGTTTATTTCAAGCAGACAGTGTGTGATAAGCATCTACTTAAAAAGGATTGTTTTAGCATTCCTCAAATGCTACATAAAAGAAAATCTCATGCAAGTCTAAATAGTTTGGGGAGAATCAATCTAATCATTTTTGACTTTCTAGGAGGGCTTGGCCCTGTCATGCTTATGGCTCTCTCAGGGTTTAACTGCACTAATTATTCTCATATTCTATGTTTCTTTTGTAGAGTCTCACAATCCATACCTAGCACTTCTAAATATATTTTAAGAACCTTAGTACATTGTCAGTGGTGTAAATTACTTGCTTTCTTATCCTGTCAAAGAAGGATCACTTTAATTTGGTGCTTCGACTGTGTAGGCCTACTTACTAATTATTCTGTTTATACTTTTAATAAGTATTTGAATCAATTTGTAGGTTTCTATGTGCAAAATGGTCTCATTGGATCAAATCATGATATCAATATTAGAAGTTTATTATGGTTGATTTGGGTGGAAAATTTTATAAGAAAACTATGTTGTGTCAAAATCGTACATTTTTTGGCTCCATACATTTGATTCTTATGCCCAAAGGCTGCTTCGGCAGAAACAAGCGTCTTTTTTTTTTTTTGGAAACGATGCAGAATGCTTTACTTGTTTATTTTTTTCCAGACGCTTTGCTTCAGGTAAAAAAAAAGTACATAAATATAAATATATATATATATGTCTCAAAAGAGGTTTTTTCCTTAGTCTCCTAATGTTTATATAAAATGTAGTTGTTTGATAATACAGAATGTGTGTATGAGAAAAAAAAACTCATGATTTTAACTGTTTAATAAAGTTTTTATTAAATCATAGATTTTGTATAATATTCCAAGATTAACTGTAAGGCTTTATGATCCTTTTTAACACTTTAGACGAGGTCAGTGTTATGAAGGAGTGATGTTTGATGTGCTATAACTCATTTATGACATTGGGGTAGAGAAGAGGAACACTTCAGGCTACTTTGCTTTACAAAATGTTAATGGTGATGCAGTAGAGCTTGGTAAACAAATCGCAAGGCACAAAAATATAACAAGGGCAGTGAAGCTCTAAGATTTAAAATACAATACAAAAACACATGTTTTGTATTGTTTTGTAATTTTAGAGCTGCACTATATTTACTTTTATATTTTTTGTGCGTGGCAATTCGCTTTATAGAAGCGGCTTAGATCTTTTGAAACTTGCTTCGTAGGTTATTTATTTCAAACATATATTGATTTCATCTTCATCCATTAGATCTATATTAGTTTTGGTGATTAAATATTTAACCTTAAGAAGCCTTTTTGTGAAAAATTTAGTTGACATCTGAAGTGTACTAAGGTGTGAAAAATACTTAAAGTAAGTTTTCTAATTTTAAGCAATATTTTTCAACCTAAGCAACAGAACCGTATTTGTAACTGTATATTACATCCCACGCAAGCTGCTGTGTAAAATCCCTGGGTGTTTGTTGTAAAGTGTTTTCCCATGGATGCCGCGCATCAATTTTTGTTGCTATTAATTTTTCAAATGTTTTTTTTTTTCCAAACAAGATCGCCTGCTATTCTGTAAGCCTTTTGTGCAGCCTTCCCATATTATACTTGTTATAAGACTGTGTTTTATGTTGTTTAAGTTTTCTTCTTCCATATTTTACCTTTTATAAGGTAAAAAAAAACCCAGTAAAATATGTTATATTTTCAATTCTGCGTCTTGATTCTCTTTGGGTTTTTTTATTGAATTTGCCTGCAGATTTTTTAATTTGCAAACTTCAAAAAATCTTATCATACAAGTTTAAGACATATGTATGTAAGAGTTTATTTTTTAGAAACAAGTTTGTCTTTTAGAAGCCTATGGAGAGAGTCCCGGTTCAAACTTGAATTAAATGTTTGATAGAAAAAAATGTGGTTTTACACATTGCCGCAAATGCACTTTGTGTCTTAAAAAACGTAACCCGCAACAGAAACAATACATATATGATAAGTGCTTTTGAAAAATAATAAAACGTTTTTTTGTTATTAATCTTATTTATTCCACAATGGACGTATTCCTCCAACACATCCCTTTTGTTCACACATCAACATCATGAGTTATCAGATTAACAGTTTTGAACCGACAATAATTTGACATACAACAAAGGTTTATTTAACTGCCCTTTTTCTCCATACAATCTAATTTAGTCTTCTCAGTACATTTAAATATTAATTAATTGTGGAAGATGTTACATTTGATCATTACAACCTAACCAATCTGGGACTATAAATTGAAAATGCAAGTCCTATCAAAAATGAAACGATTCATGAATGTCCTCTTTTCTTCTGGCATATATAATGTCAAAGGTCGAATGCAAGCCTGTTTTTCGCGGTATAGGATCCCCCAGGGGAACCTAGGAGACGTTAAACCCAGAGAGAGGGAGAGAATTCTCTCCCTTCCCTCTATAGAGAAGCAAGCCTGCTTAAATTTATAATTTTTTTCAAAGAAAATTAAACAAATCTGGGAAAATCTTTGTGTAAACATTGTAATTATGATTTTACAAAGGAAAGACAACAGTTGCAATAGCACAATAGTCACAGCAGTAGCCAGTATTTTACATCAAAGAAACAGGCTCATTTTCTATAGAAATCAAATGAAATCAATGGAAGGCTTTGTACCTTACCAGAAAACAATGTAACGGATGGCCAGAAACATGATAGGAACAGCTCAAATAGTTAACAATAACATTTTCCTTTCAACATATGCTACAAGTCTGTAGGTTTATCTTCTTTTGTGTCATTCAAACAAAACAATTTCTATACATAAATAACCAGGAGATCTGCAACAATGTTTAATATGTAACTTCTTTGTCATATAATTATTATATCAATTCCATTTGTAAGCGTTTGGCAACTCAAGATGTCTCCTTATTCAGGACGACAAGAAATAAAGCGTGTAGGGCAATCAAATCGGGTCAGATGAACAGATACATAAAACTTGATTTAGAGGAATAAAGCATTTTGATAAATAGATTTCTTGATTTTTCATAAATACATTATCAAGATTATATTTTTTAAAGTTACAGTATTTACATGTCAATGTATCACAACAATAAGTAACTTGTACCATCTAAGTGTTAACGATTTCAGAACAATATTGTGGCAACTGTATGTAGTTATAGTACATGTAGCCCTACTATTATCAACTTATTTATTACTTGTAGCATGAATGTTCTACAATATTGGTCACTGAAAAGATGATGCTATTGATGGGTATTGTGGAAGTCATTTTTTTCTGATAATGGTAATAATGATAATAAAAAATAATAATAAAACAATATTAACAATAATAACAATAATAATAATAATAATAATAATATTGATGATGATGATGATGATGATGATGATGATGATGATGATGATGATGATGATGATGATGATGATGATGATGATGATGATGATGATGATGATGATGATGATGATGATGATGATGATGGGTCATCATGATCATCATGATAATGATCATCATCATCATCATCATGATAATCATCATCATCATCATCATAATGATCATCATCTTTGATGATCATGATTAAAAATATACTTTGGTTCGTATATTGAAGTAACTTTAAACAACTTTTTTGCATCTCAAAACAGTATGGGTCATAATAAATAAAAGTTGTAGAATGATTGATATAATAAACTGGTTTAAAGTGAAATATTACAACATATAATGAAATGAAAGGGATTTTGTATGTACGACTTTAGTCCAAGTGTTCTTTTCACAGAGGACACAAGATAAGAATGACATAGTTATAGTTCTTTAAAGAGCTAAGAATTATACAGTATCCAAATGTTTAAAATAAATAATTTATTCTCGTCATGGTAAGGCACCATGCAAGCCTCTCTCAAGTATACTTAACTATCGAAACCGGTAACGATCTTGTCAACTCTCAGCTTAATGGATGTTCTGACTTGCAACATTTGATCTTATTTCAAGAATCATAGTCAGGTGTAAATGTTGTATTTAGATAATGCCAGTGCTGGTGGGTTCTTGTTCCTTTGGGTTTTTTTTGTTGTTGTTGTTTTTTTGTTCGTTTGTTGTTTTTGTTGTTGTTCTTATTGTTGTTTTTGTTTTCTTTAATGTTATTGTTGTTGTTGTTGCTTTCGTTTGTTTGCTGTTGTTTTTGTTTTGTTCGTTTGTTTGTTTGTTTGTTTTGTCTGTTGTTGTTGTTGTTGTTGTTATTATTATTTTTGTTGTTGTTGTTGTTGTTGTTTCGTGTTTGTTACAGTTGCTATTGCAATGTATATCAGATTGCACGTTATGTAAAGTCTTGGTGCATTATCTATCTTGTACCATCCTTGTGCGTATGTGCCACTGTTTGCGCATCCAGTAAATCTCGAGATGATTAGCCTTTTATTGCAGCGTCACGGTGTTTATTAAAAAAAAACTAACCAGGCAGTGTGCATTTCTCTTTAAAAATCTAAACTTTGTAAACAAAACCCAACACACCAACTAGTGAAATTGCTTTATCTATAGATAATCTAGCAAACAAAAAAATTACAATAAATTATTTACTTACTCTTCCATGGCACATTATCATAATATGAAACATTGAGGACTTGAGGATCAGCCATAGTAGTCGTCATACTTTTCATGGCATTTTAATTTGAGTAACACTTTTAAGACTATCAACAACGTGTAAAACTGCTATGTCAATAAGGTCAATCAATGAATTGTGTGATCCATATAATTATACAAAAATGATGTATCTCTTCTCAATGTCTTTAATAAGTAGCAGAGGTAAAGCTGAACAGAACAATTATATCACAAAATAGTTTACATGGTATGACTTTATAAGCTACGAATTTCTTCCTCTTAGTTATCCGATTCCACAACACGAGTTTGATAGAAAGATTGCTAGTTGGTTCAGTAATCCCAAAAGCTCGTGCAAATTATTTTAAATCTTAATTTTACTCCTATCAGCTGCTGGAATTATGAAATTCAATATTCGCGAATAGCTCCGTAAAACAAAGTACAGAAATATCAAAGGTAAAAAGCATATCGACCTGGTAAAAACAAATAAAAACCCTAAAGTACTTTACTTTTATGTCATATTCTTTTTTTCTACAAACAAAAGTAATAGATTCAACTTAACACTCGGAAGCATAAGGAAATTTTCAATAACCTTTACATATTTTAACATACGCTCCCCGCCTTTTTTTTTCAAGGACAGAAAGATATTTCATTAAGTATAATTATACATATTATACAAGCTGATTACATGGTATATAAAAAAACACATTTTCAAAGAGGACACTGTACTGGTAGATCACAAAGAATTGCCATTTTCTGCACAATAATTATACTTAACATAAAAGCAGTAAGATGAAAACATGAAATATAAAAGCCATGTAACAAGTGGGGGAGGAATGAATGAAATCGATGGGTTATTGAATGTAGTCTGACCTTTGATATAACAAGATGGTCATATGTAAAAATAAAAAAGAACAGTTGTTTGACAATAGTGTTTAAATTGATAAAAAGCCGTACTGGCATCAGCAATATTTTTGGCAACAAACAATAGTGCACGGCCCTACACTCCCATATACATACACATACTGTAACTTGTATAACTCTTCCACGCCTCTCTCTGTCTGTATACCTTTCTTTCTCTCTTTATCTATCTCCCCACTCCTCATTCCCCTATTCTCCACTATCTCTCTCCTTCTCTCTCTCTCTCTCTCTCTCTCTCTCTGTCTCTGTCTCTCTCTCTCTCTCTCTCTCTGTCTCTGTCTCTCTCTCATAGTTTCCTTAACTATGCTCTAACAAGTCTTATAAATCCTCTTCAGCGAATTATTGTTAACGTAATGTACCTGTAGGACTGGCAAACTTTTCTGAACTAACATACCAAAGTAAAATGTGAGTCTTTGAAAAATAGGATGCCTGTGCTCTCGGAGCAATAATATAACTAATGCTCAATGGTCAAGTAGGTTTATTAAAAAACAATAACGCCCTCTTATCAATCGGACCGAGCTGTGATAAGATGCTGCTTCTCTGCGGGAAAATCAAGGGATGCATTAATTATTTGCGCAGCAGCCTCAAAGAGCGTACCCTACCTGATGACAATAATGTTTGTTGGATGAACATTCACACCCGCATAGTCGTCTTCAAGCGATAATTTTAGGGCTAAGAGAAACAAGAAGGTCTAAGTCTAAAGAAAATCTGGTATTCTTCTTAAGGCTCATTCAGAAAACTGTGGTAGAGAATAAAGCTGTTTCCAAAGTCCCCATCCTATTACCGCTCTCCTTCGCCTTGACATGTAGGCCTACGAGTGAAAGTACACCAGAGCCCGTAACCGTGCATCGCGATACATGGTCAGTCACTTTCATCTCACAAGCTCCACAAGCACTGCATTTAAGGCGGGGAGGGGGCTCGGATTCAGTATTCCTGCTGGTGGAGGCCATGTATACAATCTACACAACACTTATAGGACTCTCAAGGTTTGAGTATATATTTGTATACCATAATGTTTGCTCGAAAAACTCATTGACAGAGTCCTTCACAAAGTGTCCATATTTTGTGTACGGCGATCTCTTGTCCCTATCCGAGAGCTGCCAACTAAAGCACATTAGTTTGAAGACGGTTTTTTACACGCTTTTGCCTGCTATTGTATACTTTGGTGCACAGCTGACAACCTTTTGTGCCCAAAAATACGTATTTGTACATTCTTCCATACACTGATTTGGCTATAATTGTCCATTTTCATTTCTACAACTATGGTTGGCAGCTCTACTATCCGCCAGCAACATTATTTAGCACACTTTCACTTTGAGCTGACAACCAAAGGAACGTATTTGTACATTCTCATTTAAACCGTTTTGGCTGATTGTTCACTTTGGTGGCTACCAGAATTAACAGCTCTGTTATCCACCAGCAACAATATTTTGTACACTTTCATCTTTAGCTGATAATCTTACGTCAACAAAATGTATTTGTGGTTGTGAGGTCTTCCTTACACTGTTATAGCTACATCTGTTCACTTTGATGGCTACAAGGGTTGGCAGCACTGTTTCCTGCCCTATCAATATCATAAAACAGTCACCACGGCTACTCTCAGTCTCTTCTACACTGTTTTGGTAATATGATTTTTCACCTTGGTAGCTACAAAAGAGGGCAGCCCTTCATTCCACCAGCATCTCCCTATGAGTATCATGGAATAGTGACCACGGCTACTCTCAGTCTCTTCTACACTGTTTTGGTTACGATTTTTCACCTTTGTAGCTACAAAAGTTGGCAGCCCTTCATTCCACCAGCATCACCCTATGAGTGTCATGGAACAGTGACCATGTACACTGTTTCGGTTATGATTTTTCACCTTGGTAGCTACAAAAGAGGGCAGCCCTTCCTTCCACCAGCATCACCCTATGAGTATCATGGAACAGTGACCATGGCGGCTCTCAGTCTCTTCTACACTGTTTTGGTAGCAATACAATCTGGCAACCCTTTATTCCACCAGCATCACCCTATGGGTATCATGGAACAGTGAACATGGCGCCTCTCAGTCTCTTCTACACTGTTCTGGTTATGATTTTTCACCTTGGCAGCTACAAAAGTTGGCAGCCCTATCTCCCTATTAGTATCATGGAACCGTGACCACGGCGCCTCTCAGTCTGCTGTCAGTCTCAGGGCACGGCGATGGAGGCCAGGGAGACCTGGTCGCAGTCCGCCCTGGACTTGAGCGAGTGCCACTGGGCCACGGGCGAGCGCTGCGACTGCAGCATCCTGTCCCAGTGCTGGGATTCCTGGGGTCCGCTAGCGTGGTGCCCGATCACCACCCGGCCCACGAAGTCGTCCCGCGACTTGTAGTTGTAGTCCCACACGCTCACCACCACAGACGCGTTCACAAGCTGGAAAAGAAAAAAAGGATTGTGGTTTGAGTTTGTTGATCAAATTCCAACTACTGCACTGTATAATCCGATAAAGGAAGGGAAAAATAGGGGTTTGAGTTTGATTTGCTGTAAGTCCAACTTCAGCACTATATATTCGATAAAGGTAAAAGTAGGGGTTGGAGTTTGATTTTTATTGTTGTTGTTGTTGTTGTTGTTGTTGTTGTTGTTGTTGTTGTTGTTTTGTGGGTTTTTTCGGATAATTATGAGGACGAACATGCAAACCCTACATTTTTATTGGAGCCTCGAAGAACACCAGCTATTGGGGACGAGGAAAATCGATAAAAAACGTATTTTATGAGGGAAAAATCTAAACAAGAAAACAAAAAGATACAAATTATTAAAGGTCACCATTAAAGTTGTTAGTTTTCTTCTGATTGTAAATTGATATTTAATACTTGTTTCAGAGGTTTTTTAGAATGCCATACATTTTTACAAGACGCCTTAGGTATATAAAATCCGAATGTCAACGAAAGTCAGAGCGGAAAAATATGTCTTAAGTAAAAGTGACATTGGAATACATGAAGTTGGAAGCACTCCCTTGTGCTTTAAGAGTACAAACATTTTAATGGATGGGTTAACTTTGACCATGTTGATTCTCTGTGAAAAAAAAAAAAACCCACTCGTGAACATTCCTCGGTGCCTGTCACGACAATTTTATAGTAACCCCTTAATTGTTTTTGTTAAGTTTTGATTTTGGTTTCATTTTGGATCTTTTGTTGTTTTTATTTAGGTTTTTGGGTGAATTTTTAAAACTTTTTTTCACCCCGCCATTGCTCACATTAGGTTACACAAAGCCAACAATTTCACTGCACACGACGCATTTTGAACATTCTTTTTTTTTCTAGGTCAAGTTTCATTTTAGTAATTTATTTACAGTATTAGAGTTTGGCATTTGAGTTTCTTCGTTTGTTTTTGTTTGTTTGTAGTTGGGTTTTTTATCTTCTTTTTGAAAAGCTTTCGCAATGTTTTGTCGTTTCGTGTTAGAAAAAATTGTCATTTTTTTCCTTTAGTTTACGCTCTCTTTGTCAAGAACTTAATTTTTTAACGTTTAATGCGTTTTATCTATCTATCTATTTATCTATCTATCTATGTATCTATCTATTTATCTATCTATCTATCTATGTATCTATATGTCTATCTATCTATCTATAGATAGATAAATAGATAGATAGATGGATGGGTATTAGGGATGGGAGAAAATTAGAGATTTATAGAGAACCAGACAGATTGAGAGAGGCAGAGATAGAGTGCCAGGAACGGGGGAGGCCATGATATTTTCCCCATAGTTCAGACTCCCTTTGCGTGCCAAATACAATCAATTCTATGATAAACACCGATGTTCGACAGCTTTGTAATTTTTTTAAATGTTGGGAGCAGTTCTGAGGGTTCATTTGAGGACGTTAACATTTATCCGCTTCCCATGTTTTTCTATGCTTCCGAGTTGGTATTTGTTTTAACAATTTTGTTCTAATATCTTTTGGGTGATTTATTGAGAGAAAAATAACTTTTTGACCCCCATCGTTTTTCGCGCTAACTATGGGTAGGCCGTAAGTAAAACGTCGCGGTAGCTTACGAATCTATGTAAGCCTTCTTATTCTTATATTGTATGCCATTCTATTCTTATATTTTTATCCATTTATTTATAATACATTCGGTTTCTATATTTTCCTTTATCTCTTTTTTCCGTACTTGGCATAAATTATGATGATCAGCTTAACGTTGACAACCAGCGCTAAACACTTCGGAATACAACATATCACGCACAGTCATGATGAATACTTTGTTTTAACGGAACATACCACCCACATACCCATACCAACACATCCCATCTGCCTTTCTCGAGTTACTCTGAGTGCATCCCCTTTATCTTGAAAGTCTTAGATCTAAGTCTATTTTTTGACGTTGTATATGCGTTTCTACCTAGGCTTGGTTTCTATCCATGTGTCAGCTTAGAACTCGCGCCTTCTTGTTATCATTATTTTTTACCTTGCTAATATTATGTTGTCAACCTTTTCTCTTCCGCTATGGAAAATCCATGGGTGACAAGAGAGTCCGTGGTTGTTATAGAACTCGCACGCTTCTTTTAGAGTTTCAATAGTTTTTATATTTTCATTTTTTTTGTTATGCTGGAACATTTGTTAAAGGTTATTTCGATGTTTTCTATATTCTTTACGATCTCTCAAGTTACGAATGGAAAAAAAAACTTAATTCTTTTAATGCTTCCTAGTTCTCTTGTCTTCTACTCATACTCTCCCTCTTTCTCTCTCTCTCTCTCTCTACCTTTCTCCCTCTCTCTCTATCTCTCTTTGTTTCCTTCCGTCCTTATATCTCTCTCTCTCTATCAATCAGTCTATTTAAAATAAATAAATCAATCAATCAATCTATCTATCTATCTATCTATCTATCTATCTATCTATCTATCTATCTATCTATCTATCTATCTATCTATCTATCTATCTATCTATCTATCTATCTATCTATCTATCTATCTATCTATCTATCTATCTATCTATCTATCTATCTATCTATCTATCTATCTATCTATCTATCTATCTATCTATCTATCTATCTATCTATTTGTTTTTGACTCTATTCCTCTGATTCCCTGGGTAGTCCACTTTTTACATCGTTCCTTTTTAATCTTCACTAAAACTTTGTTTTAAAGACAAAGCATTTCTTGAGATTACATAAAAACTAATGGCAATGCAAGGCTATTTTTGTACTCCATTTTTGTAAAATGTTTTCTGCAAGTTTTCAAAACAAAATTGGCTTTTTTTTCCAATCTTCTTTGATGTAAAAAAAACTACACAAAACAAAAAGGAAAAGCAAAACTTGAAAAAATGTCATAACTTTTTTCCAAGGTTGAGCTTTTTCACTTTTGAAACAAAACTATTTTTGTAAACATTTTTACTGGTTAACAGTAAAAGAAGATGGGGTTATGTTTTTACCCAGTGCTTCCATTTTTTCTGAAATTAAAATGAAAGACAAGTTTGAAAAACGGCGTGTGTTCACTACTTTTTGTTCTTATTCCTCAACTCGATGTTTGTTTGTGCAACATTAATTTCGTTAACATTTCCTGAATATTTTTAGAACTCTTGATCAGTGAATCGTTTTTGTGTCATTTGAAATGAAAGATGCTCACCAAAAATGTCGGTAACATTTTTTGTTCCTGGATGGGCAGACGTTTTATTTTTGGAACGAATCTGACATTTCTTGGCCAATGTTTTGAGCGTAATTTGAGACTTCTTGAAATTAATGTTAGTTCTCTTCCAAAAGAGTTCTTGTTTGTAAAAATCGGCAGGGGAAAAGGCTTTGGTGTTGTCAATGAAACAAAACATGAATACTCTACAAAAAATAAAGAATCATTTCCAAAAACATAAAAAGGTTTGTTTTTTTCGAAAGGTATTACAATGGCGCCTTTCATTTATGTTCCCGCTAATCCTCTTCTACGCTTTTCTATATTTCCGTCCCCTTCTCTATCTATCTATCTATCTATCTATCTATCTATCTATCTATATATATAATTTTTATATATATATGAAGCAACATATTAAGCTTAACATTTACACATAACATAATTTAAAACATTGATCAGGGCAAAAAATGTTTTTCAAAGCGGAGCGTCTCCTTCTGTGACAGAACACACACCTAATTGGGTCTTTGAGACATTTCTATATTAGTAATTGTTACATATCCTGAAATAAACAAAATGGTTTAAATCTTATATACTGAGCAAAATAGTACAGCAATATGGCATTGGTCACTTTAAACTTGAAACATATCGAAGCTTTATTAATCAAACTGTAAGTACATGTTTATGATATTTTTTGTTGTTGTAATAATTGGAATAAAAAAAATATATATTATTCCTAAGGGGAAAAAAGTTGGGAAAAATCAATTATGATTTACAAATCGTCAAGCTTTAATCAAGTTTAAATTTGCACAAGTCGTACTGTTTGAATCTTGGTTGAGAACGCTTTGTGTGGGGGAGTATAAGCACAGACTTCAACAAGTTTTGTCCGTAGGTGATCACATTAATTTTGGAAAAGCGGCAAGCAAGCAACGGTAGCAAGTCGAACGTTTGCCAATCAGATGGCATTGTCAGCAATGTACACGCCTGCTCCGTGATTTTCAACAATATGATTCCATGATTTTCCGAAGAGGGTGTTGGTTGTAGTGGTGACATTAGCAATGTCTCTGTTTGTATCTCTACGGTATCACCAAAATTCACCTGGTTCGATGGTGGGCACTGGCTCACAAGGTCGGCAGCTGCAGCCTGTAGGAATTTTAACACGGACGTGGGTGTTTATGGTGCCACTTTCCCCATCTGGTATGGGGCATCGCAATGGGATGCTGGCAGTGCGGAAGCCCGTCTCCGTGCAGCAGTTGCAATTCCTTATAATAGACATGAGATCCGCTGGGTTTGGACTGCTGTAACTGTCACAAGTTCCACGACAGGTGAACGATAAGACTCTCAGGACGCACTGCCTGAACCTAACTGTGTGGACGCTTCTGTGCAGAGAGCAGGCGCTAGCTTCAGTTGATGGAAGCAGCATGAACAGGAGACCAGCGAGAAAATGCCGATTATACCGCTCTGAAGTGTCCATTGTGGTCGAAGATCTCTATGGGCTGTAGAGGATTTGGTATTCGGCATCTGGAAAACGTTAAAAAAAAAGTTTCGTATGTATCACGATCTTTTTAGGGATACTAAATCAAAGCAGGTTTTGTTACCAATTGCTTTGGTGCGCAAACTAGATTATGAGTTGCCTAAAATTGGAGGAAACAACAGAATGTTATGAATAAAAAATAGGTTTGAGATTGATGTAAAAGTTACAGCTAAGAAAGAGCTATACATGTATTACTATATGGATTCTTTGCTCTCATGTTTTAATAATATTAATTTGTTTCTTAGATTATTGATTTTTTTCTAGAATTTAATAATAGCCTTTTAATTTTTATTCAAACCTTGCCATACATAATCATTACCAGAAAGACTCATAATTTAAACGTCTTACAGAAACATATAACTCTTTAAACAAAGCACTGACAAAATTTTAACAGAAAATGATCCACAGAAAACAATTCTGTAATCTTGTTTAATTTTTGGAATTACCCATCAAACGTAACAATAATTTTACATTACTCTATATTCAGAGAAAATGTAAGAAAAAGGTCACATCAATGTGTTAAATTTTGGACAGTGTCGTCTTAAAAAAGCTTAAAATAAACGTTAGCATTTAATCCTATTTTTCATGTACATCAATATGTCTGAAAATGTATGCTATTGAAGCTAAACACCACAGTAGTCCTTTAAAAGTCCTTTAAAAGATATACAGTCTAGTTTTCATTGTGACATGCCGGCAGTGCTGTTGATTTTTAAGAATCCATGAAGTGTATTTTTCTGCATTTTTCTGCATTACATTTGGCTTTCATTTTAGATTTAAAAAAATCAAATTATTTTTACTTTAAATAAATCACAATATCTCTTGTACACACTTAAACACTTAATTTGGTTCTCTCACATTGATTTTGTTTTTCATAATTTTGGGGAAGATTGCTATGGACCTTACGAAAGTTCAATGAGAAAAATTTATGTCCAAATTGAGCTTACATTTTTTCGATTCCCTCCCCTAGATAGGAATTACACATATTATTGGTCTTTTTATTTGTTTGTGTTCACTAACAGAACAAAAAACTATTAACAATCCGCATGAGCAATTCAGAAGACCAAAACCCATTTTATTTTTACGGTTGTAAAAAAGAGGTGAGAGAAAGAAATAGAGAAAAAGACAAAGCCATAGTGAAAGATCAACATTCTGCTTCGTTTGTTACCATCAACGTGTAATTTGATATTTATAATATCTTAGTTTTGGGTAAAAATGAATAATTATTCGTTCAGTAAAAGCTTACCTGGTGGTTATGTGACGCTGATAGATAAAAACTGATACGTATTTGACTGTAGTGGTGCCCATTTCTACCTGTCCACTGTGCTTTTACATCGCTGGATTGCATTTGCATTGCAATGTTTTCGCTTGTAATATATCTCATTGTTGCTTGTTAACAATATGTCTTCAATATGTCTATATTATTTGCCGTGTTTCCTTTTCGACGTAACGTTCTGATTAAAACTCGGAAATTCCGATTTTAAGACACAAGTATCTACCATTTGCTTTTGGTGGGCAACTGTAAAACGTCTCTTTGGAACTTTCACGTTAATCTAGTTATCTTTCAATGGGCTCATTTATCCATACAAATAAAAAAGCAACCTTATTATATTACTCAAAGAAATACAGAATGCATAACATACGTTAACCGTTAACGTGTTAAGCAATTCGACTTTTATCCAGCAACCGAAAAATACAAATTTCAGGAAGTCAGGAGATCTGAAATATCTAGGAGAAATCTCGGATTTATAAAGGTAAATTTGACCCCCTTCATATATATAACCTTATTGCACTGTGACTAAATAGTAGAGAAAGTAAAAAAATGGGGGGGTCTGCGCTGAGAAGCGTGCGTTCCGATAGGCGGGCCTTGGCTCTCGCTGGCAAATCACTACAAATAATTGGGGAGGGAGTAGGTGGCGAAGCAGAAGGAAAGGAGAGAGAGAAAAAGAGAAAGAGAGAGAGAGATGGAGAGAGAGAAAGAGAGAGAGAAAGAGAGAGAGAGAGGAGAGAGAGAGAGAGAGAGAGAGAGAGAGAGAGAGAGAGAGAGAGAGAGAGAGAGAGAGAGAGATAAAGGTGGGCGGCGGGGGCGCTCAGCTGTCTGGTCATCCTGACATAGACACTGAAAGAGTAACTGACTATGTGACATTTCTCTGTTCTTTGTCTCTGACTCTCTCTCTCTCTCTCTCTCTCTCTCTCTCTCTGTCTCTCTCTCTCTCTCTCTCTCTCTCTCCCTCTCTCTCTCTTTCTCTCTCCCTCTCTCTGTCACTCTCACGACACTCTCACCACAGAGGGGAAAGGGGATTGGGGGGTGGGGAGGGGGGAGGAGGGAACATTTAAAGATCATATTTACTTATTTTAGTTCCCAGCACCTACTAGGGCATCTAAAGGACATTGGTGTGATTAATGAAATTTAACTGTAATAATCCTACACGTGTATCTTTTAAACTACTGTATATACCCTTTACTTTTACCCAACCTTTTTTTATGCACAAGTGTATGCTTTTACCACTCTGAGAAATAACGGAGTCACCGCTGCTACAAGTATAATGCATTAACTGTATACGGAAATCATGCGCACAATAGAGCCCTTAACGTGCTGACGTGTGATAAAAATAAACTCACTCATTCACCCAGTTGCCGGTCGAAGCACATGACACCAAAATCAAAGTTGACGGTTTGCATTAACTTGTTTATACGGAAATCATGCGCACAATAGAGCCCTTAACGTGCTGACGTGTGATAAAAATAAACTCACTCATTCACCCAGTTGCCGGTCGAAGCACATGACACCAAAATCAAAGTTGACGGTTTGCATTAACTTGTTTATCCACCCTTGCCTAATCACAGATAATATACAACTATATGTTTTGGTGGCTTTTCATTTCTCGAGGCACACAAGGTGTCGGCCGAAATATAACAACTTCCGATGTCTGGCCAAGAATCTATGCAATGCAACACTATTTGTCCGGATCTCGATTGAAAACTTTAAACGCAATTTTTCTAAAATGCCTCTAGAAGTATATAAAGTAAAAAAAGTTGTTTTATGAAATTAGCTCAATTTTTTCAAATGTTAAAAAATGTAGTCATGCGCGTCACCACTGGGCATGCTTTGACCCAGATAGCTGGTCAAACCAGTCTCTAGCTTCGCGTGTACATGCTAAGAGCGGAGGCAGCTGCCAGTTGACTTTGATCCTGGTATCACGTACTTCAGCCAGGGTGTGCATACGAGGACCGACAATTTTGTCATCTGTGAATGACGGCCCACACTTGACCTAGCTTGGTGTGCTCGGACCCTAATTGATCCTCTGTCGGGAATGGTCATCTGGCAGTTGGTCTACCACCATTGTCGTCCTAGAGTCCCCATCACTATAATCATCATCATCATTATTATCATCATCATCATCATCATCATCATCATCATCATCATCATCATCATCATCATCATCATCATCATCATCATCATCATCATCATCATCATCATCATCATCATCATCATCATCATCATCATCATCATCATCATCAACAACAACAACAGTCCGCTCGTGCCAAGACTCCTTTCTCTAGTGGACAACCATATCGAGACATGGACACATCGAGCAGTTCTTTATAATGGGTGAATAAACCAAGCCACATAGACGTCCGTTGTCATCGGCAATTCGTTGGGCCCACGATATCCAAACAGCGAGTCTCGATAGCCGAACAGCGAGTCCCAGTGTTTCGCTAGATGCAAATAATATCGTCCAAGACTTTTTCGACAGATAGCCCAAGCACTCAAAGGCCAGAAGCTGATGAATGTTATAAATATAGTTTACGGTCGATTTTTTTCAAAGAGGGAGTTGGATTGAGTTGGTTAAACGTCCAAAAGCCAGCACTATATGGACTATATTGTGACGGACCACGAGACTGACGTCTGGCAAATTTTAAGTGCTCCCAAACACGAGACAGAGCGGGGATACCATGACTCCTGTCTCAGTCGGTCACATTTTTTTTCAAAGGACTTCTAACAAGGCTTCCAAAAAATTAGAAAGGAAAGTAACCGAGTTGAACAAAGTTCGACATACGAGTCTGCGCACTATTTTGGGGTTACTTAATCCAACGGCCGCTGTACTTTCTTCGTCTGTGACACGTCGGTTCCCTCTATTTCTATCTGTCATGTTCTCTTTGTGTGGTCTTGCTCAGATCGTCATTCGACTTGAGTTGAATTGGAAATTGTTTTAGTGCAAAATCGCTATATATATATTAAGCATTATCGGCAGGTTTGTTAAAGTTCAATCTCTGTGCTGAATAGAAATTAATAGGCTTTACGCTTTACGTGTTATAATTTATAAAAGGACAGTTATAATCGATATATCCGATATAATCTCTAGAGGCAAATTTTTTTTGACAGATGTTGAAAAGGGATTGTTTTGGGTTGTGGTTTTTTTAAAGTGGGTATCGAATGTTTAATGTATTTTTCAGCTTTTCTCAGTGATACTCATTATGCTTCTCTTCCTCCGTTAAGTGAGCTCTCAGGTTACACATTTTGAGTTGTGTATTGATTTCACGAAGAACTTATATTAACTAATTTTTTGTCGGTGTTTAAAGTTTACTTCCTTTTATCAATAAGTTATATTGCTTATTTTGTTAGAGACCACAGTCGAAAATTGATTTCTTCTTTTCCACATTTCGTATCGACTATAGATGGTCCAATTTCTTAACTTTCTCGTCCTTCTTTATATTGATGTGAATTGTTTTTTTGCCTGTGTGAAATTTCAACTAGTTTGTTCTAAGGGATTCTTATATTTAATTGGCATGGACATTATCTTGTCGATTAAAATCCATATCGTCAGCGCATTCTATATCTTTTGGGATTACTTTTTCTCGTAAGGATGTTGGTTTTTGCAGTAAGTGGTACTTCTCTAAGTTTCCAAATCGATGATGAAAAAACGGGGTTCAGTTTGTCTTTTAGTGGAGTGTAAAACTACTTGTATATACCTATTGTGAAACCATTGATTCGTATGTCAATTTCTGCATAATTATAATATTATTAGTATCATTA